>OY856412.1:889144239-889576739 GCA_963693085.1 Alisma plantago-aquatica | reverse complement strand
GCTTGCTCTACAGGAGCCAATCCCTCCCTCTTCTATTTAAATTGTTATTGGTGTTGGCCTTTGTTAGTATGTTTGTCGCTATTGCTCTTCCATGTGGCCTTTTCCCTCAGTTGTTAGGCCTTGTCATCCTTTTCCATTGGTGTTGTCCCCCTTTCAAGGAACCTATTGTTTCCTACAACAACATCCCATCTACCTTTGATCCCACTCTCCCTACTACTACTACTACGTACTCTCACAGTGGGCTAGCTATGGATTTTCCTATGGCGCCTCTTCTATCTAGCAGTTCATGTGGATGCTATTGCGGCTTTGTATCATCTCTTCATGGTCTTCTGGAGTTGTATGTGGTTGTGGCTTGAGCCAAACCTTCATTGGCATCAACCATGACCCTAAATGTGACTGGGATTATGAATCTTAATAAATCTATGAAGCTTTGGTGCTTTTTTTGGAGGTGCTCTCCAAGCCACTTTCTGTTGGGATGTTCACCTCTTAAAAGGCATGCCCTCCTGTGCACTATTGGTCTTCCTACTATTGTGTAGGACATCAGGACGAGCTCCTACATCACCATCGATTTTGGGTTGTTCCTCCTCTACGATCTAATAGTCTTTCGGCTTGGACACAACCCTTGCCATCTAAGGGTTGGACGACTGGAGGTTTTCATAACATTGTGTTCTCTACCCATGGCTTCTACGAGCATATGCTACTTTGGGCTTGGTTTTGATATTCTTCAATGTTGCTTGGTGGCACTGAGGACGATAGTCGATCTTCTCATACTAAATATGCTAATAAATGGCATGCATGTAAAAATTTTGTTGGATCTTCCTCGGAAAATCATTGTATATTTTTTTTGTAAGGGGCTTCATGTCTAATCCCCTGCGAGAGGCGGCCTCCCCTTGACTCCCACCCACTTAGGGGCAGTGGTAACCCTCATTGGGGGTTCATGCCTCCCCAACCCCCCAACATATTATTGTCGTTTGTATATGGAGTTGTGCTTATATACTTCTAGCCAATGAGCTCTTTTATGGTATGTGATTATCTTATCTTTTGTATTATTTCCTTATAACGGTTCTTATTGGAGTGTTTCCGATTTCTTGGGAGTTCTCATTGAGAGGGTGTCCTCTTTACCACTACCGCTCCAACCACTTTGTTGTTCTCCATAGTTGGTCTGAGTAGGAGATATATAGAACAAAATAGAGGATTAGATGAAGTGAGCAAAGAAGTCTTAAGATATCAAAGAAGTACCTTGGACTCTCGATATTGGCATCCTCGTCACCAATATATTTGTTTCTCATATTTGCCTCATCTTCTACTATGGTACTATATGCTTCATCTATTTCCATGGTATTACCTACTCTTGTTATATTGTCACTATGCACAAATACACTAATGTAGTTGAGCTTCTCATATATTTATCTATGCATCATGGAGTTTATTCATATTATCATGTATTGCTTATAATATTCCATCTGCATGATGTCATTCTTGCTACTTGTGCAATAGCGGCACGCCGACACATTTATCTGTTGTTTTGTGCTTTGCATGATCTACCCATCTGTGCTTTATTTACAGGTTGACTCTTTGATTGTTAACGACTACTGTCTGTCAGTGATCCAGCACTATCTGGACGATGACAAATCACCCTTAGGACTATGACGTCACTAAGATGGAGATCATTGGGCTTGCTTGTTCTTATCTACCTCTCTTAATGCGACTTTGTTTATCTGGGAGGCTTTTTTGCTATCTACCTTGGCACTACTTTCTTCATGCAACCTGCTTTACTGCTTTCTGCTTCAGGCAGTGAGTGTACTATTGTAGCACTCCTATAGGGTTGTTATAGTTCCTTGTCCAGGATGATCATAACCCTTAAAATATGAAGCAGCAGTCATGACACCGAGGCGTTTGACATAGTGGTAGCATTCTTACTATAAACATAGTTGACATTATATTTATGGGTCAACCAAACCCCAATAGCTAATTCTACATAGTGGGGTTGGTTTGCGGCATTTAGAGGCATTTCCCCTTGAATGATATAGGTGGCAAAACCGCTGCTCTTGGCTCTTCCTCATTCAATTTTTCCACCTCCAATGTATTGAATCTAGCTAGTTGTTGGATGAGTTTTGGAGCTGTTGGTTAATGTTCTTAATGGGGAGAGGGACTACTGGATGTTTTTGAAAACCTGTTCCCATCCTTTTGCCATTGAGCACCATGAAGTGCATGCGCAATCAGTTTCATAAATTTAAAAGGACAAGTAAAGACCGGAAGTGAGAGACTTTTCGTGCTGCTTCATCTTGGTAGAAGTGTGAGAGTCAAAGATCCCCTATGTTGTTTGCTGCAAAGGCTAAGGGCTTTTAGTTGAAATGGGTGTTGAACCACTGGTAATGGGTGGATAGTCGGCTCAATCTTTTTTCTTATAGCGTCTATACATTAGAGTTGAGTTTCCTTGGTTGGAGTTTGGGTTATCTTCAGAGAAGATTGTTGATCAGAAGGATAGGAGTTGGAAGAAGAGTTTGTGGTCAATATTTCATAAAAGATATTTGAATTGCTAAGTCGCACTCACTGTTATGATTTAATTACGGACTTAGCCAGTCAGATAAAAACCACCAATTGACGATGCATAAATTGGACTCTGGGTTGTGCCTTCTTTTCACAAATGCAAAGGTAACTACGGATTGAAGGGCTCCACTAACTCATTTTCTAGATTGACTTTAGCTAAAAGACCCAATCCTTTCTCATGTTCCTGAAATTGAATAACATCATGGAACAAAATTTCGATCGAAATTTCGATTTTTTTCCAATCGGACATCGAAACGCATGTACGCAGAGAATGGGACGTCACTAAGTGCAACATTTCGCACTTAGGTGCGAAATTTCGCAAAACAGTGCAAATTTCGCCCAGTTTGGGCCATAATTTCACGAAATGGCACAAAATTTCAATAGAAATTTCGAGATATTTGTTCCTAGGACTGCTGCCACTACATGTTAGGTATTTTGGCAATTCTCTTTGTATCTTTTGCTTATAGAGGCTATTTTCTTTGATTCTAAGGTATGTTTCCCCTATCCGTAGCCCATGTATACCTCTTTCTATGTTTACACTCTTCTAAAAGATGTGAAGAGATACTATGAAAAATAACAAAGTTCTAAGTGCTGCTACTATATGTTAGGTATTTTGGCGATTCTCTTTGGAAAATCACATGAACTACAAACAAACTTGTGGATCTATGAAATAATAGTATTAAGTTCGCAAATTTACAATAAATTTGTTATTATTACACATATTTATACATAAAATGACTTAAAAATAATGCATTTTCTCTGATCTATGTATACATGACCCATGTAACCTAACTAAATTTTAACACTAGACTTATATAAGTTGTAACATGTAAGTTTGTAACTTGCAACTGTAAGTTTTAAGGTCTAAGTGGTAAATTGTGGGTTTGTAAGCTATTTACAGTCTAACGGACTTGACAATTCTGTTCATTTGTGCACTCACTCATTAAGACATGGATCCCACTCATTTACAGTCTAACGGACTTGACAATGAGGATATGTATGGTCAACCACCACAAGGACAAGAACCACCACGACACTCAAGCTTCAACTAGGATTGTTGGACTCCTAGTTTACTACTACGCAAGACTTATGGAACATCATAATGTGCAAGTTTGTTAGTTGTTAATTTGTTTTATTTTATAATTATATATTATAAGTTGTAATTTGTAAGCTTGCAAGTTGTACTTGTAACTTGTAAGTTATAAGTTGTAAGTAACTGTAAGTTTTAAAGTCTAGTAGTAGTTATTTAAATTTAAAATTTATAAGTTTGTAATAGACTTAGTCTCTAACTGTCTAGCAGACTTGACATTTCTGTTCATTTGTGCACTCACTCATCAAGACATGGATCCCACCCTAACCTCTCAACATATAAATTTATTATATAATCTAGTGTGTTTATGTCTAGACTTTGTGTTTGCAGAATTTCAAAGCTTAATTCCTTCATTTTGTCATCAAAATTGCCATCAAAATTCTGTTGAAATTGTTCAGCTTCCTTCACTTACAAATGTGGGAGATCCCCCCCCCACATATCCAATATGAAATATTATTGCATATTTAAGTAGATCTTGATGTTTAGATCATCCTGGTAAATTTTCATGATTTAATTCGCTTATTTGGTCGTCGAAATCGTTAGGGCCGTAAATATCGAAATTTAGTGCGAAATTTCAAAAAATTCCTGTTTCTGGGCCATTGGACACGACATCGAAATCGGACATTTAATTCTATGAATAACATCTTTAATTAGCTGTCAGGTTGAATGAACTGACACCTTCAAAATTGGCTGGTGCAAAATCTGCCTTTTTTTAGTTCAGATTCTTTCTGTTGATTCAATAGATGATGCCTTGCCTGAGACTTTTGCAGTTGATTTTAGACCTTTTGCAGTTCAGTTTTTCAATATAGTAGATCATGCCTTCCCTGTGAATGCAGATGTATACCTTTATCCTATGCTCAGTTTTGAAACTTTTAAGTTAAATCAAAGCCCCATGCTTATATTCATTTGTTAAATAGCAACAACCTAGAGTTTCTGTCTTTGTTTGGTGTACCAAGACCGCCAGTATAGGGCACAAATTTCATCAGATATAGTCAAAAAATAATGGTCATTCTAAGCATAGATATGGACAAATCAGTCATGTCATCAATGGCATACAAAACCTAGTCAACGACAAATACCAATACCAATAATTAGTCATCAAAGTTATTTGGTTCGACATATAACTAGCATACTGACAATGCACTAGTATAGCTGATTCGTGGAAGAAACGCTTCCTTCTCTGAAGATGTTTTTGTTATTTTGATTTGCATAAACTAAATTATATACAAAATTCGTAATGAGATTTGCACATTCATAGTTTCAATTTGAATTTACAAAACATATCAAGTATACTACCTATCATCCCATCGAGAAAGGCGGCAAGCTAAATGTGCAATGATCTCATGGCTTGACCTTGGGGTGATACTTCCCCCCGCATATAGAATCTCCTGGAGCCACAATGAAATGTTGCTTGCAGATTAAACAAAAATATTAAATTCAAAGTAGGAATTCTATTAAATTAGCATCATAAACTGAAAACTTAACCTCTTAAACTGTCTGATTAGGCATTTTAGATTGGCATCAGAATATCCTGATTCACAGGTTTCACGTATTGTGATTCATAAGACTAAAAGTTACACATGTATAAACCAGAATGTGAATGCTGGAAAATTACGGTGCAGTGCTTATTAATGATCTTCATGGTATTGCCTCACCAATGAAGGATAAGCCTTTGACCAAGTGGGGAACTTCATGTGCAAAGGGGTTATTTCCCTAGGGGCCTTCATGCTTATATCCACAGAAAAATAGAGCTTTGCATGTGAACTGTAACCTATACCATCAATATAAATGTATTTATCACTAGGTTAGAAGACCTTATCTTTTAAATTAGTCTAGGTAGTTTAGTTACATATGAAAACCAATTATTTTAATAGAATTACGAATTTTGTGAACATATAGCAAGGTCACCCTGATATAAGATTAATGTGATTTGGCTTGATGAGATAACATCATGCCAGTAAAAAGACATTCTAGTTTCTAAGCATTCAAAAAGTAAAAGATAAATATTGCATAGCCCGTAAAATCGTTATTTTCTTTGAATCCAATGCTTCCAAATTGTCTCCTTAAACAATTAAACAGTAATTCGGCAAACAATGAACCCAAATATCTTTTCGTCAGCTTATTTTCAGCTAGGGTCACCTATTTCTCACTTTTTTGTGGAGTTACGGTTCATTTGAATCAAAAAAGTGAGACTGCACAAAAGAAAGCACCTAAAAGCAAAAACCATTCAACCACTGGAGAGGAGCCCTCTAACCCCATTCCCCCCCCCCCCCCCCACACACAAAAAAAAAGCTACATTTCAATACAATAACAGCAGCTCCCTTGCAAAGTCCCAAAGTTTTTGGTAATCTTGTATAAGCTTGCTGATCCAAAGATAACAATCTCGACTTGTAAAGGTTCTCGAAAGTGAAATGCTTACTATTCAGCCAATCCATGAACAGAAGAAATAGCCTCAGTCCCTTTTTAACCACAAAAATTTATCAGCTGTCACCAACGTCTTAATTAGGCCGATCTCTTCTGATCGCTTTGTTAGCATAGGAGGGATGATATCCAAACCCCCAGCCTTCTCATTCATCTCCCAGCCAACTATTTTTTACATTATTACTAGGGAAGTAAATAGATATATAGAATTTTCAAATTTGATCAACATACCACTTGATTTTTTTACATTAAAAAAAAAACCAACGTTCAATGCATAAAAATCAAATTTGGATCTTGAATTCTATAGCCAAAAAATCTGGTTCAATTTTGGATATTGTTCTATTTAATTTTGTTGAGAAGATAATTGCTTATTGTGTGTTTAAAACAAGAGCACAAGTTCTAATATCAGGCTAGAGCAGCCCACATGGGTGTGACACACCATTATGAAACTAAAAGAAAAGAAGCAACTAAAGGAAAAACAAAAGATTCAACAGACCCCCTCAAACTAGAATATAGATGTCAATAATGTCCAGTTTGTCCACTATAGATAGTTGAATGTAAATGTATTGGTTGTTTAAAAGGTTTACAGTGCATTCTCCTATATAGGATAAGAGAGGAGATACAAAAATAGAGATGAGCAATATGGGACTAAACCACACAAGTAAAAACATTAGTGAGGCACATGACACTCAGTGAAACATAAACATATCTCTATACTCCCCCTCAAGCTGGAGCGTAGATGTTGAACATGCCCAGCTTGTCTACTAGAGTCTGGAAGCGAGCCTTTGGAAGAATTTTGGTGAAGATGTCTGCTACTTGTTGCTCAGTGTTGAGATATGGAGTACAAATACGACCAGAAAGAACAGTCTCGCGGACAAAGTGGCAATTGACCTCTATATGTTTTGCCCTTTCATGAAATGTCGGGTTACTCGCAATAAAAATAGAAGTCTTTGTGAAACACAAAGCAGTTTTGGGAAGCGTAGGGTTGCACAATGTGTGCACCCTCATATATATAAAACTGAAACATTTACAGAGAGGTCCACATATAATATGGAAATAACAAAACAACTAACAGAATATATAAAACAGGAATATATGTTAACACTCCCCCTCAAGTTGGAGCATAGATATCAATCATGCCCAACTTGTCCGTCAGTGTGCAGAATTGCTTCTTCGCCAGCAGCTTGGTGAAGATGTCAGCAACTTGGTCTTCAGAACGAGTGAAGGGAGTGCAGATCTTGCCAGTAAGAATGGATTCCCGAATAAAATGACAATCTACTTCAATGTGTTTAGTGCGCTCATGATAAACTGGATTATTAGCAATGAAGATAGCAGCTTTATTATCACAGTGCATAGGTATAGCAGAAGAAGAGTCAACCCCGAACTCTTTTAACAGAGAGCGCACCCACAACAATTCACAGGCAGTATGGGCCATGGCCCTATATTCAGCTTCAGCACTGGACCTGGCCACAACATTTTGTTTTTTACTCCTCCAGGTAACAAGATTACCTCCAACATACGTACAATACCCAGAATTAGATTTTCTGTCAACTCTGCTGCCTGCATAATCAGAATCAGAGTACCCTTCAAGAGAACAGTGTCCATGCTTCCTGTAGTGAAGTCCCTTGCCAGGAGACTTCTTCAAATATCGTAGAATCTGACAAAGAGCATCCCAGTGACACTGTCTGGGTTTATCAAGGTACCTGCTAAGAAGACCCACTGCAGTAGAAATGTCAGCTCTGGTGACAGTCAAATAAATGAGTTTACCAATCAGCCTCCTGTACTTTTTATGATCAGCAAAGAGAGGAGAAGAGTCATCATCCCAATTTACATTAGGATCTAGAGGTATATCAGCAGGTCTCGCTCCCAGCATACCAGTCTCCTGCAGTATGTCTAGGACATATTTTCGCTGAGACAACACAAGAGCATTAGAGTTTCTAGAAACTTCTATGCCCAGAAAATATCTAAGTTTGCCCAAATCTTTGGTAGCAAAGTGCTTGCCTAGATGAGATTTAGTAGCCTAAATACCAAGAGAATCACTGCCAGATATGATAATATCATCAACATAGACAATCAGAATAATAATACCAGCTGAAGTCTTCTTGGTGAAAACAGAATGATCCACCTGAGATCGCAGAAACCCAAAATCAATCATAATTTTGCTCAATTTATCAAACCAGGCACGGGGACTCTGCTTAAGCCCATAAATAGACTTCTTTAACCTGTAAACTTTGTGAGACTCCCCCTGAGCAACAAACCCAGGAGGTTGCTCCATATAGACTTCTTCTTGTAAATCGCCATACAAGAAGGCATTTTTCACATCTAGTTGCAACTGTGGCCAGTCAAGATTAACAGCAACAGACAGAAGAATTATGACAGAATTAAGACGAGCAACAGGAGAGAAAGTCTCAAAATAGTCAATACCATAAGTTTGGGTGTAGCCTTTAGCAACTAACCGTGCCTTCAGCCTTTCAACAGTGTCGTCAGGTTGATATTTCACAGCATACACCCATCTGCAACCTATAGGTTTACACTGAGGAGGTGGATCCACCAGCTCCCAAGTATCTCGTTCAGCAAGAGCCAACATCTCCTTCATAGCAGACACCCATCCAGTACTCTATAGAGCATCCTGGATATTCTTTGGAACAGCAACAGCAGATAAGGCATATACAAAATTGCTAGAATGAACATTCAGATGATCAGTAGACACAAACTGAGCAATATTGTGTGATGTACAGGAACGAGTACCCTTTCTAAGAGCAATGGGTAAATCAAGATCAGAATGTACCTCAGGTGTAGTAGAACCTTCTGGAGGTGAAGATTGGTTTTCATGGGGGGTTTCTTGAGTAGAAGGTGCTCTGTTCCTGCGTTGATAAACTATAAGAGGAGGTTTAGCACCCTCAGTAGTGACTTTATCAGTAATATCAGGCACACAATCAGTAGTAACAGGTAGAGGAGAGGCAATAAGATCAGACTGTAAACTGTCACCACGAGTAGAACAGTAAGGAGTATCCTCAAAGAAAACTACATCACTGCTAGTATACCATTTTCTTGCAATAGGACTGTAACATCTGTATCCCTTCTGGGTACGAGAATATCCCAAAAAAATGCACTTCTCAGCACGAGGAGACAGTTTATCAGAAGCAGGTCCAAGTAACCTTACAAAACAGGTACATCCAAAAATCCGAGGAGGCACAGTAAATAACTGAATATCGGGTTGAAGAACTTGAATAGGTATTTTGTTTCCAATCACAGATGATGGCATTCTATTTATCAGAAAACAAGCAGTCAATATAGCCTCAGGCCAAAAAGAGCGAGGAACATGTGCATGCATCATAATAGTTCTAGCCACCTCTAACACATGTCTATTTTTACGCTCAGCCACACCATTTTGCTGAGGTGTATAAGCACAGGAGGTCTGATGTATTGTACCCACAGATTTACAAAAAACATCCACATCTTTTTTAACGAATTCCAGCGCATTGTCAGTACGAAAAATTTTGACAGGCACACCATATTGTGTTTTTATTTCAGCAAAAAAGAATTTGATAATAGACAAAACTTCGGACCTACTTTTCATCATAAACAACCAAGTAGTCCTTGAAAAATCATCAATAAACAGAATAAAATACTTATGACCAGATAGACTCGGCACATGACAAGGTCCCCATACATCAGAATGCACTAGATCAAACATATGTTTACTGCTAATATGACTGCGTCTAGGATAAACAGCTCTAGTCTGCTTTCCGAGTTGACATGACTCGCACTGAAAACTACAAATGCCAAGATCAGAAACTAAATGTCGAAGCTTTTCAGATGATGGATGGCCCAGCCGGTAGTGCCACTGTAATGCAGAAACCGAGGTAGATAATGCAGGAGTCACAGTTGCTTTAGCTGCTTTTGGCAAATGATCCAGGTAGAAAAGTCCATCAGCACCTTCATACCCCCCACCAATCTTCATCCTCGTGCAAAGGTCCTGAAAAACACATGAACCAGGAATAAAAGTCAGACTACACTGTAGGCTTCTCAATATCTTGCTGACAGACAACAGATTCAAAGGAAATCTAGGCACATATAAGGCAGATTTCAGCAGAAAGTCAGAAACAATATCCCCTACTCCAGACACCGCAGACTTGGAACCATCAGCCAGCATAACAGATGAGGGTCGAGCATGTTTATATAATTTGTGAAACAGTGATCGATTTCCAGAAATATGTGAAGAGACACCGGAGTCGATGACCCACTTAGTATTACCAGGAGTAGAAGAAGAGCTCAGGAAGGCAGTGTCATAACCAGAATAAGCTGCGGCATGAGCTCCACTAGTCAAAGTTGTAGACGACGCACCAGCACGCTCAAGAAGAAGACGCTCCACCTCAGCACGGATGTAGTCAGCAGTCGCACCCGAGGCGGCAGAGTCAGTAGGCTGAGTCGTTCCTTCTTATGCAGTAGTAGTGGAGTCAGCAGCTGCATTGGCCAATGCCGGCTTACCATATTTTTCCCAGCATTTTTCTTCAATATGGTTGGACCGGCCACAGAAGGTACAAAGGCGTTGTCCTGACTGAGGACGCGCACCAGCAGTAGGGGCAGTAGAAGAGGCTCCACGACCAGGAGCAGCCCGTCCACGTCCTCCACCCAGGGGAGGACGGCTGTCAGTAAAGCGACCACGGCCACGACCACGGCCACGACCAGATGCTGCAGCAAGAGCCGAAGAGTCCCCAACATCAGTAGTCAGAGACGATGAAGACGAAGGCAAACGCTGAAGACGTTTGTAGGCACTCCGTAGTGACGGCAGGGGATCACTGGCTAAGATCTGGTCCACAACTCCAGCATAGGACTCGGGCAGTCCACAAAGAAACTAGACTAACTGCAGCTCCTGGCGCTGACGCTGCATGGTAGCCAGGTCCGTGGAGAGAGGGTGATAGGATTCCAGTTCACCCCACAATCCAGTAAAGTCAGAGAAGTAATCCGCAATGTCCGTCCCCGTGAACTGTAGACGTCCCAGTTGCTTGGTGATGTCAAACACCTTCTTGGGGTTCTGACTATGCGAGTAGGTACCGGCGAGCTGATCCCACATCTGCTTCGTCGTAGGCAAGTGAAGAAGTGTTACGCTGATCTTCTCAATGTTGCTGTTGAGAATCTAGGTCATCACAGTGGAGTCGTCACGAACCCAGTCGTCATACGCCTTCACATCTTTAGCATCAGCGTCCTCGGCGGGTACTGGCGGACCAGCACGGGTAAGATGTGAGTACTTGCCCTGGGATCTGGCATAGATCGTCATGGAGCACACCCAATGTGGATAGTTGCGCCCATCAAGCTTCACAGTAGTAACCTGACGGCGGAAGTCATCACTCGAGGACGCCATGTGAGCAGTAGGCACAGAAGGAACAGGCACGATCAGGCAGGAGACGGGCTACGCCGTCAGACAGGCACAAAACAATAGAGAAGACCTCTCATATACGGTCTACGCCGAAGCGCAGAACAGAACTCGGTGGCACAACGGCCTACACGGGCAGGCAGGCAAAAAAACCGAAAAAGCGGTCTACGTCACACCAACTTCAAGCCACCGGACCGCTGCAGAACTTCACGGAGCCAACGTACCGGCGGCTATGAACCGCGGAGGCGCACCTGCCCCCTGCGGCGGAGTGGGCGTCCGGCCCTGCGGCTGCGGGGGGGGGGGGGACCGGCCGGCCGGAGAAGAGAGAGGGGTGGGAGGGTGGCGGCTGGATCTACTGCTCTGGTACCATGTGAAACACAAAGCAGTTTTGGGAAGCGTAGGGTTGCACAATGTGTGCACCCTCATATATATATAACTGAAACATTTACAGAGAGGTCCACATATAATATGGAAATAACAAAACAACTAACAGAATATATAAAACAGGAATATATGTTAACAGTCTTGTTGTCACAAAACATCGGTATAGGACTGGAGTAGAATATGCCAAACTCCTTGAGAAGACTTTGGACCCACAGAAGTTCACATGCAGTGTAGGCCATGGCTCGATATTCTGCCTCTGCACTGGACCTAGCTATTACGGTCTGCTTTTTGCTTCGCCAAGTAACTTGATTGCCACCCCTAAATGTGCAATAGCCAGATGTAGCTTTACAATCAGATCGACTTCCTGCATAGTCAAAATCTGAAAAACATGAGAGGTTGCAATGGTCGTGCTTCTTATATAATAATCCTTTGCCTGGAGAGCTTTTGAGATAACGCAGAATGTGACACACATAGTCCCAATGACACTATCATGGTTTGTCAAGATACTTTCTTATGAATCCTACATGAGCAGTCAAATCAGCTCTTGTGACAGTGAAATAAATAAACTTGTCAACAAGTCTTCTGAATTGGTGGTGATCAACATAAGGGGGAGAGGTTTCATCGTCCCAATCCGTATTTGGGTCAAGAGGGGTGTTGGCTGGTTTATAGCCAAGCATAGCAGTTTCCTGCAAAAGATCAAGGACATATTTTCGTTGGGAAAGGCAGAATCCTACAGATGATCTGGATACCTCAATGCCTAAAAAATATCTCAGCTTTCTGAGATCCTTGGCGACAAAGTATTTTTCCAAGTAAGTTTTAGTAGCTTGAATGCCCAAGGTATCACTGTCAGATAAGATAATATCATCAACATAGACAATAAGAATGACTAACTCAACCATAGTTTTGCAGATAAACACGGAATGATCTGAATGGGAACGATAAAAGCTAAAATTTACTAAGATTTGACTAAGCTTGTCGAGCCAAGCACGAGGGCTTTGTTTCAAGCGTAGATGGCCTTTCTCAGTTTACAAACTCGCGAGGAAGACTCCCCCTAAGCAACAAATCCTGGTGGTTGCTCCATGTAAACTTCTTCCTGCAAGTCTCCATACAAAAACGCATTTTTGACGTCTAACTGAAATAGGGGTCATTCTTTGTTGACAGCCACAGAAACGAGAATTCTAACAAAATTTAATCTTGCTACAGGAGAAAAAGTTTCAAAGTAGTCCACACCATAAGTTTGTGTGTAACCCTTTGCCACAAGATGAGCTTTCAGTTGCTAAATCGTACCGTCTGGTTGATATTTAATGGTAAAGACCCAGCGACATCCAGCAGTAGAGCAAGAAGCAGGACGAACCACAAGCTCCCAGGTCTTGTGATCAGAGAGTGCCTGCATTTCATGTTCCATAGCCGGTTTCCATGTAGGAATGAGAAGAGCTTCTGTAGTAGTTTTGGGAATAGAGACAGCAGAGATAGTAGAAGTGAAGCATGCAAAATTGTTATTCAGATTAGAAGATGAGCAGAAATGACTAATAGGATGTTTCGTGTAGGAACGAACACCCTTGCGCTGACTGATAGGTAGGTGTAAGTCAGAGGTTAACTCAGTGATTGTATGATCATCTGCAAAAGGAGGAATTGGTTGTGGAAGGGCCATGGAGGGAGTACTTGTCTTATTCTTTGCTTGTAAACTTGTAGAGGTCGGTCTTCAGGTGGCAGCTCAGAAGAGGGCACAATCTCAACAACATCAGGCAACGGCGTAGGTACCAACATATCAATGGAGAGTGATGCTCCGTCATTAGAGTAATATGGCATATGCTCAAAAATACTACATCAACACTCACAAACCATTGCTTCAGAATAGGATCAAAGTAGTGATATCCTTTCTGGGTTTTAGAATATCCCAAAAAGATACACTTAGTGGAGTGAGGATCAAGTTTTGTTATCCCCGGGCGTAGGTTTTTGACAAAATAGGTACACCCAAAAATGCGGGGAGGGACAAAAAAAAGTTGGCCACCAGGAAAAAGAATGTTGTAAGCAATTTGATTGTGCAAAATAAAAGACGGCATGCGATTGATAAGATAGCACGCCGTAGAGACAGCCTCAGGCCAGAAACGTTGAGGAACTTTATAATGGAGTATAGTGCGAGTAGCCTCTAACAAATGGCAGTTTTTCCTTTCAGCAACACCATTTTGTTGTGGAGTATAGGGGCAGGTAGTTTGGTGTAGAGTGCCATGGACAAAACAAAAAGATGTCACCGATGTTTGCATAAATTCAAGGGCATTATCGGTGCGGAAAACTTTAAGGGGTTTGCTGAATTGTGTTTGTACTTTCGAGAAAAAAGCTAGAATATTATCCAAAACAATGCAGCGATCTTTTAGTAAAAATAGCTAAGTAGCACGAGAGTAATCATCAATGAAGGTCATAAAGTATTTAACTCCAGAATGGCTAGGAACAGAATACAGACCCCAAATATCCGCATGAACAATGTCAAAAATGCCTTTAGAGCCAATATCTTTCTCAGCAGGAAACACAGTACGAGTTTGTTTACCCAACTGACAAGATTCACAAGAAAATGTTTTTCCAGATAAAGTAGGAAATAGATGTTTCAGTTTTGCAAGAGAGGGGTGACCAAGTCGGTAGGGCCACTGGAGTCCCATCACTGATGTTGACAGAAGAACAGACATCATTGGTGGTCCATCCAGATAGTAGACTCCGTCCGAACCTTCATGAACCGAACCGAACCAATCCTCGTCTTCGTGCAGAGATCCTTCAAAACACAACCAGAAAGATCAAATTTAATGGAGCACTGAACATTTTTTACAGTCTTACTGACAGAAAGCAAGTTAATAGGAAATTTTAGGATATATAAAACAGATTTTAGATGCAGTTCATTGTGTTGCTTCTGGGCTTCTTTGATGTCGACTGTCAAAGGATGATAAATCTTGTATTCATTCTAGAGGGTAGAGCATTGATTATAGAAATCCTCAACAGAAGTGTTAGATAAAATTCCTTCTTGGCCAAAGTTTTGAATATTTCAAAGACTCTCTTGGGATTCTGCTGATGAGAATATACGTGAGATAGTTGATCCCACATTGCCTTAGCATCATGAAGGAAGAGTAAAGACTGGTTGATTCGTGGCTCGGTGCTATTAAGAATCCAGGACATAACACCAGGGTCATCTTTAGACCATTGTGCATAAATTTGCTTGTTTTTCTCATCCGCCGTAGCAGCAGGGGCAGTTGGGGGTTTAGTAGTGATATGAGAATGGCGGCCTTATGCTTTGACATACAAGACGAAGGACACCGACCAGAGATGATAGTTGGAGCCATCAAGTTTAACTATGGTAACACAGGGAACGAGGAGGCTCAACTGATGTCATGGCGAACAAATCTGAAGCAGAACAAGTAGAAAAGACTGTCGGTGCAGTAGTAGCAGAACCCACCAACAGAGATCAGCAAATTCGAAGAAACCTACAACGGGGCAGTAGAGAACAATTGTAGATCTAACGCATCAGATCAGAAGAGACCCAGTACGGGCAGAATAACTGATAAATAAGCCTACGCCGTCATGAGGAAAATCAAGATCCCACCATGAGACGTACGCAAAAGAAGCCGAAGATCTGGGGGACTCTCAACGTGCAATGACAATGGTTGTCCGGAGACGTCAAGGATGTAGAGTAGTAGTGTTAGGAAGGGAGAAACTCAAACAACGATTTAGATCTTTTGTAATTTTTCTAATGGAAAGCAAATTAAGGGAAAGATTGGGAACATGTAGAGCATCAGAAAGAACATGTAGAGCCTTAAGGCCTTTTTTTCTTGCTGCTACCAAGCTGCTACAGTACCGATTGTACTGTAGTTATGCCGATACTGTGGAGACTTCTATCACTTCTTATGCAAGGATCTGCTCCAACCAAGGATCTCCCTTCCTTTTCTCTTGGTCCTAGTGGCCAGCAGCTGTGCAACGGAGGCAGTCCTTGGCCTTGATAGGGGCTTCATGCTCTTTTTTTTTTTGATCCGGTAACTACCTGTTCTGCCCCCATATTCAAATGCCCCCAAGTGGCGGTGTGTGTGTGTGTTTGTGTGTGTGTGTGTGTGGGGGGGGGGGGGGGGGGGGGGTCATTGTCTGCCTAGAAACCTGTCCCTGGAGGCCGTCCCAAACCCTACTCCCTTCCCCCAAAGGCATTCAGCAAGGGGAGGTGTCAAGTAGGGTCTGGATCTATCTTTTTCTAAGGCTATAGGCCCAGTTTTACTGTAGCATCTGCTATTCTGTACATCAGATGTTTTTCTGATCTGCTGCAATTTTTTTTTGGCTTCTCCTGCCATTCTTTGGGGTTGATCTTCATCCTCTACATTGTTGTTTCTCTTGTTCATAATGGCTGAAGAAAACAAATCGATGGATCTTCTAAAATCTCAAGATATCATCACCATGCATATAACATCAACGAAGTTAAATCGATCCAACTATCTTCTTTGGGTTGCTGCTGCAGAGATGGCCATAGCTGGACGTGGACGAATTGGTTGTACTAATGGAACTAAAAAGCCACCAGCACAAACGGAAAAGACTTGGGATACTTGGTATCTTCAAGACAGTCAAGTAAAGTTTTAGATTGTTAACTCTATTTCTGCAGATCTGCAGCCATCAATTCTTCGTAAGAGGACAGCCTATGATATGTGGGAGACGTTGCAGAACATGTTTGGATAGAAAAAGACCGACATCCCTATTTATGAACTGACCAAAGAAATTTCCGATCTTCAGCAAGGAAAGATGTTTGTAACTGAATATTATAGTACTCTCAAGTCCAAGTGGGAAGACTTGGACTTTTATGCTGATGAAACATGGTCATGTTCAGCCGATCAAAAGCTATATTGGACTAGAGAATGGAAGCGGTGGACTTTTATCTTTCTTGGGGGTCTGAATCCATAGTTTGAGAATGTCAGGAGCCATATCCCAAACAGTCCGTCTATCCCTAGCAGTGAAGAGACATACTTCCAAGTAGGAGGTAGAAGAAACAAGACGTTTAGTTATGAGGGGCAAGACTGAGGAGAACAGTTATGATAATATTGAGCACTCAGCGCTTATGAGTCACAACTCTAAACCATCTGCTGCAACTAGAGGGAAGCCTGTTTTGAAATGTACTCACTGTCAAAAGATTGGTCATTCTGTGGATTTTTGTTGGGATTTGCATCTAGAGAAGAGACATTATAGAGGGAAAAGTGCCCTCTCTAATGGAAAGAAAAGCATAGCTACTCTTGCTACCGATGTGAATGAAGACAACATTCTGAATTAAACTTCAGATCAGATTAAAGAACTGTAGGGTTTGCTTTCCAAAGTCATGCATACTAAAGAGAATGATTCAGCCACTTCCTCAATCAATCATGCCTTATCTGCTAAAGGAAATCAAGGTATATATGTATCCCCTTTGAAAGGCGATTGGGTAATTGACAGTGGTGCCACAAATCACATGACTGGGAACTCCAAGTGGTTCTCCAAATATAAATTGGGATCTGGTTAAGAGTGGATTTTCATGGTAGATGGCTCTAGGGCAAAAGTGGCAGGAAAAGGGAGTATACCCCTTATGCATGATGTTATTCCTTCTAAAGCTCTACATGTTCCCAATCTTTCCCTTAATTTCAAAAGATCTAAATTGTTGTTTGAGTTTCTACTCTGATCGATGTACCTTGCAGGACCTGGTGACAAGGAAGAAGATTGGGATTGGCTTGGAAAGTGATGCCGAGAAAGGTTGCAGGTGCTCTTCAAGCTGCTCTACATAATAGATCTAATGAAATTCAGTTGTGGCATGCTTGTTTGGACCATTTGAGTTTTTCTTCCTTGCAAAAACATTTTCCTGATTTATTTAACCAAATAAAACAAAAAGAATTTCAATGTGATATGTGTGAACTCCCTAAGCATCGGCGTGCTTCCTTTGATACATCTAGCAATAAAAGTACCAATCTTTTTGCCTTGGTTCACTCTGATGTTTGGGGCCATGCTCATGTTGTTTCTATGGGGGGATATCGTTATTTTGTGAGTTTTATTGACAATTATTCCCGATGTACTTTTATATATCTAATAAGGAACCGATCTGATATTCCTAGGATTGTTCAAACTTTTATTGCTATGGTGGAGAATCAATATAATACTACTGTTAAAAGATCTCTTCCTGACAATGCACGAGTATCTTGACAAAACTATTAAATCCTTCTTTGATTCCAAAGGTATTATTCATGAAACATCATGCAGTTATACCCCACAACATAATGGGGTTGCAGAACGGAAGAACAGGCATCTGCTTGAAGTTACCAGAGCATTGCTTTTACAACGGAATGTTCCACAACGTTTTGGGGAGAGGGTGTTCGGACGGCATCCTTTCTTATAAATCGCATGCCTAGCAGTGTTCTCTATGGATCTACACCCATATCCTTGGTATCCAAAGATAAACCTCATTTTTCTCTCCCTCTGAACGTTTTTGGGTGTCTATGTTATGTTCATGTCTTACAGCCCGGTAGATCAAAATTTGACCCTCGTGCTATTTGTGTTATTTTCTTGGGATATTCTTCTAATAAAAAAGGATATAAGTGTTTTGATCCTACCACAGGGAAACACCACGTCACCAAGGATGTAACTTTTCATGAGCATGTCGCTTGTTTTGTGAGCAAGCCTCCTCTTCAGAGGGAGAATTGTCATAAGGAAGAGGATCCTTGTATTTTGATAAATTGTGAACCTTCTTCTACAACTCTAAATGGAAGCAACAATCAGGGGGAGTCTAGGATTGAAAGTAGAGAAAGATTTGATCAAGTATATGAGATGAGACCGAGAATTCCAACCAATCACAATCCATCTTCTCTTCACGAACCAGGTCAATCCTCCAGTGTTGACGAGATGCAGGATGATCCAAAAAATATTTCTCACGAGGTGCAAGATGATACAAAAAATATTTCTGATGACCGGCCTATTGCTCTTAGAAAGGTAGTCCGTGAATGCACTAGGCATCCTATTCAGAGATATGTTACCTTCTCCCGTCTTAGTGCACGATATCAGTGTTTTCTGTCCTCACTTGCAATGTCTTCTGTTACCAGGTGTGTCGGAAGCCTATCTTGATCCAAGATGGGCCCAAGCTATGAAGGAGGAGATGAATGCGCTTAAAAAAAAAATCAAACTTGGCATGTATTAGAGTGTCTATTTACTTAAGTGTTTAGTCTTTTACTTAAGTTTCTTTTAGTCTATTTGTAATATGGGCCAAAGTTTGTCCTCGGCCCATTAGGGTTTGGTCTATGTCTGCATGCTTCCTCCCTTCTCCTATTTATAGGAAAGGGTGGTTGCCTGATTGTGAAAAAAATTGCAGAGATTGAGTTGGAGCATACTTGAGGACAAGTATGTTTTGAGTTTAAGTTGGTGATGAAGCTCTATTTTAGGGCTCCATCTTGTGCCATATGCATTTCAATCACATATATACCTGTTAGATTACATGTTATTTCCCCTAGTATGCATATTTCTGTAAAATGCACTTATAGACATTGTTTGCATGTTTTTCAGGCATTTGAACCACGCTTGGATGGAAGAGAGAGAGAGAACGAGTGATCCTAGGATTTCTCTACCCTTAGAGAGGTCCAAAGTGAAGTCAGAGGCTCCCTCAACCTACCCCTAGTGGCCAAACCTCCATTGAAACAAAAATGCCCAAGAAAACACCAAGTTTCAGCTAAAAGTGTTGATCCAGAGACCAGCACGGCCGTGGTACCACAGAACGGTCGTGCTAGCTCACTCTAAAATCAACAGAGTCAACATTGAAGCAACGTAGGAACCACAACGGTCGTGCCACTCAGAATGGCTGAGGTAGATTGACCCAGAACGGTCGTGCCACCTTGCACGGCCATGTAGTAGCTCAATCAGAACGGTCGTATTACCAAGAACGGGCAGAGCAACTCCAAGCCACCACACACGTGCTACCCGTGCCCCACCACGGTCGTGATAACCACCACGGCCGTGCCACTTTCAATTCAAATCCACCACTGTTACTGTCATTTTTCACCTCGGCCGTTCCACCCCACCACGGCCGTGGTCAGCCCTACCTATCACAGATGAGCTGCCCAGCACGGTCGTGCTACTCACAAAAACCCAACTACTTTTCAACTGCATTTCCCACTTTACTCCTACTTGACCTACTGCTTCCTCCCCACCTATATATATGTGGGTGGCGGCTGGAGGCCAAGGAGGCCACCCCTAGCTACCTTCTACCCCTTCTTAGCTCCCCATTTTCGCATTCCATCCATTCCACTTCATTTCCACCTCCATTCCACTCTATTTCACCATTTCCACCACCAAAACCCTAGTTTCTTGGTGTTTTGGCCACTTTCAACCTTCATTCCATGCCCTTACATCTTGGTGGAGAGAGGACATCTTTGCCGCTGTTGGAGAGGAGGATCACTCCATCTACACCGAGCTTCATGGCCATTTCTACCTCTTTCTCCTTTCTTTTTGTATTTTGCATTTCCATGAGTAGCTAGGCCCCTTGGGTGGGTTGTTTGGGGCCAAAAATGTTACTTATATACCATGTAGGGGGAAAATGATATGTAAACATTGTAATTTCGTTTGCTAATGATAATGTTCTATTTCTATCTCACTCTTAATTAATTGCTTGTTGGTTTGTGCTTGAAATCACCTAGGAATTTAGGAAAATTGCTTATATGTGTGAACTTTAGGATTTACTCCTAGGTCTAATTCATGGATCCCTAGCTAGTTACTCATCTTCCTACAAGCTATTCTCCTAACCCTAGTTGAGAGATCTAAGTAGCTAGTTTAGATGAATTCAGTGTGATTAGCCTAGAGCTTTCTCAAGGCTAGAATGTGGGTGATGTGAGGCCTAAAACCTCATGTCCACTCCCATTACTACCCTCAGCCCCTAATCACCCTAAGATCCTCTAAACTAGAAACCTACATTTGTTTAGACTCCAATTGAATTGCACCTAAACCCTAACCCAATTGAGCCTCGTAAGGATAGTAGGTGTTAGGGACTAGTTCCCCTATACACAACCCATCATATCTATGGCCAGTTAATAGTCTAGGGCAAGGTTGTCAGACTCGAACCGATAAGCGAACCGGTGAGGCCTCTGGTTCCCGGTTCACTGGTTCAACCAGTGGTCTGACCGGTTCAACCGGTGACGTCAGCATGACGTCACTAATATTTTAAAAATATATAAATATCTTTGATACTCATAGAAAATGTCCCTGCAAACGTTATGAAACATGAATACTAGCAAAACTGCTCACAATAACTTGATAAACAGACCAAATAACTAATATTATTCTATTGATGGACATTTATATACCAACATGTATATAGTATTCAATATTAATTAACAAAAATAACAGCAAAAATACATTTACTTGTTAAGTGAGAAAATCGGCCAGTTCAGCTGAAACCGGACCGGTTCGTCAGTTCAACTGGTCGGTTCACCGGTTTGATACCGGTCAGACTTCATTTCCGACTTTGGGAGGGAACCGAATCGGTAGGGTGACCGGTTCTCGGTTCAACCGATTCAACCGGCCGGTCCGGTTCGGTTCTGATAACCATGGTCTAGGGTAATTTATTAGACTCTAGCTTGTTGTTTGGTTTGGTAATCTAAATTAAAGCATAATGTTCACATATCACCCCCTAACCTAGTTGATAAGTGCATTCCCCAAACAGCCCACACATCCTTTTTTTGCTTCAATACCTTAATTGTCTTCTTGCTTAGCTAGTGTTAGCTTAGTTAGTTCTTTACTTAGTTAGCTTCTTCCCTTATTCTTGATTTTCTTTTGCTAGTTAGGTCTTTAATTGCTCTGTTGTCCTGTTTGCTAGCTTAGTGTAGTGTAGACTACTTTTGCCTTAGTGTAGATCGCTCTTTTCTTGCCTTTCTTGCTTACTTGTCTTTTCTTGTTCATTAGAATTAACTATCTAGGGTTAACTTAGGTTTTGATCTAGTTTACTTTCCTTTAATTGCTTTCTTGTTCAATCCTTAGTGTAATCAACAAACAACCTTTAAACCCTTCCAACTCTAGACTCCGCCGGTAGGAACCTAAGCCCAAAACCTAGGAAGCACGGATACTCCAAAATAGGTGTCGTACCCGTATCCGATACGTATCGGATACCAATACTCCATGGATACACCTAATATCTATCAGATACCTCTCCAGCCGTATCCCCTTTTTTCTGCTTTTTTTTGCCTGGATACGGCCTGGATACGTTTTGGAAAAGACCCAGCCCATTTAAGCCTTTTTTTTTGTTTTTAAGACCTTTGAACGGATTGACCTGCGTTTTTACTTATTCTCTTTGCAAATTAGTAAAACGGCTCCTTTGGCTTGTGCGATACATTTTCAAGATTGGTTTTGTTTCAATTCACGTCATATTTCTACTGTTGTGCGGCTTGTGCCTCATCTTCTCCAATGGGCTGTTGGTGGTTAACGTACAGCCTTTGTGCCTCGTCTTCTCCAAAGGGATTCAATTTCTATTGGTGGTTACAGCCTCTAGCCTCTGAATTTCTACCTTAACTCTTTTCGGAATTTTATTTTGGCATTGTCTTTGTTCATCCCCTTTGAACATAAGCCTCTCTAGCTTTCTCAAATTTTGTTGTTTAGTAGTTCTGATTTTCTCACCATGTCTTGCTGTTAATATACTTGTCTATAATTGCCTCTGCTGTTTCGTATTTCAGTTCCTTTTTTTATTTTGGAATTTAGATATACTTCTTGTATACATAGATATTTAATTACTTCTTGTAGACGAAAGAAGATGGTTTGGTTTCACATATGGCATGACACACTTTACAACACAAAATTAAATGATACATGAAATATGAATGGTTTAGAATATGATTTTATGACGTCTTTTTGTAACTTCTATCTGACATTAATATGAATGGAAGACCCCTTTTAATATCATTGTTCGATACTATGGAATTTGTTTCCATTTTCTTTAGATATATTGTGATTTATAAATGAAATTTGATTGCCTTCATCTATTTTAAAAATTAATATTCTATTTATTTTTGAAAATATTTAAATAAAATTATCGTATCCATGCCGTACCCGTATCCTATATTTTAAAAAATTGACGTATCCATGTACCCGTACCCGTATCCGTGCTTCCTAGCCCAAAACTAACCTAGCTCTAGTGCCCCATTTTCTCCATGTGGATCGACCCTATACATGTCGCCCTCCTATACTACGACACAACCCCGTGCGCTTGCAGGTGTAGTGTTTTAATAGAAGTAGATGTGTTGGTTTATGTCCTTATAAATGTTGAAAGTTATATCTCGTGTGTCCCGATCTCGTGCGGCGCATCTAGTCAAATCTAAATTGATTAGTGTGTGCACCTCTAGTGGGACGCACTTACTGCATTAATTGGAGATAGAGGGCAACATGAAGTAAAGTTGCATAAAATGAAAAAGCTAACTGATAATGAAGAACAACCTTAAATAGTTACAACACAATAATATCTAAAGTTTTATAAATGCTTAAAACAATTATATAAGCAGCAGAACCCATAACAATAAAAACTTGGAAGCAATTGCATCGCACCCAAATACCTGAACTTCAGTAATGCCTAAAACATTTATATTTGCTGCAGAACCCTTAATGTGCAATGCAGTTAAGAGACAATTCTTTGTTTGCCAACAACGAAGAACAATAGGAATATCATCTTCATCACAAAAAGGATCACCAACTGACTGGCCCAAAAGTTCGAATAACAAACCTCCAGCAGCTCGAACTGGAACCTAAATAAAAGGCCAACATCAAACAGTCAGCAATGCTGATTAGCCTAAACTTGAAAGTTATAATCATAATATGATGCATATCAGTTCGTTTACTTCAAATTTGTAAGTAAGAAATCAAAATATCACTTCAACCCACTCATCTCTAGTATGCTGATATTAATACAGTATCACCATCATCAAGCGAAGAACGATAGGGATATCAATCAAGTTAACTAGGCCAAGAACCGCCAAACAATCAATCTGTTATAACCCCAAACTATTCGGCCTGATCCATCACTATGGGATAGGACTCAAAGATTAAGACTATGAACAAATCTGCACAAAAAAGTACATGGAGCGTGAAATGGTCACACAGTATGTCTAGACTTGCTGGATATTCTGATCAATAACAGCCACATCGTGTGCTAACGCAACATAGTGTCTTAAACTGCTGGAGATTCTGACTAATAATCAAAACCAAATGAGTCGATGCAACACAGCACCTCTTGGGCTTGCCGAGGACTCTGACCAATGAACAACATGACGTGTGTCGAATCAGCATAGCGTATATAAGTACATGTCGTGGACCAAGTTGGCACATCGTGTAGGACAACAAGCCGTGTTTTGGGCTACATGGTGTATGTGAAAATCAGGATAGGCAGAACCCTGCCCTGATGGCACAGTTTGGGCTACAAGCCATGTCGGGCACTGGCTGGGCAGAAGAAATCCCAATACACCTGATGACACAGCATGTGATCGGGCTACACCGCTGTGTCGCGCACCACCGCCAGCCGCTACATTATGAAAAAATGATGACAGGAGGTATAGCAACCTTCCCTAGTGGTGAAGGAGGATACGTGAGACCTTGAGACTAAAGACGACCCCCTAGAAGGAAGAAGAAAAGGATTTTCCATTGAGACGAAGTAGAGAGAAACGTCTCCTAAAGATGGATATTATAACATCTCCTCTGGCAGCATAGTGAAAATGGTGGAATCATGAGAGAACAAGAGAACGACAAAGTAGAAACGGCAACAGCCATTTCAGAGAGGACTATTAGTATATCTGTTTTATGCTTTATGTTTTATTGTGTGCTTTAGACTTGCCTTGTCTTTAGCTTTTCTTTTATCCCATATTGCCTAATTCTATTTCACTTACTCTCTTATCCTATAAAAGAGAGTGTCTTGTATATTTATTTTACACATCAAATTAAAGTTTTCTTATTCTATATGGTATCAGACGGCTACGACCATCATTAATCCCTTCCACCAACCCTAATGCTTCAAATCCCTCTCTCACCCTAGCCGCCAACCCCCGCCCCTCCTTCACCTGTCACTGTTACACCCCCCCCCTTCTTCAGCGTCATTGCCCCCCCTCCTTCACCCGCCGCCTCTACCCCACCCCTCTCCTGCGCTGCTCTCCCTTCCTCTCTCTTCTCCCGCCATCAACCACCCACCAGCCTCCTAAACCTCCCCACCCCGTCGTCGTCGGCCTGCCCCAGGCTCCTACCATTGCTCCCCCCTTTTCCCCACCATCGCCCCATCTACCCACCCACTCCATGTCGCCGCCACCAACTGCCCCCACCCCTCCCTTCCACCACCCAACAGCCCCCACCCCACCTTTTACCAGTAGCCACCCACCACCCTCCTCTCCTCCACCAATCAACCTCCATACCTTCCTTCATCCTCTTTTTTGTCTCCCCACACTTCCTAAAATAGCACGTTGAAGATCTAAAAGTACCATCTTTTGTTGCCTGCCTACGCCACATGGTGGAGTAACTCTCACACCGTGGTGGCCTAGGTCCCTTTTTCTCCTTACTGCCCCTATGCGGTTTTCTCAGATCTGTTGATTCAGATCTTCTATTTCTCTCTACTGCCCCTATGCAGGTCTTTCCGATTTGCTGATCTAGATTTACTACTGCTATCTGCGACACCTATGTTGATCTCTCAGATCCACTGATCCAGATCAACTACTACTACTGTTGTTGCTGCTTCATCGCTCTGTTTCTTATGGCGACTACAGATCTTCCTCAGTCTTTTGAGTGTTACGACCGTGAAGCTTGACGGATCGAACTATCATCTTTGGTCGATGTCTTTTGAACTCTATGTCAAAGCCCAAGGGTGATATTCCCATAACTCTGTTGATGCTAAAATCACTCTTGATGTTGCGGGTGATGAAAAAGTTAAGCAGACCACGCTCAACGGTCTAAAGATGATTCCAGAGTTATGATGTGGGTGGTGAACAGTGTCGAACCGAAGATCAGTCATTCTCTCCTCCGCCTTCAGAATGCCAAAGCTATGTGGGATCAACTATGTCATGTGTACTCTCACCAACAGAATCCGAAGGTCTTTGAGATCTGCAAGAATCTAGTGAAAAGGAGTATTCAGTGATGGATATGTCGAGCCCTATTACAAATTCTCGACAGTGAGGTATATCATCCTCTTTCTTCTAACATCAAAGAAGTTTAGTGGCAATGCAACGAACTTCAATTGGTTCAGTTCCTGGTTGGACTTCCTCATTCTTTCTCTGGGGTTGTTGACCATGTCTTATTCAGTGATCCCTTACCACACTGAGGGATGTTCTCAAGCACGTTCAACGCCTTCCTTCTATGTCTTTCCTACCTGCTACCTCTTCTGATCACTCGGTCCTTGCGGTCCACTCCCATGACTCTAGCCGAGGACGTGGATGTGACCGCCGTCACGGCCGCGGTGATCGTGCTTCTGATACTCTAAACGTGGTCCTCCTCGACTGGGACTAGGACAACCTCAACCTCCTACTGCCAACCGCTTCTGCAACTTCTATGAACACACAAACCACAATGAGGATCGTTGCTGGGAAAAACATGGTGCATCTACATGGGCGAACCAGGTCACCTTGGATGCCTCTGAAGATTCAACTGTTGTTGCTCCAGTTCAACTCAGCCCATGGTTGAGTGGATTCGCTCAGAGTTTGGAAAACCTATCCAGGCTCGTCTATCCTCACAAACACCTGCTCCAGATGGAGGTTCTTCTACTTTACTTGCATCTCCTGCTACTTACGGTAAATATAAATGGGTCATCGATTCATGAGCATCAACTCAAATCTCTGTTTGTTCTTTCCTTTTTTACTGCCTTATCTAAAACGACATGGGTCCATCCTGTGATAGTGACTGATGGGACTCAGTCTGCAGTTCAGGAATTGAAACTATATCTCTATCTAAAAGTCTGCTATTAAAATATGTCTTATGTGTTCCAATATTTCCAGTAAATTTGTTATTTGTTAGTAGAACTGTTAAGAGCTTTCAGTGCTCAATCACTTTCGCCCCCAAGGGTTGTGTATCAGGATCTCCGCACGAAGATGAGGATCGGTTTAGGCCGTGAGGGACCTGACGGACTGTACTACCAGGATGTGTCGCAATCCGCAACTACTCTGCTATCATCTTTGTGAAATGTGGTGCCGCAAAGCAACGTGCAATGCAGCGTTGAGAGAGGCCATAGGCCTTCTCCCTTTATATTAATAAGAGAAACTGGATAATTTACATAGAGGTCCGACAGGATATAGAAATTACAAATAGAATAAATATGAAATATATTAACACTCCCCCTCAAGCTGGAGTGTACACATAGTGTAGACCCAGCTTGTTGCAAAAACTCTGGAAAGCTACTGGACTCAATGGCTTCGTAAGAACATCTGCAAGTTGATCTTCAGACTTGACATGTGGAGTCACAACAGTTCCATTCTTGATCTGGTCTCTGATAAAGTGGCAGTCAACTTCAATGTGCTTAGTACGTTCATGGAAGATTGGATTCTTAGCAATGTATATGGCCGCTTGATTGTCACATCTCAGTTCTATAGGAGACAAAACATGAATCTTTAATTCAGAAAATATAGATTGAACCCATTGCAACTCACAACATGCATGTCCCATTGCTCTATACTCAGCTTCCGTGCTAGATCTTGCCACAACATTTTGCTTTTTGCTTTTCCAGGTAATAAGATGATTCCCCAGAAATGTGCAATATCCAGACGTAGACCTCCTGTCATTCAGATTACCAGCCCAATCTGCATCTGCATAACCAGTAAGAGAGTGTGGATACAGGAGTCTTCGGCCTATAATAGGTGATTCCCTTACCAGGTGCACCTTTCATATATCTCAGAATACGACAGACAGATGTCCAATGAGACTGTTTTGGAGAGCTCATATGCTGACTCACCACTCCTACAGCAAAAGAAATGTCAGGACGTGTGACTGTCAAATATATCAATTTTCCCACAATTTTCCTGTAATATCCTGGATCTGGATAATCAGTATCATCAGTCATCTCCTTCACATGATAGTCCATAGGAATAGACACAGGCTTGGACTCACTCATACCAGTTTCCTGTAGTAAATCCAGCACATATTTTCTCTGAGACAAATTGGTACCTGCATGAGATCTAAGTACTTCAATGCCCAGAAAATATCTCAATTTTCCCAAATCCTTTGTGTGAAAGTGCCCCTGCAAGCCCGCTTTCACATGAGATATGCCTGTGGAATCACTACCAGTGATAACAATATCATCAACATACACAGCAATAATAATAGATCCACCAGAAGAAGTAAAATAAAATAAAGAGTGATCAGTAACAGAACGAGAAAAACCCATCTTTAGCACAACATCACTGAACTTGTCAAACCAAGCTCTAGGAGATTGTTTCAATCCATAGATGCTTTCTTCAGTCTACACACCTTCTGACACTCCCCCTGAGCAACAAAACCAAGTGGTTGCTCCATGTACACCTCCTCTTGTAGATCACCATGAAGAAAGGCATTCTTGACATCGAGCTGAAATAGAGGCCAGTCAAATGTAGTAGCCAGAGAAATAAGAATACGCACAGAATTCAGACGAGCCACTGGTGAAAAGGTCTCAAAGAAATCAACCCCATATGTCTGAGTGTACCCCTTTGCCGCCAGTCTAGCTTTCAATCTCTCCACAGAACCATCTGGATTATGTTTTACTATAAATACCCATCTGCATCCCACAACATTTTTATCTGGAGGTAAGTCAACAAGTTCCCATGTGTTGTTCTGTAACAGAGTAGACATTTCAACATGCATAACCTATTTCCAGCCAATATCCTTCATAGCATCAAGATGATTTCTTGGAATGACCACAGAATCAATCCTAAGAGCAAATGAGCGAGCCTGCTGAGATAACTTGGACAAACAACACACATTTGTAATAGGATGCCGAATAGTACAGGAACGGGTACCTTTGCGAACAGCAATGGGAACATCAAGGTCAGATGGTTCTTCAGGAATCCCTTGAGTGGAGGAGGATGGGGAGGGCTCAGAGACTGGAGTCGCTACCTCCTCTGGATCTTGTCTGCTTCGTCTGCTATAAACATGTGAATATTGCTGAATTGGTGGACCATCTGCTAGTTGCTCTTCCTGAATTATAGTATAGTCAGGAATGATAGGTGGCACTCTCTCACTCTGATGTGGTGGTGGCACTCTCTCACTAGCATCTGATGGTGGCACTCTCTCACATAATTGCTCCCCCTTACTGGGAACACTAGAGAAATATGGAGTAGATTCATGAAAAGTCACATCTCTAGACACAAACATGCGACGAAGACTTGGACAATAACACTTGTACCCTTTGCTAGTGTTAGAGTACCCAAGAAAGAGAGTCCTAATTGACCTAGGAGATAACTTATCATCCTTAAGATCAAAATTGTGGACAAAAGAAGTACAACCAAACACTCTAAGAGGAACAAGGAAAGGTTGATCTTTGGGATGTAGGACAGAGAAAGGAGTATGTCCTTGAAGCACAGAAGAAGGTTGCTTGTTGATAAGAAAACAAGCAGTAAGAAGGGCGTCAGACCAAAAACGCTTAGGAACATTAGATTGAAACATGATTGTCCTGATAATATCAAGGAGATGACGATTTTTCCTCTCTGCTACCCCATTATGCTGAGTGTGAGGACAGGATGTACGATGTATCATCCCAACTGAACTACAAAAATCAGTCATAGCATTTTGAACATACTCCAAGGCATTATCAGATTGAAGAACTTTAATATTGCAATCAAATTGAACTTTTATTTCTTGATGAAAATGTTTGACAATAGATAGCACAGACTCTCGATTTTTCAACAAATAAATCCATGTCATACACGAGAAGTCGTCCAAAAAAGAGATAAAATAACGAAAACCATTATAACGATGGCCTTTTACAGGACCCCAAACATCACTATGGACCAACTCAAAAGGACATGACGCTCGTTTATTGACACGAGCGGGATAAGACATTCTATGATGTTCCCCAGTTGACAGGACTGACACTCTATAGACGATACTTGAGACAATTCTGGTTCTAACTTTCTCAGGCTCTCTAATGAAGGATGTCCATATCTGTAGTGCTACAGTAAGGGAGAGTCACTCAACATGACAGTTGGAGCAGGAGCAGACACTTGGCGAGGCAGACTGTCACCGTGGAAGAGGTAGAGATCACCTTTTCTAGGCCCCCCACCAATCATCCTCATACTCTTGAGATCCTGTAATACAAAACAAAAAGGTCCAAAAGTTATCGTACATTTCACAGTATCAATCAACTTAGCAACAGATAGAAGATTAAAAGGAAAAGCAGGCACATAATGTACGGATTTAAGATCAATTCCAGAAGTCAGAGGAACAGATCCACTGGCTAACACTCTCCTCACTTAACCATCTGCTATTGTTACAGATTTGTGAGAAATATGTGAGTCAATGGAATGAAGAAGTCTCCTCATACCAATCATATGTTGTGACGCTCCAGAGTCAACGACCCATGATGAAGTAGAACCAGAAGCCAATAAAGAGGTAGCCCGATTACCAGTGGTGGATGCCAAATTGGCTGAAGATGATGATCCCAAGCTCAGATGCTGAGTAGCCAGAATAAATCTATCATATTCCTCTTTAGTGAGTGTAATGCCAGAAGGACCAGAACTCGAAGCAGGAGCCTCAGTAGACTCAGTAGTGGTAGCATAGTTTGTTGCTCCCACAGGTGGTGCAGCAGGTCGACCATGCTTCTTCCGGCTTTTCTCAACTGTACGTCCAGGTTTGTCACAGAAAGTGCACTTAGGGCGAGTTCCACGTCCTCGACTCATACCTGTCCATCCTCCTCTTACTGCAGCAGCTACAAAAGCATGCTAATCTCCCTGAGATGAGACTGCGGTAGGATCAACAGGTTCAAAATTTGCCTGTAAAATCCTTGAATAGGCCTCTTCCAAACTGGGAAGTTTATCAGAAGCTAAGATAACACTGCGGGCTAAACTGCACGAAGAACTCAGACCAGACAAGAATTTTGTTGTAATCAAGTCATCTCTGTCTTTGACTTGCTCCTGGACAGTTACTGGATGGTAGAAACTCAGCTCTTGTGCAATACCTTGAATCACTCCAAAGTATTCTTCTAAAGGTCTGTCTTCCTGACGTTCTGCAAACAGGCGATCATATATCATGAACTGACGAAGCGCATTCTTCTCGTGAGAATAATGTTTCTTCACTGCATCCCAGATCTCTTTGGCGTTAGTGTAGAACATGAACCTCGAGGCAATCCCAGGTTCCATGCTCCCCCTCAACCAGGTCTTCACCAGACTGTTATGACGCTTCCATTCAGCATAGCCTTTGTCAGTAAGTGCAGGAGGATCTGAATCAACGTGACTCCAATACAGTATGGACAGCATTCATCCATAAGAGATAATTCTTCCCATTCAGCTTGATGGAGGGGATAGGAGACATCTCACTGTAGATAGTAGATGCCTTGGTGTCCTCCATGATTTGACGAGAAGAAGAGTGACGGATTGATACACGTCACAAGAAGATATGGGTGACGGGGAGATACACGTCACGTCGCAAGATCATATGAGTATCTGACGCATCCACAGCCCCCAACAGAAATTCCTAATCACATCAGAAATTCCCTAATCACACATGGAGGAGATGTGATTAGGAATTTCTTACGTACAGACGGACCCTTCGATTTGGGATTTGGAAATCCGTTGGATCAACCGAAGGACCCGACGATCCGGAGATAGAAGAGAAGGGGGGACAGCGGCTACGGCGCCTGGCCCGGGACACGGCTGCTTCGCCCGCTTTGGGTCGGCGGCGCGGCGACCGAGGAAGGTTGGCGAGGTACTTTGTTCACGCAGGAATTACTGCTCACACCGACGTACTGTTCACCGTCGGTGTTACTGTTCACCGCTGGAATTACTGTTCATGCCGGAGTTACTGTTCACGATGTCGACCGACCGCGGCGCTGGGTTGTGACAGCTAGGTAGGGTTAGGTTAGGAACCTTGCTCTAATACCATGTGAAATGTGGTGCCGCAATGCAACGTGCAATGCAGTGTTGAGAGAGGCCATAGGCCTTCTCCCTTTTTATTAATAAGAGAAACTGGATAATTTACATAGAGGTCCAGCAGGATATAGAAATTACAAAATAGAATAAATATGAAATATATTAACAATCTTCTGTGACTGGTCTACAATGACATTACCGTCTAGGACATCCTTCTACTGTTAAATTTGGTGCCGATTTTCTGAAACTTCTGATGAACATTTTTTTGTGAATCTTGCTAATTTGGCAAACAGATTTGGGCTGTATTTCATAAGAAATAAAAGATTAGTCTAAAAATTTGCTTGATATTGTTCATGTCGATACATGGGAACCTTGTTATGTTACTAGCATGTCCGGATTTCCCTACTATAGAGATATGTGTTTTCTTGAGCGTCATGTGCTTAGCATGTGCTCCACTTATTCTATTTCTTATGTTGTTTAGTCCCATATGGGTTGCATCTTAACTAGTCTCTTTTCTGTTTGTTATATAAGAGACTACCATGTACACTGTTTTATTCATTCAATAAACAACAATTCTCCACTCTACATGGTATCAAGAGCAGGCCTCCATTTTCTCCCACCCTAATTTCCCACCCATGACCTAACAACCCCCCCCCCCCGCCGGCGGCAGCCTCCTCCTGCCCGCTCCTCTTCTTCCCTTCTCTCCCACCTTCCCTCACCCTAATCCTCCCTAGCCGCCCCCCCCCCCAGCAGCAGCCCGCCGCCCCACTCCACCCCTGCCGCCGCTGCTTCCAGCAGTAGCCACCACCAAACAGCTACCACCACCAGCCTCCACCACCACCACGTGCCCTCTCCTCCTCTCTTCCTCTATCCTATCTACCCATCCATACCCTCTTCCACCATATTCTCCACCAAAAACAATTTCTACACTCCTACGTAAGGCCTGAACACTTTCTAATTTTTTACGTCTACGACCGGGCTTCCGTCAGTTCTTGTTCGGGTGTCCGCTGGCCATCTAAGTTGAGAGTCCTCTTTGTCCGTGGGTATTTCTGCCTGCGCCTCATGGGGGAACGTTGAGTTTCTTCTCATGCAGGCGTAGGTTTCTATGCATATTCTGCCCGTTTTCGGGTTCTTCTGATCTGTTGCGTCAGATCCCTGCTACCTCTGCCCGTTTCGGGTTCTTCTGCTCTGCCCATTAAGGGTCTCTACTGCTTCTACGGCGTCGACGTCTACTGCTGATATGGCCTACTCTGAGCCCCCCAGATCTCTGTGTGTCACTACGGTGAAACTCGACGGCGGGTCCAACTACCATCTATGGTCAGCGTCGCTTGTTCTCTATGTCAAGGCACAAGGTCGATATCACCATCTTACGGCCAATCCTCCTGATGCTCCTACGGCGGATTCTGATGACAAGACTACACAAAGCTACATCCAGTGGTCCAAGGATGATTCGGGCGTCATGTCTTGGATCCTCAACAGCTTTGAGCCCCGGATCAGTCAATCTCTTCTCTGCCATCATGATGCCAAGGCAATGTGGGATCATTTGGCACATGTGTACTCACATCAGGAGAATCCAAAGCGGGTCTTCGAAATCTTCAAAGAGCTAGCCAAGAAGGAGTTTTCCACTGACACGTCTATTGACGATTTCTATAATCAATGTTCTGCTTTGTGGAATGAATATGAATTGTATCACCCACTGACTGCCGATATCAAGATTGCCCAGAAACAAAGAAACGAACTTCAACTTGTGCATTTTCTGGCTGCCCTTCCTGCCTCCTTCTCGGGGGTTGTTGATCAAATTCTGTCAAGCGATCCACTACCCACTATTCGTGATGTCCTCAAAAGAGTTCAGAGACTGCCTTCTCTGACTCCCACACCTGCTCCTAAGCATCCTGCACTAGTTGCGCGCTCTACTGACTCTAGTCGTGGCCGTGGCCGTGGTCGCAGTCGCGGTGGACGACCTCCTCCTTCTGGCGGCCGAGGATCTTCTACACCAAGTCGGGGTACTTCTCAAGGCCCACGTCACTGCAACTGGTGTGGTCGCGACAATCACACTGAGGACCGATGCTGGATCAAGCACGGTAAACCTGCTTGGGCTAACCAAACCGCTGATGATGTTGTCGTTGCTGACTCTCCTGCTGAAATATCACCTGCACCAACCAACACTGATTGGCTACGCTCAGAGTTCGAGAAAATGTTTCAAGAGCGCCTTGCACAACTGCCCTCTACATCAGGCTCATCTGCCATGCTCACCTCATCATCTTCTGGTAACAAACAGTGGTGCATCGACTCAGGTGCTTCCACTCATGACTGGTGCTCTTCATTTATTTTCAAAACTTAGTACAACAACTCCGATATCATCTGTCACTATTGCAAATGGATCTAAAATTGCTGTTCACGGCACCGGCACAGTTCCTCTTTCACGAAAGCTGCATCTAAATTCAGTTTTATACATTCCGAAATTTCCTGTTAATTTGCTTTCAGTCAGCAAAATGATTAAACAACTAAACTACTCTGTCAAATTTGATCCCTCTGGTTGTATTGTGAAGGATATCCGCACGAAGACGAGGATTGGTTCGGGCTGTGAAGGACCTGATGGGCTGTACTACCTGGATGGACCACCTGCTCCGAAGGCGATGATCTCTACCTCTGTGACAGGTCTACAGTTGCATGTTCGGCTTGGACATCCATCTGCGGCAAAATTGAAGCATCTTTTTCCGCACTTATCAAGCGATAGTTTTTCCTGTGAGATCTGTGTTATGGGCAAACATTCTAGATCTGTTTTTCCTACTAAGAAAGTTATTTCTTCTAAAGGATTTTTTGAATTAGTACATGCGGATATTTGGGGACCGTGTTCTGTGCCCAGTCATTCTGGTGTAAAATACTTTCTGACTTTCATTGATGACTATTCTCGTACCACTTGGTTGTTTCTGCTCAAAGGTCGAAATAATGTGTTAGATTGCATTCACACTTTCTTTGCTGAAATTAAAACACAATTTGGTCAATCTATTAAAACCCTTCGCACAGACAATGCCCTTGAATTTATGCAACAGGCTGTTACTTCTTTTTGTGTGTCCCAAGGAACTATCCACCAGACTACTTGCCCATACACCCCACAACAAAATGGCGTAGCAGAACGGAAGAACCAACACCTTCTTGAGGTTGCTCGCACCCTCCTCATTCATTATAAAGTACCTCATTGTTTTTGGCCTGATGATGTGTCCACCGCATGCTACCTTATCAATCGCATGCCATCTTCTGTTTTGAAAAATCAGGTTCCGTACGCCCTTTTATTTCCTGATAAACCTCTGTTCTCTGTGCCGCCTCGTATCTTTGGATGTACATGTTTTGTGAAAAATCTTCACCCCGGTCTCACCAAGTTAGATGCTCGTTCTATGAAGTGTGTGTTTTTAGGGTACTCTCGCACTCAGAAAGGCTACCGCTGTTTTGATCCAGTTACGAAACATTGGTATGTTAGTGCGGATGTGATATTCTTTGAACATATGCCCTATTCCTCTGCTACCGGGGAACACTTGACTACTGATATTTTGGCTACCACTCCACTACCGTTGGTAGAAGATCTGCCTCCTGCTACTGTGCCTCAAGAACGCCCTCTACAAGTCTACAAGCGAAGACCGAAGCCCGTCACTGCCCCGGCCGAACCAACTCCTCCGTCTGCGGATGATCCACCACCGGCTGAGGTACTTTCTGACTTGGATATTCCTATTAGTTTACGGAAGGGTGTTCGTTCTTGTACTCAGCATCCTATTAGTCGCTTCTGCTCAATTGCTAATCTCAGTGATAGCTTTGCCTATTTTACATCTGCTTTATCTGCTGTGACTATTCCTAAAACCGCCAAGGAGGCGCTTTGTCATCCTGCCTGGAAACATGCTATGGAACAGGAAATGCAAGCTCTGAATGACCAACATACCTGGGATCTGGTTGACCGACCATCTTCATGCCATTCTGTGGGTTGTCGCTGGATCTTCACCATTAAATATCAGCCAAATGGTACCATTGAACGTCTGAAAGCTCGTCTCGTGGCAAAAGGATATACCCAGACCTACGGAGTTGATTATTTTGAAACCTTTTCTCCAGTAGCTCGTCTCAATTCTGTTCGCATTCTGATATCTGTTGCAGTCAATAAAGACTGGCCTCTTTTCCAACTTGATGTGAAAAATGCTTTTTTATATGGCGATCTACAGGAGGATGTCTACATGGAGCAACCCCCCGGATTTGTTGCTCAGGGGGGGTCTGCTTCAAAAATCTGTAAACTTCGCAAGGCGATATATGGCTTAAAACAAAGCCCACGAGCATGGTTTGACAAACTCAGTAAAATCTTACTTTCTTTCGGCTTTCGACGATCGCAGGGTGATCACTCTGTTTTCATACGAAAAACTACAACAGGGCTTGTTATCCTCATTGTGTACGTTGATGACATTATCTTATCTGGCAGTGATAATGCAGGGATTCAAGCAACCAAAAACTATCTAGCACAACATTTTATCACTAAGGACCTTGGTAAATTACGATACTTTCTGGGTATTGAGGTTGCTAGATCTTCTGCAGGATTGTGCCTATCACAGCGGAAATATGTTCTGGATTTGTTGCAAGAGACAGGCATGTTAGGCTGCAAGCCAGCCAACACACCTCTGGATCCCAATATGGATTGGGACAGTGAATCTTCTCCCCCATATGCTGACTGACACCAGTTCAGGAGACTAGTAGGCAAACTTATCTACCTGACAGTCACTCGAGCTGATTTAGCTGCTGCTGTTGGGTTTGTTAGTCGGTATCTTGATAAACCACGACAATGTCACTGGGATGCTATCTGTCACATTCTTCGATATCTCAAAAGTGCTCCTGGGAAAGGTTTATTATACAAGAAACATGGCCATTGTGATCTATCTGGTTGACTCTGATTATGCAGGAAGTAGATCTGATAGAAAATCCACATCTGGATATTGTACTTTTGTGGGGGGCAATCTGGTTACATGGCGCAGTAAAAAGCAAACGGTTGTTGCACGATCTAGTGCTGAAGCAGAATATAGAGCGATGGCTCATACTACATGTGAGCTTCTATGGGTCCGCAGTCTTCTGAAGGAATTTGACATCTCTCCGTCTAGCCCCATCCCTATGTTCTGTGACAATAAGGCATCTATTTTTATTGCGAGCAACCCTACTTTTCATGAAAGAACCAAACATATTGAAGTCGACTGCCACTTTGTACGAGAAAAGGTTATGTCTGGACAGATCCACACTCCATATATCAGCACGGAGAAACAACTTGCAGATATCTTCACCAAGGTGCTACCCAAAAATCACTTTCAGACGCTGATTGACAAGCTAGGCCTCTTCGACATCTACGCTCCAGCTTGAGGGGGAGTATAGAGATATGTGTTTTCTTGAGCGTCATGTGCTTAGCATGTGCTCCACTTATTCTATTTCTTATGTTGTTTAGTCCCATATGGGTTGCATCTTAACTAGTCTCTTTTTCTGTTTGCTATATAAGAGACTACCATGTACACTGTTTTATTCATTCAATAAACAACAATTCTCCACTCTACACCTACTTTATGACTTTTATTGATGATTATTCTAGGACAATTTGGTTGTTTCTCTTAAAGGATGGCAATAATATTTAGAACATTGTCGCCACCCTTTTCACTGAGATCCGAACCTAATTCAATACAACTGTCAAAATCTTTAGAACTAATAATGCCTTAAAATTAATGTAAAATTAGTGGATTAGTTTTGTATTGCTAGAGGTACCATTCATCTGACTTTCGGCTCTTCCACACTACAAGAAAATGGTGTGGCAGAGAGGAAGAACCGACATCTTCTTGAAGTAACACACATTGTTCTTCTTCACTATCATGTTCCTTCAAAATTTTGGAGTGGCAAAGAGGAAGAATCGCCATCTTCTTGAAGTAGCACGCACTATTCTTCTTCACTATCATGTTCCTTCAAAAAATTTGCCTGAAGTTGTTACTACTGTGTGCTACTTAATTAACTGCATGCCTTCTTCTGTTCTGCACAATCAAGTCTCTTTCTCTCTTCTATATCCCGACATCTTTGTTCTCTGTACCGCCACGCATCGTCGGCAGCACTTGTTTTGTTACCCCAGAATATCTAAATTTGACCCCCGCTCCACGAAGTGTATTTTTCTGGGATATTCACGAACTCAAAAGGGATATCGGTGTTATAATCTTGCCAAAAGACAATGGTTTGTTAGTGCGGTGTGTCATCTTTTTTGAACACATGTTGTACTACTCTGAAAAGGGGTTTGCTTTATCGAGTGATCTATTGGATCCCACTCCCCTACCTCAAGTAGTAGAACATGATCCCACTAAAGCAACTGAAGCTCATCCTCCTCCTATAAAGGTGTACAAGAGAGGAGTCAAGGTTACAGTCCCCTCCATGGCCCCTCAACAACCAACTCCTTTGTTGGCAGATCACAACACCTCCCAAGTAACTTCTGACCTACATCTTTCCATTAGTCAAAGGAAAGGTGTTCGTTCCCGCACTCGGGGCATCCGATTAGTAATTTCTGCTCTACAACTAATCTTGGTGCTAGCTTTGCCTATTTTACTACTGCTATCTCTGTTTTTTTGTACCAAACCCTGTTATACTAGCTCTTAAACATCTTTCTTGACGTCAAGCCATGGAAACTTATAGAATGTTGTATAGAAATATATAGGATGAGTCAAAAGGTTTACAATGCATTCTCTTATTAGGATAAGCAATGTTATCAGGCCGAACCGGTCATCAAACCGGTGAGGCTACTGGTTCCCGGTTAACCGGTTCAATTCCATAATGTATAAAAATAACATTAATATGCTATAAATATGGAAAATATAGGAAAAATATGAAATAGTCCAACTATGAAGGTATAAGTACAATATCTAGAACCCACAATAAAGTCATAACCTCAAACATAACAACATACCAATGTTTCATACAAAATAATACTTCAAAATCCAAAGTTCATTAACAAAATATGATCCTAAACATAATTAGACTCCTTTACATTACGTAGCACGGAAGTTCTTGTGAGAGTTGAGGCTGGTAAAATCAGGTGTGTGGATTTTTTTTTGTGTGTATGCCCAAGAATGGGTCACATGTTGAAAGGGAGGGAGAAAATTATAGTCACCCACTCATTGGCAGAGATGGAAGTTTTGGTTAATCAAACCGGTGTAGTCGGTTAACCGGTGGACCGGTTAGGTCTGACAAGTTAGACCGGCCATCTGACTGGTTGGATCGGTATTATCGGGTTTATACAATAACTGAACCGGCAAGGGGTGCCAGTTCAAGGTCAGATCGGTCGGATCGGAAGGTTCAACCGGATTTTAATAACACTGAGGATAAGAGAGGAGATATAAGAACAGAGGTGAGCAATACGGGACTAATCCACACAAGTAAACACATAAGTGAGGCACATGCTAGGCACATGACACTCAGTGAAACATAAACATGTCTCTATACTCCCCCTCAAGCTGGAGCGTAGATGTCGAACATGCCCAGCTTGTCTACTAGAATCTGGAATCGAGCCTTTGGAAGAATTTTGGTGAAGATGTTTGCTACTTGTTGCTCAATGTTGAGATATGGAGTGCAAATACGACCAGAAAGAACAGTCTCGCGGACAAAATGGCAATCGACCTCTATATGTTTTGTCCTTTCATGAAATGTCAGGTTGCTCGCAATAAAAATAGAAGTTTTGTGTCACAAAACATCGATATAGGACTGGAGTAGGATATGTCAAACTCCTTCAGCAGACTTTGGACCCACAGAAGTTCACCTACAGTGTGGGCCATGGCTCGATATTCTACTTGTGCACTGGATATGGCTACTGCAGCCTGCTTTTTGTTTCGCCAAGTAACTAGATTGCCCCCCACAAATGTGCAATAGCCTGATGTAGATTTTCAATCAAATCAACTTCCTGTATAGTCAGAATATGAAAACTTGAGAGATTGCAATGGTCATGCTTCTTATATAATAGGCATTTGCCTGGAGAGCTTTTGAGATAGCATAGAATGTGGCATATATCGTCCCAATAACATTGTCGTGGTTTGTCAAGATATCTTCTTATGAAACCTACAGCAACAGTAAGGTCAGCTCTCGTGACGGTGAGATAAATAAGTTTGCCAACAAGTCTTCTGAATTGGTGGTGATTAGCATACGGTGGAGAGGCTTCATCGTCCCAATTTGTATTTGAGTCAAGAGGGGTGTTGGCTGGTTTACAGCCAAGCATACCAGTTTCCTGCAAAAGATCAAGGACATATTTCCGCTGGAAAAGGCACAATCCTGCAGATGATCTGGATACCTCAATGCCTAAGAAATATCTCAACTTTCCGAGAACCTTGGTGACAAAGTGTTTTTCCAAGTAAGTTTTAGTAGTCTGAATGCCCAAGGTATCACTACCAGATAAGATAATATCACCAACATAGACAGTAAGAATGACTAGGTCGGTCACAATTTTGCGGATAAACACAGAATGATCTGAATGGGAACGATAAAAGCCAAAATTTACTAAGATCTGACTGAGCTTATCAAACCAAGCACGGGGACTTTGTTTTAGGCCATAGATAGCCTTTTGCGATTTACAAACTCGCGAGGAAAACTCCCCCTGAGCAACGCATCCCGGTGGTTGCTCCATGTAAACTTCTTCCTACAAGTCTCCATACATAAATGCATTTTTGACATCTAACTGAAATAGTGGCTAGTCTTTATTGACAGCAACAGAAAAGAGAATTCTAACAGAATTTAATCTTGCTACATGAGAAAAAGTTTCAAAGTAGTCCACACCATAGGTTTGTGTGTAACCTTTTGCCACAAGACGAGCTTTCAGTCGCTCAATCGTACCGTCTGGTTAATATTTAATGGTGAAGACCCAGCGACATCCAACAGTAGAGCAGGAAGGAGGTCAATCCACAAGCTCACATGTTTGCGATTAGAGAGTGCCTGCATTTCATGTTCCATAATCTGTTTCCATGCAGGAATGAGAAGAGCTTCTGCAGTAGTCTTAGGAATAGAGATAGTAGAAGTGAAGCACGCAAAACTGTCATTCAGATTAGAAGATGAGCAGAAATGACTAATAGGATGTTTCGTGCAGGAACGAACACCCTTGTGCTGATTGGTAGGCAGGTGTAAGTCAGAAGTTACCTCAGTGGTTGTATGATCATCGGCAGAATGAGGAATTGGTTGTGGAGGGGCTATGAAGGGAATACTTGTCTTGTTTCTTCGCTTGCACACTTGCAGAGGTAAGGCTTCAGGTAGCCTAGAGATGGCACAATCTCCACAACATCAGGAAACGGCGTGGGTGCCAACATATCACTGGAGAGTGATGCTCCATCATCAGAGTAATACGGCATATGCTCAAAAAATACTACATCAACACTCACAAACCATTGCTTCATAATAGGATTAAAACAAAGATAACCTTTTTGGGTTCTAGAATATCCCAAAAAGATACACTTGGTGGAGTAAGGATCGAGTTTTGTTAATCTCGGGCGTAGGCTTTTTTTTTAAGGAAGAGCTACATTCATTAAAAGAAAGCCATACGGCATCTACAAGATAATAACCTCACAACATGGTATCAACTAAGACTCCTTTGCTTGACTAACATAACACACAAGCTCAGATTGGGATGCGATAGATAAATTACATGTGTGAACCTTCTTCGTTCTGGCTATCCAAAGCAGCTATCATCAAGGGAAACCGTCAATCTGTGTGAACCCATGAGGATATTAGTGTAGGAGTAAGAACCATCTAAGGAGATCACCATCTCTAACATGCCCAAGACCATCAGCAGAGGGGATAGCTCAACCGAACACAGCAGCAAAAGCTAGCAACAAACACCCACCAACACAACAACTAAAAACAACATAGACAAGAAGGTAAAGCCAGACGAGTAGCCACCCAACCCAAAGAGGAAAGAAAAACTCACACAGACACAGGCTCAAACAGGTAGGGAGCACCCCCTAGAAGCAGCCGAGAAGGGCCAAAACCACCGAACGGAAACTGCACAGGGGAAAAGACGGCCCAAGCGAGTGGGGGGTGGAGGGTAGAGGGCACAGGGAACCCCACCACCTCTCCCGACTACCGCTGCTCAAACCCACGACGCTCAAGCTGCAGCCTGAGGTCGAGGGCAAGCAAATGGAGGGGAAGCACACGCCCGAAAGCCCTGACCCCTGTCTGATCTTTCCTCTGTCGCCGTTAAGGGGCACCCTAATCGTCGACCGATCAAGGGCCACCGCCCACCGAGACCTGCAAACGGAAAGGGAAAGCGAAACAGAAAACCTCGACCGCCTGGATGCCGCTGCACCGGGACCAGATTCCACCCTTCGTCGCACACCTGGATCGGGATCGCAGGCAGGAGACAAGGCACCAGCAAAGTCGGGCGTAGGTTTTTGACAAAACAGGTACGCCTAAAAATACGGGGAGCAAGGTTGTCAGAACCGAACCAGTAAGCAAACCAGTGAGGTATCTGGTTCTCGGTTCACTGGTTCGACCAGTGGTCTACCTGGTTCAACCGGTGATGTCAGCATGACATTACTAATAGTTTAAAATATATAAATGTCTTTGAAACTCATGGAAAATGTCCCTACAAAAGTTGTGAAACATGAATAATAGCACAACTACTCATAATAAGTTGATAAACATACCAAATAACAAATATTATTCTATTCATGGACATACATATACAAGCATATATATAGTATTCAAAATTAATGAACGAAATATAGTAGCAACAATACATTTATTTGTTAAGTTAGAGAACCGGCCGGTAGGGCTAACATCGAACTGGTTCACCGGTTCACCGGTTCAACCGGTCGGTTCATCGATTTGATGTCGTTCAGACTTCATTTCCGGCTTTGAGAGGGGACCGAACCAGTAGAGTGACCGGTTCACGGTTCAACCGGTTCAACTGGGCGGTTCGGTTCGGTTCTGATAACCATGACGGGAGGGACAGAAAAAAGTTGGGCATCAGGAAAGAGAATGTTGTAAGGAATTTGATTGTGCAAAACAGAAGATAGCACGCCGTAGAGACAGCCTCAGGTTAGAAACATTAAGGAACTTTATAATGAAGGAGTAGAGTGCGAGCAACTTCTAAAAAGTGGCGGTTTTTCCTTTCAGCAACTCCATTTTGTTGTAGAGTATAAGGGCAGGTAGTTCGGTGTAGAGTGCCACGGACAGAATAAAAAGATATTACTTGTTTTGCATAAATTGAAGGGCATTATCGGTGCGGAACACTTTAATGGGTTTGTTGAATTTTGTCTGTACTTCAGAGAAAAAATGTTGATATTATCCAAAACCGTGCTGCAATCTTTTAGTAAAAACAGCCAAGTAGCACGAGAGTAATCATCAATGAAGGTCATAAAGTATTTAACTCCAAAATGGCTAGGAATAGAACACGAACCCCAAATATCCGCATGAACAATATCAAAATTGCTTTAGAGTCAATATCTTTCTTAGCAGGAAACATAGTACGAGTTTGTTTACCCAACTGACAAGATTCACAAGAAAATGTTTTTTCAGATAACGCGGAAAATAAATGTTCCAATTTTGCAGTAGAGGGGAGACCAAGCCGATAGTGCCACTGGAGTCCCGTTACTGATGTTGACAGAAGAGCAGACGTCGTTGGTGGTCCATCCAGATAGTAGAGTCTGTTTGGTGCCTCATGACCCAAACCAATCCTCGTCTTCGTGCGGAGATCCTTCAAAACACAACTAGAAGGATCAAATTTAATGGAGCACTGAAGATTTTTTGCAGTCTTACAGACAGAAAGCAAGTTAACATGAAATTTTGGGATATATAAAACAGATTTCATATGTCATTTACGATACAAGGGGACAATGTCAATGCCGTGAACGGAAGTTTTAGAACCATCAGCAACAGTAACAGGTGGAATCTGAGTAGTTTTAGTAAGAGCGGAAAATAAGTTGATATCACCGGCCATATGAACCGATGCACCGGAGTCAATGCACCATTTATTGTTACCAGCAGAAGGAGAGGCTAGCAAGGCAGAAGATCCAACAGTGGATGTAGAGGGAAGCTGAGTCATGCGTTCTTGAAAAAATTTCTCAAACTCGGAGTGAAGCCACTCAGTTGAAGGCGTAGCAGATGGTTGTTCAGGTGTAGTATCAATCGAAGTCTCTGCAGATGCTTGATTTTCCCAAGCAGGTTTACCGTGCTTGATCCAGGATCAGTCTTCATTGTGATTGTTGCGTCCACAGAAGTTGCAGAAGTGAGGACCAACAGGTTGTCCTCGACCAGTAGTAGAAGATGTGTGTCCACCGTTAGAAGGTAGACGTCCTCCACGACTACGGCCGCGATCGCGTCCACGACCGGACTCAGCGGTGCGAACAGCTAGAGCAGGGTGTTCGATTGTAGGGGTGGAGGTCATAGATGGAAGTCTTTGAACCCGCTTGAGGATCTCTCGTAGAGTTGGCAGTGGGTCACTGGATAGAATCTGATCGACCACCCCAGAAAAAGTTGGAAGGGCGGCCAAAAACTGGACTAGTTGCAGTTCATTGTGTTGTTTCTGGGCTTTTTTGATGTCGGCTATCAAAGGGTGATAAATCTCATATTCATTCCAAAGGGCAGAGCATTGACTATAGAAATCCTCAACAGAAGTGTCGGAGGAAAATTCCTTCTTGGAAAGAGTTTTGAAATTTTCAAAAACTCTTTTGGGATTCTGCTGATCAAAATATACGTGAGATTGTTGATCCCACATTGCCTTAGCATCATGAAGGTAGAGTAACGACTGGCAGATCTGAGGCTCGGTGCAATTAAGAATCCAGGACATAACACCGGAGTCATCTTTGGACCATTGTGCATAAGCTTGCTTGTTTTTCTCATCTGCCATAGTAACAGGGGCAGCTGGGGGTTCCGTAGTGATATGAGAATGGCGGCATTGTGCTTTGACATACAAGACAAAGGACGCCGATCAGAGATAATAGTTGGAGCCATCAAGTTTAACTGTAGTAACACATAGGGAACGAGGCGACTCAACAGAGGCCATGGTGAACAGATCTAAAGCAGAACAAGTAGAAAAGACAGTCGGTGCAGCAACAGCAGAACCCAGCAATAGAGATCAGCAGATCCGAAGAAACCCGCTATGGGACAGTAGAGCACAACTGTAGATCTGAGGCATCAGATCAAAAGAGACCCGCTACGGGTATAATAACTAATAAATGAACCTACGTCATCATGAGGAGAATCAAGATCCCACCATGAGGCGTAGGTAGGAGCCGAACATCCTGGAGACTCTCAACGTGCAATGACGATGGCTGTCTAAAGACGTAGAGTAGAGTTAGGAAGGTAAGATTTTAGATGAGAAGGACCATGGTTGATTGGATTGGTGGGAGGAGAAAGGGAGGTGGATCGGGCTAGGGAGGTGGTGGTGAGGACAACAGTAGGCGGGAAGAGAGGGCGGGAGGAGCCGGCGACGGCAGGTGGGGGGAGGTGGGGGCGGCGACGGCGGTAGGAGAAGGAAGCAACAGCGGCGGGCTGAGGAGAAGGAGATGTGGCGGCGTGGGGGGGGGCTTAGGTCATAAAGGGGATAGGGTTAGGGTGGAAACTTGCACGGGGGATAGAACCTGCTCTTGATACCATATAGAATGTTGAACATAAATATTGGATGAGTCAAAAGGTTTACAGTGCATTCTCTTATACAGGATAAGAGAGGAGATACAAGAACAAGAGGTGATCAATATGGGACTAATCTGCACAAGTAAACATGTGAGGCACATGCTAGGCACATGACACTCATTGAAACATAAACATGTCTCTATAAAACTGAAATGGCTGCTCTTCATGATCGCAAGACTTGGGATCTGGTTCATCTCCCTGAAAACGGCCCTAGTGTTGGTTGTCATTGGATTTTCACTATAAAAGACCATCCAGATGGTTCGATTGAACGGATGAAGGCTTGTCTTGTGGAAAAAGGTTATACTCAAACCTATGGGGTTGACTATTTTGAAATTTTTTCCCTGTTGCCTGACTTAATTATGTACGGATACTTATATATGTTGTCGTGAATTATGATTGGCCTCTTTTTCAACTTGATGTTAAAAATGCCTTCCTATATGCTAACTTGCATGAGGAAGTCTACATGGAGCAACCGCCGAGTTTTCTTACTCAGGGGGAGTGTTCTAAAATCTACAGAATTTGGAGAGATTTATGGCTTAAAACAAAGCCCACAAGCAGGGTTTGATAAATTGAGTCGGATTCTTCAAGGGTTTCAGTTTCGGCACTCACATTGTGATCAATCTATTTTCATTAAAAAACCAGTTTCAGGCTTGATATTCTTATTGTCTACGTGGATGATATAATTTTTTTTGGTAGTGATATTGATGGTATTTTAGCAACTAAAAGATATCTAGAACAACCCTTTGTTATTAAAGATTTTGGCAAACTCAAGTACTTGGAAATTGAAGTTTCCATATCTTCATCTGGCGTCTGTATTTCATAGTGCAAACATGTTCTAGAACTTCTGATGGAAACAGGGATGCTTGGTACTAAACCTGCTAGCACCCCTCTGGATACCAATACCAATTGGAATGATGAAACTTCACCATCCTTTCCCGATAACCACCAATAAAAGAAGATTGGTTGGTAAGCTTATATATCATACTGTAACTAGAGCTTATATTACTACTATTGTTGGACTTGTCATTAGGTATCTGAATAAACCTCGAAAATGTCATTTGGATGTTGTCTGCCATATGAAAAATTCTCCAAGAAAAGGATTATTGTATCGTAGACATGGGCACTGCAAACTCACTGGATATTTTGACTTTAATTATGTTGGTAGTAGATGTGACATCTACCTCTAGCTACTGCACTTTTGTTGGGGGAAATCTAGTTACATGGCACAATAAGAAGCCGACTGTGGTTACTCGGTCTAGTGCTGAAACAGAATATAGAGCTATGGCTCATACTGCTTGTGAATTAATGTGGTCCAAGGACTCCTCAAGGAATTTGATATCCTTGATTATGATCATATTCTCAGGTACTGCAACAATAAAACCTCCATTTTTATTGCCAGCAATCTCACTTTTCATGAGTGCACCAAATATATCACGGTGGATTGCCACTTTGTTTGCAAATCTGTTTCTAGCCGTATCTACACTCCTTATCTCCTGACCGAAGATTAGATTGTTGACATTTTTACCAATATACTTCCCAGGACTCAGCTTTGTTACACTAGTGGACGAGTTGGGCATTTCGACATCTATGCTCCAGCTTGAGGAGGAGTTAGTTTATATGTTTTATGTTTTATGCTTTATGTTTTATTGTGTGCTTTAAACTTGTCTTGTCTTTTGCTTTTTTTTATCTCATATTGCCTAATTCTATTTCTCACTTACTCTCTTATCCTATAAAAAGAGTGCCTTGTATTTATTTTAGACACATCAAATAAAAGTTTTCATATTCTATAAGGACGACTTTCCTCCAAGGACAAGAGATCTTCGCTTCTCTTGAAGATGCTCTCTTCCCACGGACTAAACACTACACTCCAAAACCATGCTGCAAATGTGATTACAGTGACTAATGACTTGTCACTACAAACAAGACACGGCTATGTATAGGGTCATGGGTGGCGGCTAATAACCCATTTACATATGTGAGACTAAATATATAATAGTTATTTACACACATTCTTGTAACATAAACTTTTGACCCACATTATATAACACACATAACTCATAGATTCTTCAATTTAGATTTCAAAGATTCCAGAAATTCCCAACTCCATGACAATACTTCATCTATTCTCTAGGCCACTATGCTATATGGGTTTCTCAACAGCATACATTAGAACCATCAGCAACAGTAACAGGTGGAATCTGAGTAGTTTTAGTAAGAGCGGAAAATAAGTTGATATCACCGGCCATATGAACCGATGCACCGGAGTCAATGCACCATTTATTGTTACCAGCAGAAGGAGAGGCTAGCAAGGCAGAAGATCCAGCAGTGGATGTAGAGGGAAGCTGAGTCATGCGTTCTTGAAAAAATTTCTCAAACTCGGAGTGAAGCCACTCAGTTGAAGGCGTAGCAGATGGTTGTTCAGGTGTAGTATCAATCGAAGTCTCTGCAGATGCTTGATTTTCCCAAGCAGATTTACCGTGCTTGATCCAGGATCAGTCTTCATTGTGATTGTTGCGTCCACAGAAGTTGCAGAAGCGAGGACCAACAGGTTGTCCTCGACCAGTAGTAGAAGATGTGTGTCCACCGTTAGAAGGTAGACGTCCTCCACGACTACGGCCGCGATCGCGTCCACGACCGGACTCAGCGGTGCGAACAGCTAGAGCAGGGTGTTCGATTGTAGGGGTGGAGGTCATAGATGGAAGTCTTTGAACCCGCTTGAGGATCTCTCGTAGAGTTGGCAGTGGGTCACTGGATAGAATCTGATCGACCACCCCAGAAAAAGTTGGAAGGGCGGCCAAAAACTGGACTAGTTGCAGTTCATTGTGTTGTTTCTGGGCTTTTTTGATGTCGGCTATCAAAGGGTGATAAATCTCATATTCATTCCAAAGGGCAGAGCATTGACTATAGAAATCCTCAACATAAGTGTCGGAGGAAAATTCCTTCTTGGAAAGAGTTTTGAAATTTTCAAAAACTCTTTTGGGATTCTGCTGATCAAAATATACGTGAGATTGTTGATCCCACATTGCCTTAGCATCATGAAGGTAGAGTAACGACTGGCAGATCTGAGGCTCGGTGCAATTAAGAATCCAGGACATAACACCGGAGTCATCTTTGGACCATTGTGCATAAGCTTGCTTGTTTTTCTCATCTGCCATAGTAACAGGGGCAGCTGGGGGTTCCGTAGTGATATGAGAATGGCGGCATTGTGCTTTGACATACAAGACAAAGGACGCCGATCAGAGATAATAGTTGGAGCCATCAAGTTTAACTGTAGTAACACATAGGGAACGAGGCGACTCAACAGAGGCCATGGTGAACAGATCTAAAGCAGAACAAGTAGAAAAGACAGTCGGTGCAGCAACAGCAGAACCCAGCAATAGAGATCAGCAGATCCGAAGAAACCCGCTATGGGACAGTAGAGCACAACTGTAGATCTGAGGCATCAGATCAAAAGAGACCCGCTACGGGTATAATAACTAATAAATGAACCTACGTCATCATGAGGAGAATCAAGATCCCACCATGAGGCGTAGGTAGGAGCCGAACATCCTGGAGACTCTCAACGTGCAATGACGATGGTTGTCTAAAGACGTAGAGTAGAGTTAGGAAGGTAAGATTTTAGATGAGAAGGACCATGGTTGATTGGATTGGTGGGAGGAGAAAGGGAGGTGGATCGGGCTAGGGAGGTGGTGGTGAGGACAACAGTAGGCGGGAAGAGAGGGCGGGAGGAGCCGGCGACGGCAGGTGGGGGGAGGTGGGGGCGGCGACGGCGGTAGGAGAAGGAAGCAACAGCGGCGGGCTGAGGAGAAGGAGATGTGGCGGCGTGGGGGGGGCTTAGGTCATAAAGGGGATAGGGTTAGGGTGGAAACTTGCACGGGGGATAGAACCTGCTCTTGATACCATATAGAATGTTGAACATAAATATTGGATGAGTCAAAAGGTTTACAGTGCATTCTCTTATACAGGATAAGAGAGGAGATACAAGAACAAGAGGTGATCAATATGGGACTAATCTGCACAAGTAAACATGTGAGGCACATGCTAGGCACATGACACTCATTGAAACATAAACATGTCTCTATAAAACTGAAATGGCTGCTCTTCATGATCGCAAGACTTGGGATCTGGTTCATCTCCCTGAAAACGGCCCTAGTGTTGGTTGTCATTGGATTTTCACTATAAAAGACCATCCAGATGGTTCGATTGAACGGATGAAGGCTTGTCTTGTGGAAAAAGGTTATACTCAAACCTATGGGGTTGACTATTTTGAAATTTTTTCCCTGTTGCCTGACTTAATTATGTACGGATACTTATATATGTTGTCGTGAATTATGATTGGCCTCTTTTTCAACTTGATGTTAAAAATGCCTTCCTATATGCTAACTTGCATGAGGAAGTCTACATGGAGCAACCGCCGAGTTTTCTTACTCAGGGGGAGTGTTCTAAAATCTACAGAATTTGGAGAGATTTATGGCTTAAAACAAAGCCCACAAGCAGGGTTTGATAAATTGAGTCGGATTCTTCAAGGGTTTCAGTTTCGGCACTCACATTGTGATCAATCTATTTTCATTAAAAAACCAGTTTCAGGCTTGATATTCTTATTGTCTACGTGGATGATATAATTTTTTTTGGTAGTGATATTGATGGTATTTTAGCAACTAAAAGATATCTAGAACAACCCTTTGTTATTAAAGATTTTGGCAAACTCAAGTACTTGGAAATTGAAGTTTCCATATCTTCATCTGGCGTCTGTATTTCATAGTGCAAACATGTTCTAGAACTTCTGATGGAAACAGGGATGCTTGGTACTAAACCTGCTAGCACCCCTCTGGATACCAATACCAATTGGAATGATGAAACTTCACCATCCTTTCCCGATAACCACCAATAAAAGAAGATTGGTTGGTAAGCTTATATATCATACTGTAACTAGAGCTTATATTACTACTATTGTTGGACTTGTCATTAGGTATCTGAATAAACCTCGAAAATGTCATTTGGATGTTGTCTGCCATATGAAAAATTCTCCAAGAAAAGGATTATTGTATCGTAGACATGGGCACTGCAAACTCACTGGATATTTTGACTTTAATTATGTTGGTAGTAGATGTGACATCTACCTCTAGCTACTGCACTTTTGTTGGGGGAAATCTAGTTACATGGCACAATAAGAAGCCGACTGTGGTTACTCGGTCTAGTGCTGAAACAGAATATAGAGCTATGGCTCATACTGCTTGTGAATTAATGTGGTCCAAGGACTCCTCAAGGAATTTGATATCCTTGATTATGATCATATTCTCAGGTACTGCAACAATAAAACCTCCATTTTTATTGCCAGCAATCTCACTTTTCATGAGTGCACCAAATATATCACGGTGGATTGCCACTTTGTTTGCAAATCTGTTTCTAGCCGTATCTACACTCCTTATCTCCTGACCGAAGATTAGATTGTTGACATTTTTACCAATATACTTCCCAGGACTCAGCTTTGTTACACTAGTGGACGAGTTGGGCATTTCGACATCTATGCTCCAGCTTGAGGAGGAGTTAGTTTATATGTTTTATGTTTTATGCTTTATGTTTTATTGTGTGCTTTAAACTTGTCTTGTCTTTTGCTTTTTTTTATCTCATATTGCCTAATTCTATTTCTCACTTACTCTCTTATCCTATAAAAAGAGTGCCTTGTATTTATTTTAGACACATCAAATAAAAGTTTTCATATTCTATAAGGACGACTTTCCTCCAAGGACAAGAGATCTTCGCTTCTCTTGAAGATGCTCTCTTCCCACGGACTAAACACTACACTCCAAAACCATGCTGCAAATGTGATTACAGTGACTAATGACTTGTCACTACAAACAAGACACGGCTATGTATAGGGTCATGGGTGGCGGCTAATAACCCATTTACATATGTGAGACTAAATATATAATAGTTATTTACACACATTCTTGTAACATAAACTTTTGACCCACATTATATAACACACATAACTCATAGATTCTTCAATTTAGATTTCAAAGATTCCAGAAATTCCCAACTCCATGACAATACTTCATCTATTCTCTAGGCCACTATGCTATATGGGTTTCTCAACAGCATACATTAGAACCATCAGCAACAGTAACAGGTGGAATCTGAGTAGTTTTAGTAAGAGCGGAAAATAAGTTGATATCACCGGCCATATGAACCGATGCACCGGAGTCAATGCACCATTTATTGTTACCAGCAGAAGGAGAGGCTAGCAAGGCAGAAGATCCAGCAGTGGATGTAGAGGGAAGCTGAGTCATGCGTTCTTGAAAAAATTTCTCAAACTCGGAGTGAAGCCACTCAGTTGAAGGCGTAGCAGATGGTTGTTCAGGTGTAGTATCAATCGAAGTCTCTGCAGATGCTTGATTTTCCCAAGCAGGTTTACCGTGCTTGATCCAGGATCAGTCTTCATTGTGATTGTTGCGTCCACAGAAGTTGCAGAAGCGAGGACCAACAGGTTGTCCTCGACCAGTAGTAGAAGATGTGTGTCCACCGTTAGAAGGTAGACGTCCTCCACGACTACGGCCGCGATCGCGTCCACGACCGGACTCAGCGGTGCGAACAGCTAGAGCAGGGTGTTCGATTGTAGGGGTGGAGGTCATAGATGGAAGTCTTTGAACCCGCTTGAGGATCTCTCGTAGAGTTGGCAGTGGGTCACTGGATAGAATCTGATCGACCACCCCAGAAAAAGTTGGAAGGGCGGCCAAAAACTGGACTAGTTGCAGTTCATTGTGTTGTTTCTGGGCTTTTTTGATGTCGGCTATCAAAGGGTGATAAATCTCATATTCATTCCAAAGGGCAGAGCATTGACTATAGAAATCCTCAACAGAAGTGTCGGAGGAAAATTCCTTCTTGGAAAGAGTTTTGAAATTTTCAAAAACTCTTTTGGGATTCTGCTGATCAAAATATACGTGAGATTGTTGATCCCACATTGCCTTAGCATCATGAAGGTAGAGTAACGACTGGCAGATCTGAGGCTCGGTGCAATTAAGAATCCAGGACATAACACCGGAGTCATCTTTGGACCATTGTGCATAAGCTTGCTTGTTTTTCTCATCTGCCATAGTAACAGGGGCAGCTGGGGGTTCCGTAGTGATATGAGAATGGCGGCATTGTGCTTTGACATACAAGACAAAGGACGCCGATCAGAGATAATAGTTGGAGCCATCAAGTTTAACTGTAGTAACACATAGGGAACGAGGCGACTCAACAGAGGCCATGGTGAACAGATCTAAAGCAGAACAAGTAGAAAAGACAGTCGGTGCAGCAACAGCAGAACCCAGCAATAGAGATCAGCAGATCCGAAGAAACCCGCTATGGGACAGTAGAGCACAACTGTAGATCTGAGGCATCAGATCAAAAGAGACCCGCTACGGGTATAATAACTAATAAATGAACCTACGTCATCATGAGGAGAATCAAGATCCCACCATGAGGCGTAGGTAGGAGCCGAACATCCTGGAGACTCTCAACGTGCAATGACGATGGCTGTCTAAAGACGTAGAGTAGAGTTAGGAAGGTAAGATTTTAGATGAGAAGGACCATGGTTGATTGGATTGGTGGGAGGAGAAAGGGAGGTGGATCGGGCTAGGGAGGTGGTGGTGAGGACAACAGTAGGCGGGAAGAGAGGGCGGGAGGAGCCGGCGACGGCAGGTGGGGGGAGGTGGGGGCGGCGACGGCGGTAGGAGAAGGAAGCAACAGCGGCGGGCTGAGGAGAAGGAGATGTGGCGGCGTGGGGGGGGGCTTAGGTCATAAAGGGGATAGGGTTAGGGTGGAAACTTGCACGGGGGATAGAACCTGCTCTTGATACCATATAGAATGTTGAACATAAATATTGGATGAGTCAAAAGGTTTACAGTGCATTCTCTTATACAGGATAAGAGAGGAGATACAAGAACAAGAGGTGATCAATATGGGACTAATCTGCACAAGTAAACATGTGAGGCACATGCTAGGCACATGACACTCATTGAAACATAAACATGTCTCTATAAAACTGAAATGGCTGCTCTTCATGATCGCAAGACTTGGGATCTGGTTCATCTCCCTGAAAACGGCCCTAGTGTTGGTTGTCATTGGATTTTCACTATAAAAGACCATCCAGATGGTTCGATTGAACGGATGAAGGCTTGTCTTGTGGAAAAAGGTTATACTCAAACCTATGGGGTTGACTATTTTGAAATTTTTTCCCTGTTGCCTGACTTAATTATGTACGGATACTTATATATGTTGTCGTGAATTATGATTGGCCTCTTTTTCAACTTGATGTTAAAAATGCCTTCCTATATGCTAACTTGCATGAGGAAGTCTACATGGAGCAACCGCCGAGTTTTCTTACTCAGGGGGAGTGTTCTAAAATCTACAGAATTTGGAGAGATTTATGGCTTAAAACAAAGCCCACAAGCAGGGTTTGATAAATTGAGTCGGATTCTTCAAGGGTTTCAGTTTCGGCACTCACATTGTGATCAATCTATTTTCATTAAAAAACCAGTTTCAGGCTTGATATTCTTATTGTCTACGTGGATGATATAATTTTTTTTGGTAGTGATATTGATGGTATTTTAGCAACTAAAAGATATCTAGAACAACCCTTTGTTATTAAAGATTTTGGCAAACTCAAGTACTTGGAAATTGAAGTTTCCATATCTTCATCTGGCGTCTGTATTTCATAGTGCAAACATGTTCTAGAACTTCTGATGGAAACAGGGATGCTTGGTACTAAACCTGCTAGCACCCCTCTGGATACCAATACCAATTGGAATGATGAAACTTCACCATCCTTTCCCGATAACCACCAATAAAAGAAGATTGGTTGGTAAGCTTATATATCATACTGTAACTAGAGCTTATATTACTACTATTGTTGGACTTGTCATTAGGTATCTGAATAAACCTCGAAAATGTCATTTGGATGTTGTCTGCCATATGAAAAATTCTCCAAGAAAAGGATTATTGTATCGTAGACATGGGCACTGCAAACTCACTGGATATTTTGACTTTAATTATGTTGGTAGTAGATGTGACATCTACCTCTAGCTACTGCACTTTTGTTGGGGGAAATCTAGTTACATGGCACAATAAGAAGCCGACTGTGGTTACTCGGTCTAGTGCTGAAACAGAATATAGAGCTATGGCTCATACTGCTTGTGAATTAATGTGGTCCAAGGACTCCTCAAGGAATTTGATATCCTTGATTATGATCATATTCTCAGGTACTGCAACAATAAAACCTCCATTTTTATTGCCAGCAATCTCACTTTTCATGAGTGCACCAAATATATCACGGTGGATTGCCACTTTGTTTGCAAATCTGTTTCTAGCCGTATCTACACTCCTTATCTCCTGACCGAAGATTAGATTGTTGACATTTTTACCAATATACTTCCCAGGACTCAGCTTTGTTACACTAGTGGACGAGTTGGGCATTTCGACATCTATGCTCCAGCTTGAGGAGGAGTTAGTTTATATGTTTTATGTTTTATGCTTTATGTTTTATTGTGTGCTTTAAACTTGTCTTGTCTTTTGCTTTTTTTTATCTCATATTGCCTAATTCTATTTCTCACTTACTCTCTTATCCTATAAAAAGAGTGCCTTGTATTTATTTTAGACACATCAAATAAAAGTTTTCATATTCTATAAGGACGACTTTCCTCCAAGGACAAGAGATCTTCGCTTCTCTTGAAGATGCTCTCTTCCCACGGACTAAACACTACACTCCAAAACCATGCTGCAAATGTGATTACAGTGACTAATGACTTGTCACTACAAACAAGACACGGCTATGTATAGGGTCATGGGTGGCGGCTAATAACCCATTTACATATGTGAGACTAAATATATAATAGTTATTTACACACATTCTTGTAACATAAACTTTTGACCCACATTATATAACACACATAACTCATAGATTCTTCAATTTAGATTTCAAAGATTCCAGAAATTCCCAACTCCATGACAATACTTCATCTATTCTCTAGGCCACTATGCTATATGGGTTTCTCAACAGCATACATTAGATAATATAGCAGAGATTACATAGTTTTCATGTAAACTGAGCATTTTTATGTCTTGCTCTCCCTTAGGTTGGTTGACAAACAACTTCATCAAGTGGTGAAAGTTCGGTCGCTGTACGGGGAAATCTTAGGTCTAGTTGCTTCATTATATATATATGTTTAACAGGTTCAAAATAGGTTGGCAACCTATTACAGAGAAAACAAGTTCCCCCGACCAAGACAGGTGAGATAATCTCATAGTGGAAGGCCGTAAGGCGTACAGGAAAATTGGAAGAGCTCTATAATGACTACAGTTCTGCACATCAAAAGTGGTTCCCAAATTTGCAAGGATTAGAAGCTCTTGCGAATGAGGTACTAAAGCCAGAAAACTAATCATAGGGTCTTAAGAGGTCCTCAAAACATTCTGATAAAGATAGAAAAGGGCAGTACTAATTTAGCAAGTACTGAACCTATACGAATTTGAAATATAATTTGTGCATAATCAGTAAACAACTGACCTCGTAGAACAGGTACTTCATCCTCTCACTAATCAATCGACTTTCATCCATCAAAGCGGTACTTATGGCAGGGTGCAGCCATTGGGCATTGCTTAGCCACGACTTAATTGAGCGATGTTCAGCAGCCACATGACACCACCAAGTCGGCCCAACAGGACGCTCCCAATAAGGAGCTGCTAAATCAGCAACTGTCAAGTCATAACCATCATCCCCAAGGTCCAATTGCTGTGAAGCCCAGCTGCCATTGACATGCATGGTCTGGACGAGTTCGTTGATCCTCGGCCACCCAATAGGAACCCAGTGACAAGCCGGAGGTCGACCAGAGCCTCTGTCATGATAATCCTTTCCCTCATAGACCCTAGTCACTTGATCAGTCTTGCAAGGCACGGGGGAGGGGTCACCTAGTTCTGCAACCGCCGGTGAGTTTGGTATGCCATCTTCGCTCGCGTTGGTCGATGCAAACCTAGCATCATTGATTTGGGCAGTCCTGGGGGCTCTAGGAGTGAAACCCGACGGGTTCGGCGGTCTGGGCCCTCGTACGAGTTCAAAAGCACATATAAGGCCCTCTGCCCAGAGCTCCCCGCAAGCAGGAGCCCCATCTCTGTTTGAGTTGTGCTTGGAGTTTGGGGGCTCTTGCTTCTTGAGCTTGGTATGGCCCCCGAGGGCAGGTTGGTGAGCATCCATATCAGCGTCTTTCGCGTCTTCTCACATTAGTATCGTCAGTGTCCTGCTGATGAACACCGTCGGATTATGTCAATTAGGAAACGAGTAACCCGATTCGGAGTACCCACGAGATAAATGTCGGTAAATCCTACGAATCAGAAAAGGCGGTTAGTGTACAGGGTATGCATCACGCCATCACCGAACCCACCTTACAAAGGTGGCTGCTCACCGAGTGCAGGAATCCTATGCCGGCTGCTCACAGGCGTGAATACTTGGAATAGAGTGCACTCTAGTTTTTGTGGTGTCTGGTCAGCTCTGTCGCGAGGCGAAGAAAAAGTGGAACTTTCCTTCGGCGGGTGTGGGAAAGAAGGTTGTAGGAGACAGATAGAAGCAAGAAGCGGAAAGAGGGTATGAGGAGGTAGGGCTGAGCACGGCGTGGTTGGGTCAGGCAGTTGGGGGGGGTGGATGGTGGTAACAGTCTTCGAATGAACGAACATTTCGTTGTGGAAAGTGGAGCGCATTATTATATGCGGCAATGCTTGGTGCAAACCTCCATGCACAATGCACACCTCGGATCACATAAAATAAAACTGGCTTTGTGGAAATAAAAAATAGGAAAATTAGAGGATCATCCAAAACCAAGTACGTCATCCATACAAGCATACACGTCAACTTCATCACTTTTGTCGACCTCGAGCTTTCTCGTGTTGCATGTTGGTAATCTAACAATATTTTGGATGAACAAAGTTAGAAATCACTTTCCTAACCTAGTGGTGGATGTTTCCATATAAGTTCTGCATCTCTCCTCATCTTTTATATTGTTTATCTTTCCTTTTAACCTATTTGTTAAAAAATTTCTGGCTATCTTTGGAGGAAACTAGGTTTTTTCCTCTAAAACTCCCTCTTTTCTTCATCTTCGGCCTAGTTGGATATAATGCATACCAAAGTGGACTTTTTGGGATGATTGGATAAGCTTAGAGCTAGGGTGTAAGACCCCTGACCTTTCTTATATAGTTGAACATGCTTAATCATCATAATTAAGTGCTTAAAACCTTAACCAAATGATATGAGGTGTTTTGATATCATATAACAAGCTTAAGTTTCAAGTTTGGTCCAGTTTGGACACTGTTTGTGCAAGTTATACAATTTTGTGCAAGGTTTGGACTTTCCTATAATTTACCCATATATGAGGTTTTTCTTGCAATTTGTCACATTCTTTATATTTCATATATGTTTTCTTATCATGCTTGAGCTTTTTGGGCCATGGGGCGCCTAGATGCACCTTGGTTTGGTGGTGTTACCCTTCTAGGAAAAGTTAGGGTTTTGGCTCTCATAGATGAGCTACCTTGAGAGACCATCAACTGATGATTCCCCTGGATGACTAACATGTGATGGTCATCACCAGGTGGAGACAGCCTTTGGTGATCTCTAGAGGTGGTAGGTCGATGGTTTTCTCTCTTAAGGTCTCTTGGACTAGTGGTTTGCTTGGTGTGGGTGACCACTCGATTGTTTTCCACCTAGTGACCTAGGGTTTCAAGAACCGATGGACACCAAGTGATGAAACTCTATGGTTGGCCTGCGAAGCCAAAATCATATGGCTTAGCACACCTCCACAACCGATGGATCTACCGCTTGCATGGACGTGATAGTTATATGCCATGGACACATTGCAAACCTACTAGGACACCTCAAGCTTCTGTTCCTTCTTACCCATGAGCTTTATATACCTCTCCTTTAGCACCCAAACGAACCCTTTGGATCCTTATCTCTTCTTTTCTGTCTAGATATTCATCCTCCCCTGCTTGGTGACGAAGAAGGTTCCCGGGGTAGAAGAAGGTGGCCAATATCCTTGTTTGAGCGGTTAGGGTTCGGATCTGCTCTTCTTTTGAGCTTGTAGAGCTTCCTTTGCTTGTTCTTAACCTAAGAAAGTAGGTTATTCCTTCTCTCCTTCATTTCTATTGATGTTCTACCTCCTTCTTCCTTTTTATAGGATGGAACCATGGTGTTTTATGGTGAATCTAGCTCTAAAGTTTAAATAACCCTTCCTTCTTGCTTCCTTGACCTAGGGTTGGGTTTTCTCTCTTTCTTAGAGAAGAAACTTGCTTGGCCGTGTGGAGTGCTAAGCTAGGATTTTCTTCCTCCTTTGCTCAAGCTACCTTGCTGTTTGGATCATTTTCTTCTCCCTATAGGTGATGTGTATAACATTTTTCACGTTTATTGCTTACTACTACCTTGTATGCTCAAGTTCTTACTTAGAAATGAAGTTTTACATATAATGAAGCTAACTCTGCCTAGGGTTTAAGCTTTAATGTTGTTCCTTGAGTAGTTTATAGACATAGACAAACATCTAACCTTGTGCACGACCTTCTGATGTAGGGGAAGCCTTAGACCTTGCTTACATGTCAAACGATGGTTCTTGGTACCTTTCAAACAATGGGTTACACTTAGGGTTTTGAGTTGTTTTCTACCTTGTGCAAGACTCGATGGTTTGTCTTATTGCTAAATCTGATGGAGTTGCCTTTAGTGTTGTTCTGCTTGTATTTCCTATGACAATCGATGGTCACACATTAGTTCTATTTTGGACTCTTTTGGATGCTCAACACTTTATGGTTTTAGTTCTCTAAGGATGGCTTCAACCAATGGGTTTCTATCCTCTACCAAACGATGGTTTCTCTTGTACTTTTGTCTTGCTTTAAAACATTTTGATGACAACCGAAAGAGAAACTGGGTCTAACAACTGATGGTCCTTCTGACCCATCAACCAATGGACATTTTGACTCCCAAACTCGATGATCCTTTGACCTATGTTCACCAATTGATGGCTCCACTGGTTCAACACTCGATGGTGTCAACCGATGGGAGTTATAACTCATGATTTGATGGTGAAAATAAGTGTCACAACCAATGGTAGCCCTAGACACTGGTCCTAGACACCACAACCGATGGTAAGACTGAGTTGATTCTTTTAAGCCCTAGTCAGAAATGATTTAAGGATTAGACCTATACTTCAACTGATGGTTTTGAATGAAGAACATGATCTAATGGTTAGGGTTTGATGCCTTAACATCCGATGGTTTTGGGTGAAGCCATGGTGTGATGCTTTTTTATTTTTATGATGTGAATTTGATGGTTCGATGCTCTTAATCTTGTAGTCTTACCTCTGCCCTCACATGAATATAATTGATAATCACCAAGATGTACTGATATGCATTTCTAATATAACATAGCTTGTTACATCTAACCCTAATGTAACTATGTGATGGTGATTGATTTTGATCAGCCTTCTTGAATGATTACTATGATAATGGAATACTCTCTTATAGTTGATGAAACCCTAATATGGTGCTATCTGGACATAATAGTTCCTTGCTATATTATACGCATATGTCACACGTCCGGTGATGGTTTATTGAGCCTTGTACTAGGACATGGAAAGATAATGATGATCTTACAGGGAATGTTGTGATTGTCTTAATGATCTTTGGGCATGATTGAGCCATAAAGGAGGTGTAATCCTCTTATGATACGACAAGGGTTGGAACCCTATAACATTGTGATAAGGATTTGTATCCTATGGTAGTATGATGACTAGTATAGTTTCATGAATGGAAGTAAATAGTATCATGTGGTGTTGTGATTAAGAACTATACCTCATACATTTTATATCTTTTGAAGTTGTCATACTTATATGCTCTCTAGAAATGAATTAGGGTTTGTATGTCCATTTGTATTATGCAACCTTAATTCACCCAATTGGCAATAACTAATCAAGTAAAACCCTAATCATGTAGTGTCCTATGTCATAGAACCATCTTCAGTGTCAGAATTTGATGGATAGTGAAATGAGTATTCCTAAGGGAAACTCAGAATCACATACATAACATGTTGAGTATGTGTGGGTGCAAGTCAATGTACATCCTTGACATCCTGATTCCCATGTTATTGAGAATGGGTGCAGTCATGTCTCAGTTGTTTGTTATGTATAATGTGACTGAGTACGCTGTGGATGTACCTCAAGTGGTAGGGTTTTGCTTTGCATACTCCGGTGTCTAGTGTCGTGACATGTACCAAGGGCGAACTAAGTGTTATCAGCTTGACTATATGTCATTGTTGGCAGTTTGACTAATATGTCATTGCATTCGACCTGTACTGACCAGGCATAGTTGAGATCTTAGGATTCTGGATCTCCAAGATCTGATCAGGACTGATTTCAACTTTGTAGTGGTCAGTTGGGCATTGGTTGGTACGGCTCAAACTCTCCAGGGCATATTAAAAGATGTAATACAGTCGTGTAGTTTATCTGCTAGGGTTAAATGCACTTCACATTGGATGTCAACCCTTGCCTTATTCTCCTACACTTCTAGTTGTTATATAATGCAATTAGAGAGATCTATTGTGAGTAAATGATAAGTTCTACTTTCCCTCTTATATATATCTTGTTAAACCTACTTGTTGTTTGCTTAGTACTTAAACTGCTTAACTTGTTTAGCATGCTTATTCTATATAACATTACATAACCTGCTATAATCAATAATCATTGTGGAGAGCTATATTTCTCACTAGGACATGGGTCTCACCTTGTGGGTCACCACTTCTTTTTAGGTGGTTGATGATGACGTGGTCAGATCGTTCTGTTGAGGAGGAGGAGCTTTGAGAGTAGTAGACGCTGAAGGTTGGACAATTGTAGTTGCTAGTAGTAGAGTCCTAGTGTCATCCCTATACTCTCAGGTCCGGGCATGGGATATGTTTTGTAGATGATGTATGTATCGACACGAGTTTTTGCCAATATGTCATGGTTGTAAATATATGGCATGTATATGTGGAACATCTATTGTATACATGTTGTAGTTGAGACCATTGGGTCCAGATGTAATTACCAGGTATGGTAGTTAAACTATGGAAAGTTTGGACCTATATGTAAATGTTTCAAAACATGTTGTGATATTGGAACCAATTTTAGTTATTCCACTTTTCTGGCTATGTGATTAGTTAGTAGTTGATAGTGTTTTATGTTTTGAGTAATCTCGTTTAGCGTGATGGTGTGTCACACTTAAGTTGGTATCATAGATAAGGTTCATTGAGTCTAAAAAGACAGGACTTAGGTTTGAGTATGTTCTTATGTTATCTAAAATATTGTATCATAGCTTATTCTTATGCAGATATGTCTAGGGGACATGAAGAACACACTTAGAGTAGTTATGTCACACCATGAGGTGGTGATAGGAGACATGATAGAGATGATAGAGTCCCTGAGATAGGGCCAGAGCAGCCCATGATGTTTTAGTTTGACCCAACAACCATGATCAATCTCGTGTTTCAGTCCATGTTTGGACAGCTGATGGCCACAATTTCGCATTTAGAGGGCAGAGCGTATGCAATTCATCCTAGGGCAGCCATCCCTAATGCGGAGTCCCAGGGTGCTGGGAACATGTTTGAAAGGCTCAGATGTGTCAGGGTGGTTGAGTATGCTGGTACATCGGACCCAACAGATTCTGACATGTGGCTGATGGAGTTAGAGAAGGCATTCAAGATCCTCAACATCCCTGAAAAGGACAAGGTAAAGCATGCAGTGTACCTGTTGAAGGGTAGTGTTGGCCGTGGGTGGGCCATAAAAGGAGAAGAGATCGGGAGTCGTGATAAGTTAGGAGGAGTTTTGGAGGGAGTTTGTGAGCCAATACTTCCAGGATACATACCTAGATGAGAAGATATCATAGTTTGAGAAGATCCATCAGGGAATGATGACCATCAATGAGTATGAGTGAAAATATATGGAGCTTCTGAGGTTCTGCCCTCATATGGTTGTGACAGATAAGGAAATGATCCATAGGTTTGAGAAGGGTCAGAGTACGGAGTTGACTACAACAACATTAATTTTGGAGAACAGAGAGAGGTTTTCCACCTATGTGGAGTCACTGAGGCAGATTGAGAGGTCTGCTATAGAGATGTGTGAAGGAAACGCTATGAAGAGGCCCACTTAGTTTTAGGGTCAGTCTTCTGAAGGCTTTAAGAAGACAAAGTTTTCTTCACCACGGTCGTAGTAGAGGCCGACTTTTACCGAGGAAAGGTCACATGTACCATCTCGGTGGTCCCCAAGTAAGGGCATAGGTCACAATTTTATGCATGTAGAAGCACATAGTGCAACATCAGTGTCAGTGACAGGGCCATCTAGGCCATGGTACGAGGATAAAACATGTTTTAAGTGTGGAAAGGTTGGGCATATTAAGTTGTATTGCCCTATGAAGGATGAGGAAGTTACACAACAACTGAGACAAAACCAACAAGGTTCTCAACATCAACAATTTAGCAGTGGTCGAGGCAGAGGATGCGGTTAGATGTCACAAGCATGATCCTCTAGATAAGTTAGCAGAGGACATGGGTGATGACAACTAGGTTCTATGCCATAAGCCAGCCAGAAGGAGTAGTTAATCCACGAGTCGTGATAGGTCATATGGAGTTATTTCATTATGATTTGTCTGCTTCTTTGTGGCAACACATCCCACTATCACACAGACAGCGAGGTGTTACGCGAAACCGTGCAGAAATCACCATAAACCACGGATTACCAAAAATATGAGTTAATTAAAACCGATTGCGGAAAATGGATTAACTGAGAAACTATTACATTTAAGTCCTCATCCTGCAAGGAAACATGTTATATAAACATATACAAGTCTTGATACGTGTCCACAGCTTAGAGGATCAGCTGTCTAACCATCACATGAGTTCATCACCTGTTTATACATACATAAAGGCCCACATCCGGCCAGCAGCAGGATATACAAAACATCAGCATCTATACATCGTGAAACAACGTCAAAACACCTCCAAGGACCTGAGAGTACAAGGATGACTCTAATACTCTACTACAAAACATCCAAAACAGCAGCACATCCATCGCTTGCCTTCTACTGCTCGTCTAGCTGCTCAGCCGCAACTCTGCGACCACCACCACATCTAGCTCGAACACCTAAAAAGGGTGTAAACCAGTGGGGTGAGACACACAGTCCCAGCGAGAAACATAACTCCCTGCCGAAACTACAAAACCTCAGAAAGATAAAGCAACAACAACAGATAACTGATGAGAAGTATAACCAGAGCAGTTCATACAGTAAAGTTGTTCATACCGTCAAGCTTACCAGATGTACGGAAGGCATATATCCAACTATTTCTTTATGGAACATGATTAACAAGATAAGATTTATAAGGTATTACCACATAACATGAGGAATGTATAAGTATCTGCAAGATATAACAAGATTAACTACACAAACAAGGCCTCAACCAATGTTCTGTATTTTGCCTAAAGCAGTAAATACTATACGGCTTGATTATGTATAATTATACCCTGAGGAAGTGAGCCGTACCGCTCAAATCCAACCTTCGGCTACGAAACCCAAGCCGGTGCCATACAAGGTCAATGGAAGAGTCGGACTCCACAACCTCCCACCTCGTGGTCAGTGCACGAGTACAACACAAGCAGGACCGCAGTCTCATGCTGAAGTGGCCTCAGCCACAGGGTCAGGCTACCCTCTGCCTAGCCTGCCTCGGTACAGGTATCGGCGCTAGTGAAACTGAGCCACGAGCCTATTCACCGTGCTCTGACCCATGAATGCATTCATGCTCCTCATATCACATATCCTGAGCCATGGGCCTGTTCAACATGCTCTTCACATACTTGGGCTACGGGCCTGAATCCGCACCCTGGAGTCTACAACCAAAGTTGCACTCATACCTCCTCATTTTCGGCTAGGAGAAACCACACATATTCAATAATATGCACTTCCAGGTTAACCCGCAGGAGAACATGTTTCACCATCACCAGCTCCTGACGATGATGGATCTATGGCCAGGGCAACTACATGATATATTTCAGTGTGATTAATTAGTATCTTTTATGTGGATTGCAAGATTCAACCAAGTAATATAACATGTAAAATATAACAAAATAAATAGTATCAAACTCAACAATATACTTTCATTGTAATCAACATCATCCTGATCCATCACAAGGATCCATATTACATGTTATCACTTGGCCTCTTGCCAATCATCTAGATCCATCTCAAGGATCATCACATTGCCATGGGATCTCAATCCCTCATCACATAGTGTCACTGCCTCTCAAGGCTTACATCATCAACATGGGATAGCAATCCCAAGCCCTTTAGCCAAACTCAGGTCCTCAGACCAATCACAACATATATAATACCTCATTATCAAGAGTAACTATCAAAGCAATGTTACCCACTATATATACCTCATAGCCTTTTACTTGGCTATGCATCACCTGCATGGTTAGCGTACACAATAATCATAGGCTTAACAGAAAGACCATGCTATCAGTATAAGGTGACATTAATGATTATATGCTTTATCAATCATGCCTCAACTTGAGATCACAGACATTGGTCCTATCATTAAGCAAGGCATTCTATATGCTTATCATTTGCTCAACATTATTCATAATATCAAGATGATCACATACATAAGTAAAGTCATGTGAATTACATAAATGAGCAATTCCATAACAATTACCATTAAGTATATCAAAGGCCACCATCATGACTAAACGTGATACATGCACAAGACTTAGCATAGATGTGGTCTACTATATCGTGCACTTCCAGGGTTACCATCAAAACTAAACGTAGTGCAAGATCAACATATCGATTTCTATGAGGGGAAGGACCCTCACTAAAAGCACCCAAAACCCTCACCACAAGTGATATCGAGCAGGGCACCCTCATGTATATTCCAACTCATAACGGTCAGCAGACCAGTATCTATCGGCCAACACAAGGGTGTGACGCACAACGTTGCGTCAGGCGTGTCGTGCACTCACTAGTGTTGTGCACAGGGGTATCACGCAACGTTGCGTCAGCACAAGGGAGCATATCGTGCAACGGGGTGTCGTGCTGGTAGGTGTATCTTGCAACACCATCAGACCAGGCACATCGCTCACAAGTATAACGCGTGCAGCAGGGTAGGCATAACGCCCGTTGTAAAGCTAGCCACACCTATCGTTCAACCAACCAACCCATGGCATATCGGCCGTCACAAGGCAGGGTGGTAGTGTGACGCCCGTCACAAAGCAGAGACCAAGGGTATCGTCCACCACCAACACATCAAGCCATCCAAAGCTCAAGGTCAAGAGGATATCAGGCAACACCTCTATTAACATCATGACGGCCAGGAAATAACTCCACAAGGTCGTCATCAACCTCAAGAACAAGGGTACCAACCCTAATGGGTCAAGATGATGGCTCGCCTCTCAACAACTAAGAGAGAGGGGTCTTGCACATCATCTATCACAAAACGGGCAACACAAGAAACAACCCTAGCAAGGCTCACACTCACCACAAAGCTCACCCTTCAAGTCCATGGTGAGAGAAGGGTGTTGCTCAAGCAACTAGAACACAAGCTCACCTCTCAACTTAAACGAGAGAGGGGTGTTGCTCATGATACTAGAAGCTCAAGCTCACTCCTCTAGACCAAGGAGAGAAAGGAGTATTGCTCACCAAGAAACCCTAGATCATAGGTTCGGACAACAAGGTGCAACTAAGCAAGGAAACCAAACTAACAACAACATAGCTGATCATAGACAACAAGAACAAGAACAAGAACATAGGAGATGGTAATGTAGTTAGGGTTAGGAGTTATGTAACCCGCCTTAAGCAAGCTCCAAGCTTCTAGATCCAAGCACCACCAAGCAAGGAAGAAGGAGAGCAAAGCACTCTAGGGTTCAGCCACCAAGCTAGCTCCTCCAAGGGTATCGACCACCAAGCTAGCTCCTCCAAGGGTATCAGCCACCAAGCTTGCAAAAGAGGAGGGTGTCGTGCACCAAGGTAGAGGAGAAACTAAGGGACTAAAGGGATCCTTAGCAAGGGAAAGGAAACACATATATAGAAGGGAATGGAGGAGAAACCAAACCAAAGCAAGGCAAGGTGTCGCCCACCTAGGGACACTTGTCCATGTGCAAAAACCACCACTCTAGCATGCCCTAAACACATGTCTAAGGCCATTGCCACATGCAAGCATCAAGCACCAAGTGTCCACTAGTAGTGACACAAATGAGGTCAAAGATGGTCAAAGGTTCATGGGAAACACACTTGGATGACACACCTTCAACATGGGTGACACAAGCACCCCCTTGCCCGACACAAGGTTCAACCAAGCCAAAGCAAGGCACCACAAGGCCCAACAAGCTCAACCAAGCCCAAAGAAACTCAATCAACAGGCCCAAACCTTCCTCTCTACTCTATAGGAAGCACGGAGAGAGAGGAACACCTCACAAGGTGGCAAACTTTCCCACAAACCCTAAACTTGGGTTATTTGCAAGTAGCAGCTCCAACTCTCAACAAAGCACAAACATACCCTAATCACTACTAAAGGTGATTAGCAAGCAACAAAGCACCAGGGTTAAGCAAAGCAAACAGGGTAAACCCTAAACGAAGGTCAGGGTCCTTACAAGCTAACCTCCTTCAAAAGGATTTCGTCCCCGAAATCTGAAGAGAAAAGTGAGGGATACTTCCTCCTCATCTCTTCCTCAAGCTCCCACGTGGCTTCCTCAATGCCACGATGATTCCAAAGAACCTTCACAAGAACCAGGTCCTTCCTCTTCAGCTTCTTAACTCTCCTGTCAAGGATCGCCACAGGACCTTCCTCGTAGGTCACATCTTCATAAAGTTCAACCTCAACTGGTTGTATCACTGTTCCCGAATCTGGATGACTTTTCTTCAGCATACTGATGTGGAACACTGGATGTAACCTGTGCAACTCTGGAGGCAACTCTAACTCGTAAGCTACCTTGCCAACACGTGCTATGACTGGGTAAGGCCCCATATATCTGGGTGCTGGTTTACCCTTCCGACCAAACCTTAGCACACCTTTCCACGGAGAGACTTTAAGATACACTTTGTCTCCTACCTGGAACTCCAAAGGTCGTCGACGATTGTCTGCATAAGACTTCTGCCTATCTTGTACCACTTTCAACTGTTTTTGTATCACTTTGATCTTTTCTGTTGTCTGTTGTACTAACTCAGGACCCAAAAGTTGATATTCACCAGACTCATACCAACACAAAGGAGATCTGCACTTCCTTCCATACAAAGCCTCATAAGGAGCCATGTCAATGCTTTGCTGATAACTATTATTGTAGGCAAACTCTATCAAACTGAGGTGTACATCCCAACTGCCTAGGAACTGCAAAACACAAGCTCGAAGGAGATCCTCCAAAGTCTGAATAGTCCTCTCAGACTATCCATCGGTCTGCGGGTGGAAGGCGGTACTGAACCTCAACTGCGTTCCCAACGCTTTGTGCAACTGCTCCTAGAAATGACTCGTGAACTGAGGACCTCTGTCAGAAACTATCATTGCTGGCACACCATGCAAATGTACTATCTCATCCACATATACTCGAGTGAGCTTCTCGGCTGTATATGTTGTCTTCACTGGTATAAAATGGGCAGACTTCATCAATTTTTCCACTATTACCCAAATGGAATCATGATTCCTAGTTGTCCTGGGTAGACCAACTACGAAATCCATGGTTATATGATCCCATTTCCACTGCGGTATCGGCAAAGGTTGCAACGTACCTACCGACTTCTGATGCTCAGCCTTGACTTGTTGACATACAGCACATCTAGCTACAAACTCGGCTACATCTCTCTTCAAGCCGGGCCACCAATACAAGTCCTTCAGACTATGGTACATCTTGGTGACACCAGGATGCATAGCATACATCGATGCGTGTGCTTCCTCGAGCACTAACTTCCTCAGATCATCAGCATCGGGAACCACCATCCTATCATGATAGCAAACTAGCCCATCCTTGGACTCATGGAACCCATCACACTTTTCGCTGCCAAACTCTGATCTAATCAACTATATTGCTTCGTCTGTATGCTGTGCATCTTTGATCTTCTATCTGAGCGTAGGCTTGACTTGCATCTGTGCTAAAAGTCTAGCTAGTAAGGAAACTTCCATCTGCACATTCATCTGTCGCAAGGAAACAAACATATCCCGTCAATGGCATACCAGAGAACTCAACTGTGCCTTCTTTGAAGAAAGAGAAGGAGACTTTCGGCTAAGTGCATCGGCTACCACATTTGCTTTACCAGGATGATACTCGATAGTACAGTCGTAATCATTGATCAGCTCCATCCATCGATGCTATCGCATGTTCAACTCATGCTGCGAAAAGATCTACTTCATATTCTTATGATCCGTAAAGATTTGACACACTTCCCCGTAAAGATAGTGTCTCCAAATCTTTAACGCATGAACTACTGCTGCCAGCTCCAGATCATGAGTTGGATAGTTCTCCTTGTGTTTCTTAAGTTGTCGCGAAGCAAAAGAAACCACATGATCTTCCTGCATCAACACACAACCTAAACCTTTCTTGGAAGCATCACAGAAAACAACATAACCTTTTCCAGGATCTGGCAGGATTAACACTGGAGCACTGGTCATCTTCTCCTTCAAACTCTACAAAGTTTCTGACATCGATCATCCCAGACAAAAGGTACATCCTTTCTAGTCAACTTCATCGTCGGAAACACAATCGTACTGAAGTCCTTGATAAACCTTCGGTAGTATCCCGCCAAACCTAGGAAACTACGAACTTCTGTCGGCGTCTTCGGTTGCTCCCAATCCACAACGGACTCCACCTTCTTCAGATCTACTTTTACTCTTTCAGCAGATATCACATGACCCAAGAAAGTCACTTCTTCTAACTAGAACTCACACTTACTAAACTTGGCATATAACTAATGTTGACGAAGAAGAGTCAACGCTAGACGAAGATGTCTCTCATGCTCTAGCTTGTCCCAACTATAGATCAAAATGTCATCTATAAATACTACGACAAACTGATCTAAGAATGGATGGAACACTCTGTTCATCAAATCCATGAAAGCAGCAGGTGCATTGGTTAGCCCAAACGGCATAACCACAAACTCGAAGTGACCATACCTCGTCCTAAAGGCTGACTTTGGTATGTCATCCACCTTAATCCTCAACTGATGATATCCAGACCGTAGATCGATCTTTGAAAACACTGTAGCACCACACAACTGATCGAACAGATCATCTATCCTTGGTAACGGGTACTTGTTCTTGATCGTGACCTTATTCAACTATCGGTAATCTATACACAACCACATCGACCCGTCCTTCTTCTTGACGAACAACACTGGAGCACCCCAAGGCGATGTACTTGGTAGGATGAAACCTTTCTCCAACAATTCTTGTAACTACTTCTTCAGCTCTGCCATCTCTATGGGAGCCATCCTATATGGTGTCTGTGCAACTGGTTGCATTCCTGGAACCAGATTGATTTCGAAATCAATCTCCCAGGGTGGAGGAACACCAGGAAACTCATCCAAAAACACATTGGCAAACTCTCGTACAACCAACATCTCCTTGAGGCTAGGACCTTTCGTCTTGGTATCCACAACGGTATCCACAATGTGTGCTAAGAACGCCTCACATCATTGTCGTAGCAACTTCTCTGCCACCATAGCTAATACCAGACAGGTCGGAAGAATCTTCCTATCTCCCTGGAAGATCCACTTCTCTCCATCATCATCAAACACAGTTTGCTTGGAACCACAGTCCAAAACAACCTTATACTTCTCTAAGGTATCCATCCCAAGGATAACATCAAAACCATGCATATCAAGGGGTATAAGATCCACTTGTATACTATGTCCCGAGAAATACAAGACACAAGATGGACACTCTTCTCGAAGCATCGAGGAACCATCAAGAGGGGTTTCTAACAACAAACTATCCTTCTTACAGCTAACAGGTAGACGACAGTTTTCAAGCATACTATAGGCGATAAAAGAGTGTGTAGCACCCGGGTCAACCAGAACAGATATAAAGTAAGAAGAAGACTTATCAGAATGAAATAACTCCATCTGACCTGTCACCACTCGCGGGTTGACTATCGTCTCCGGCTGACTCATAGCATAGAATCGAGCCGTTGCTTGCTGTCCACGTCCTCTGCTTCCTTAAGCAGACGATCCTGCTTGGGACGCTTGACCGCGTCCTCGCCCTCTGCTACCACTGGTCTACTGTCTATCTGACCCTTGTTGATTCTGCCTCGGCTGTTGTGTCACTTCAACATCTCTGTTAGGGCAATTGGACCTCCAATGCCCAATCTGACCACACAGATGGCATGACTGGTCTCGTTGTTGTGGCCTAGACAGCCCTGTCACTACCACATAAGCTGTACTATGTGCCTTAGACGGCGAAGAAACATAACCTCTTCCCTTACTCAGGGACCACTGTGACGGTACACCAGAACCTCTCATCACTGATGAAAACATGGGCTTCTTGAAGCCACCAAACATCTGTCCCTGGAACTGAGTAGGCATCTTGTGAGAAATGGATTCTCTTTTCTCCCTTACTGACCTTTCAATCCTCCAGACAGATTTCGCGAATGTAGAAAATCGCTCTCTATTCTCCAACGTAGAAACATGTGTTGTCAGCTCAGCACTCAGACCTTTCTCAAAGCGTCTGATCTGTTCTTCATCTGTCGCTGCCATGTGAGGACAAAACCTCAGCAGGTCCATGAACTTAGCTTCATACTCGGTGACGTTCATTGCTCCTTGGAGCAAGTGCTCAAACTGACTGATCTTCTCATCCAGATACGTCTTCGGAAAGTATCTGCTGACGAACTCATGCCGGAAAACCTCCCAACCAATCACCTCACCAGGTCGCTTCTCCTCCTCGATGGTCCATCAGTGACCAGCACTACCCTTCAGAAGGTAGACAACATGCTTTACTTTGTTTGCTTCGGGGATGTCAAGGATCCGAAAAGCTTTCTCAAGGCTTGTCAGCCACAGATCTGCATCCGCTGGATCAGCCGTCCCAGCATAATCCGAAGCTCCGACTCGGCAAAGCCGCTCGAAGGTCTTCCCAATACCCGATGCTTCACCATGGGGAGCCTTTGCTCTCGGAGGAGGCACTGGAAATAGCTCAACCATGAGATTCATCGTAGCCATCATCTGCCCCATAAGCTGTGGATAGGCAAGGTGTTCAAGAATGGCTGGGTTAGGTTGGGGGACCTCAGGCACCCGATATTCATGTGCCTGCTCTATAGCTCCATCAACTGATGCAGCATCGCTATGCTCAGGAGCATGTTCTTCATGGTTTCCAGACATCTTGGCTTTTCTTCCACTGAGGGCAGAAGATGATTGTGAGAAAATATGGAAAACTCACAAGAATAGACTCAACTTAGTTCTAAGTCCCTGTAGACTCAGCGAACCTAGGGCTCTGATACCAAACTTGTGGCAACACATCCCACTATCACACAGACAACGAGGTGTTACACGAAAACGTGTGGAAATCACCATAAACCACGGATTACCAAAAATACGAGTTAATTAAAACCGATTGCGGAAAACGGATTAACTGAGAAACTATTACATTTAAGTCCTCATCTTGCAAGGAAACAGGTTATATAAACATATACAAGTCTTGATATGTGTCCACAGCTTAGAGGATCAGCTGTCTAACCATCACATGAGTTCATCACCTATTTATACATACATAAAGGCCCACATCTGGCCAGCAGCAGGATATACAAAACATCAGTAGCTATACATCGTGAAACAATGTCAAAACACCTCCAAGGACCTGAGAGTACAGAGATGACTCTAAGACTCTACTGCAAAACATCCAAAATAGCAGCACATCCATCGCTTGCCTTCTACTGCTCGTCTAGCTGCTCGGTCGCAACTCCACGACCACCACCATATCTAGCTCGAACACCTAAAAAGGGTGTAAACTAGCGGGGTGAGACACACAGTCCCGAGCGAGAAACATAACTCCCCGCCGAAACTACAGAACCTCAGAAAGATAAAGCAACAACAGTAGATAACTGATGAGAAGTATAACCAAAGCAGTTCATACAGTAAAGTTGTTCATACCGTCAAGCTTACCAGATGTACGGAAGGCATATATTCAACTATTTCTTTATGGAACATGATTAACAAGATAATATTTATAAGGTATTACCACATAACATGAGGAACGTATAAGTATCTGCAAGATATAACAAGATTAACTACACAAGCAAGGCCTCAAACAATGTTCCATGTTTTGCCTTAAGCAGTAAATACTATACGACTTGATTATGTATTATTATGCCCTGAGGAAGTGAGCCATACCGCTCAAATCAAACCTTTGGTTATGAAACCCAAGCCGGTTCCATACAAGGTCAATGGAAGAGCCAGACTCCATGACCTCCCACCTCGTGGTCAGTGCACGAGTACAACACAAGTAAGACCGCAGTCTCATGCTGAAGTGGCCTCAGCCACAGGGTCAGGCTACCCTCTGCCTAGCCCACCTCGCTACAGGTATCGGCGCTAGTGAAACTGAGCCACGGGCCTGTTCACTGCGCTCTGAGCCATGAACACATTCATGCTCCTCATATCACATATCCTGAGCCATGGGCCTGTTCACCATGCTCTTCACATACTTGGGCTACGAGCCTGAATCCGCACCCTGGAGTCTACAACCGAAGTTGCACTCATACCTCCTCATTTTCGGCTAGGAGAAACCACACATATTCAATAACATGCGCTTCTAGGTTAACCCGCAGGAGAACCTATTTCACCATCACCAGCTCCTGACGATGATGGATCTATGGCTAGGGCAACCACATGATATATTTCACTGTGATTAATTAGTATCTTTTATGTGGATTGCAGGATTCAACCAAGTTATATAACATGTAAACTATAGCAAAATAAACATTATGAAACTCAACAATATACTTTCATTGTAATCAACATCATCATGATCCATCACAAGGATCCATATTACATGTTATCACTTGGCCTCTTTCCAATCATCTAGATCCATCTCAAGGATCATCACATTGCCATGGGATCTCAATCCCTCATCACATAGTGCCACTGCCTCTCAAGACTTACATCATCAACATGGGATAGCAATCCCAAGCCCTTTAGCCAAATTCAGGTCCTCAGACCAATCACATCATATATAATACCTCATTATCAAGAGTAACTATCAAAGCAATGTTACTCACTATATATACCTCATAGCCTTTTACTTGGCTATGCATCACCTGCATGGTTAGCGTACACAATAATCATAGGCTTAATAGAAAGACCATGCTATCAGTATATGGTGACATTAATGATTATATGCTTTATCAATCATGCCTCAACTTGAGATCACAGACATAGGTCCTATCATTAAGCAAGGCATTCTATATGCTTATCATTTTCTCAACATTATTCATAATATCAAGATGATCACATACATAAGTAAAGTCATGTGAATTACATAAATGAGCAATTCCATAACAATTACCATTAAGTATATCAAAGGACACCATCATGACTAAACATGATACAAGCACAAGACTTAGCATAGATGTGGTCTACTATATTGTGCACTTCCAGGGTTACCATCAAAACTAAACGTAGTGCAAGATCATCATATCAGTTTCTATGAGGGGCAAGACCCTCACTAAAAGCACCCAAAACCCTCACCACAAGTGTTATCGGGCAGGGCACCCTCATCTATAGTCCAACTCATAACGGTCAGCACACCAGTGTCTATCGGCCAACACAGGGGTGTGACGCGCAACGCTGCGTCAGGCGTGTCGTGCACTCACCAGTGCTGTGCATAGGGGTATTGCGCAATGCTGCGTCAGCACAAGGGAGCATATCGTGCAACGGAGTATCATGCTGGTAGGTGTATCGTGCAACGCCATCAGACCAGGCACATCACTCACAGGTATAACGCGTGCAGCAGGGTAGGCATAACGCCCGTTGCAAAGATAGCCACACCTATCGTTCAACCGACCAACCCATGGCCTATCGGCCGTCACAAGGCAAGGTGGTAGTGTGATGCCCGTCACAAAGTAGAGACCAGGGGTATCGTCCACCACCAACACATCAAGCCATCCAAAGCTCAAGGTCAAGAGGATATCGAGCAACACCTCTATTAACACCATGACGGCCAGGAAACAACTCCACAAGGTCATCATCAACCTCAAGCACAAGGGCACCAACCCTAATGGGTCAAGATGATGGCTCACCTCTCAACAACTAAGAGAGAGGGGGTCTTGCACATCATCTATAACCAAATGGGCAACACAAGAAACAACCCTAGCAAGGCTCACACTCACCACAAAGCTCACCCTTCAAGTCCATGGTGAGAGAAGGGTGTTGCTCAAGCAACTAGAACACAAGCTCACCTCTCAACTTAAACGAGAGAGGGGTGTTGCTCATGATACTAGAAGCTCAAGCTCACTCCTCTAGACCAAGGAGAGAAAGGAGTATTGCTCACCAAGAAACCCTAGATCATATATTCGTCCAACAAGGTGCAACTAAGCAAGGAAACCAAACTAACAACAACATAGCTGATCATAGACAACAAGAACAAGAACATAGGAGTTGGTAATGTAGTTAGGGTTAGGAGTTATGTAACCCGCCTTAAGCAAGCTCCAAGCTCCTAGCTCCAAGCACCACTAAGCAAGGAAGAAGGAGAGCAAATCACTCTAGGGTTCGACCACCAAGCTAGCTCCTCCAAGGGTATCGACCACCAAGCTAGCTCCTCCAAGGGTATCAGCCACCAAGCCTGCAAAAGAGGAGGGTGTCGTGCACCAAGGTAGAGGAGAAACTAAGGGACGAAAGGGATCCTTAGCAAGGGAAAGGAAACACATATATAGAAGGGAATGGAGGAGAAACCAAAGCAAATCAAGGCAAGGTGTCGCCCACCTAGGGACACTTGTCCATGTGCAAAAACCACCACTCTAGTGTGCCCTAAACACATGTCCAAGGCCATTGCCATATGCAAGAATCAAGCACCAAGTGTCCACTAGTGGTGACACAAACGAGGTCAAAGATGGTCAAAGGTTCATGGGTGACACACTTGAATGACACACCTTCAACATGGGCGACACAAGGTTCAACCAAGCCAAAGCAAGGCACCACAAGGCCCAACAAGCTCAACCAAGCCCAAAGGAACTCAAGCAATGGGCCCAAACCTTCCTCTCTACTCTAGAGGAAGCAAGGAGAGAGAGGAACACCTCACAAGGTGGCAAACTTACCCACAAACCCTACACTTGGGTTATTTGCAAGTAGCACTTCCAACTATCAACAAAGCACAAACAGACCCTAATCACTACTAAAGGTGATTAGCAAGCAATAAAGCATCAGGGTTAAGCAAAGCAAACAGGGTAAACCCTAAACGAAGGTCAGGGTCCTTACATTCTTCTTTTGTATTTGTGCTAGTTGACCCAGGTGTGACACACTCTTTTATCACCAGAGGGGTGATAGGTAGTTATAATCTGCCTATTTGTAGTAGATATGATAATCTTCAATTTGAAATTCCTTTATTTGTGTCCGTCGAGTTGTGGGAGGTATGTCCCTCTTGCATTTTATCTTTCTCAGGACACATCATCCAAGTGGATCCTATGCCACTTGACATGCATGGATTCAATGTGATCCTAGGGATGGATACCTTAGAGAAGTACAAGGTTGTGTTGGATTGTAGTTCCAAGGTAGTTACATTCCATGATGAGGATGTCTCATGGATCTTCCAAAGTGATAGGAAGATTCTTCCTAATTATTTGATGTCAGCTATGACAACGAAGAGGCTGATGAAACAAGGATGTGAGGCTTTCTTGGCCCATCTTGTGGATACTAAGAGGAGGAGCCCTTGTATCTATGAGGTGCCAATTGTGTGAGGGTTTGAGGATGTCTTTTCCGAGGACTTTCCTGGTGTTCCCCCTCCCAGAGAGATTGATTTTGAGATCAATCTTGTTCCTGGAACTCAACCCATAGCACAAGCACCGTACAAGATGGCACCTGCAGATATGTAGGAGTTGAAGAAACATCTACATGAACTATTATAGAAGGGATTTATTAGACGGATCACTTCCCCTTGGGGTGCTCCCATGTTGTTTGTCTAGAAAAAGTACGATTCCATGAGGTTGTGTATAAACTACTAACGGTTGAACAAAGTAACAATAATGAACAAGTATTTGTTGTCAAGGATAGATGATCTGTTTGATCAGTTGAGGGGTTCTACATATTTTCAAAGATAAATATGAGGTCAGGATACCACTAGTTGAAGATCAAGGCAGATGACATACCCAATTCATCTTTTAGGACTAGGTATGGTCACTATGAGTTTGTGATTATGCCGTTTGGGCTAACCAAGCAAAAACAACATTCATGGACTTGATGAACTGAGTATTCATGCTATACCTTGATCAATTTGTGGTCATGTTCATAGATGACATCTTGATGTACTCCAAATATAGTCAGAAACATGAGAAACACCTTCTCCAAGCTTTGATGTTGTTAATACAACGATAGTTAAATAGTAAGTTCAGCAAGTGTGAGTTCTGGTTGACTGAGGTGTTTTTTCTAGGGCATGTCATATCAGCTAAGGGTGTTTGTGTAGACCCTAAGAAGGTGGAGTCTATTCTAGAGTGGGAACAACCCAAGATAGTGATGGAGGTTCATAGTTTCCTAGGTATGGCAAGCTACTGTAGGAGGTCCATCAAGAACTTTAGGGTTGTAGCGTTACCCCTAACTAAGTTGACTGAGAAGGGTGTTTCTTTTGTATGGGATTACAAATGTCAACGTTCCTTCCAATTGTTGAAATAGAAGTTGACCAGGGCACCCATCCTAGTGTTGCCAAAACAAGGGAAGGGCTACATCGTATTCTGTGATGCGTCAAAGAAGGGCTTGGGATGCATGCCGATGCATGACAAGAAAGTGAATTCTTTCACCTCATGATAGCTTAAGAAACATGAGGAGAACTACCTGATGCATGACCTAGAGCTTGCAGTTGTAGCCCATGTCTTGAAGATTTAGAGGCACTACCTTTATGAAGAAAAGTGTTATATCTTCACCAATCACAAGAATCTACAGTATATCTTCTCAAAGCAGGAGTTGAATATGAGGCAGAGGAGATGGATGGAGTTAATTAAAGAATATGATTGTACGATAGACTACCATCCAAACAAGGTGAATGTAGTGGCTGATGCGTTAAGTAGGAATTCATCTTCGTAATCATCTGTACAATTATGCTCCTTGGTGTGCCATAAGCGAGACATGTTGGTGTCGCTTTGCCAGATGAACATTCAGTTCAAGATTTCTTTGTTAGTAGGGTTTTTGGCACATTTACAGGTCAAACCTACCTTGAGGAAACAGATCCGTGAAGCACAATGGCATGATACCATATATTGAATATCTGATTAGAGTTTGGCAGTGAGAAGCATGATGGATTCCATGAGGCAAATGACGGGACAATTTGTTTTCACAACAGGACAACGGTTCCCGATGTTGATGGGTTGAGGAAGATGGTGCTTGAGGAGGCTCATTCCTCAATGTATGCAGTGCATTCTGGCAGTGCCAAGATGTACATAACTTGAAGGATTTGTATTGGTGGCCAGGACTAAAGTGTGATATGGCAGAGTTCATTGCTAGATGTCCAATCTGTCAACAGTCAAGGCTGAGAACTAGAAGCTTGCATGGACATTACAATTGTTGCCAATACCACAGTGGAAATGGGATCATATCACTATGAACTTTGTGGTTGGTCTTCCTAGGACATACAAGGGTCATGATTCCATATGGGTGATAGTGGACAAGTTGACCAAGTCAGCTCACTTCCTTCCAGTTAAGATGACGTATACAATAGCGAAGCTAGCACACATATATGTTGACGAGATAGTTTTGTTGCATAATATTCCAGTTACCATAGTTTCTAACAGAGGTCCTTCACAAGTCATTTTTGGGAATATCTGCATACGGAATTGTGAACACAACTGAGGTTTGGTACAACTTTCCCCCCGCAAACATATGGCCAGTCTGAGAGGACTATTCCGACTTTGGAGGATCTTTTAAAGGCATGTGTTATGCAGTTTCTTGGTAGTGGGGATGTACACCTGAGCTTAATAGAGTTTACTTACAACAAAAACTATCAGAGGAGTATAGATATGACACCTTATGAAGCTCTGTATGGGAGACATTGTCAGTCATTGCTTTGATGGTATGAGACAGGTGAGTATCAACTTTTGGGTCCTGAGCTTGTACAACTGACTACATAGAAAATCAAAGTGAAACAACAACATTTGAAGGCAGATCAAGATAGATCGAAGTCTTATGCAGATAACTATCACATACCATTAGAGTTCTAAGTGAAATATAGAGTGTACCTCAAATTTTCTCCTTGGAAAGGCGTCTTGCGGTTTGGTAAAAAGGGTCAGTTGGCTCCTAGGTTTGTGAGACCATACCCTATCTTAGCATGAGTTAGAAAGGTAGTGTACAAGTTAAAGCTACTACCAGAGTTGCACATGCTGCATAATGTGTTCCATATCTCCATTCTAAGGAAGTGCCATCCAGATACAGAGAAGACGATCTAGCCTGTGGAGGTTGAGTTAGATAAGGATGTTTTCTATGTTGAGGGTCCTGTGATGATCCTAGATAGGAGGGTGCAGAAGCTAAAGAAGAAGGATATAGTGTTAGTGAAGGTTTTGTGGCATCACTGTAGTGTGGAGGAAGTCACGCGGGAGATAGAGGATGAGATGTGTAGGAAGTACCCATCTCTCTTTGCATAGGATTTCGGGGGCCAAATCCTTGTTAGGGGTTTATGGTTGTAAGACGCTTGGCCTTGCTTATATGGTTGAACATGCTTATTCATCATAATTAAGTGCTTAAAACCTAAATCAAAACCATATGAGGTGCTTTTATATCATATAACAAGTTTAAGTTTCAAGTTTGGTCCAATTTGGACATTGTTTGTGCAAATTATGCAATTTTGTGCATGTTTTGGAATTATATGTAATTTACCCATATCTAAGATTTTCCTTGCAATTTATCACATGATTTATATTCATTATATGTTTTCTTATCATTCTTTATCTTGTTGTGCCTTAGGACCCTAGATGTACCTTGGTTTGTTGGTGTTACCCTTCTAGGGATAGTTAGGGTTTTGGCTCTCATAGATGAGTTATCTTGAGATGCTATCAACCGATGGTTCCCATGGATGAGTGACATATAATGGTCATCACTAGGTGGGGACAACCTATGGTTATCTCTAAAGGTGTTAGGTTTATGGGTTTCTCTCTTGAGGTCCCTTAGACCGGTGGTTTGCTTAGAACGAGTGACCAATCGATGGTTTTCCACCTTGTGATCTAGGGTTTCAAGAACCGATGGTCACCAAGTGATGAAATTCGATGGTTGGCCTGGAAATCCAACATATGATGGCTTATTAGACCTACACAACTGATGGAGCTGCTTCTTGAATGGACGTTATAGTTATAGGCCATGGACACATGGAAAACCTACTAGGACACCTTAAGCTTCTCTTCCTTCTTATCCATAAGCTTTATATACCTCTCCTTTAGCACCCAAACGAACCCTTTGGACCCTTATCTCTTCTTTTCTATCTAGAGATTTGTCCTCCCCTACTTGATGATGAATAAGGTGCCCAAGGTAGATGAAGGTGGCCGATCTTCTTGTTTGAGTAGTTAGGGTTCATATATGCTCTTCTTTTGAGCTTGTAGAGCTTCCTTTGCTTGTTCTTGACCTAAGCAAGCAAGTTCTTCCTTCTCTCCTTCGTTTCTCTTGATGTTCTACCTTCTTATTTCTTCTTCTAAGATGGAACCATGGTGTTTTATGGTAAAGATTTCTCTAAATCTTAAAGAACCCTTCTTTCTTGCTTCCTTGACCTAGGGTTTGCTCTCTTTCTTGGAGAAGAAGCTTGCTTGACCGTATGGAGTGCTAAGCTAGGGTTTTTGTAAGGACCCTGACCTGCGTTTAGGGTTTACCCTGTTTGTTTTACTTAACCTTGGTGGTTTGATGCTTGATAATCACCTTTGAGTGGTGATTAGGGTTTTTTGTTGTGCCTTGTTGAGAGTTTGAGGGGCAACTTGCAAATAAACCAAGATTAGGGTTTTGTGTGCAAGTTTGCCATCTTGCGAGATGTTTTTCCCTCTTTGCTTCCTCTAGGGTTGAGAGGAAGGTTTGGGCTTGTTGTTTGAGTTCTTTGGGCCTTTGCTGAGCTTGTTTGGGCCTTGGAGTTCCTTGTTTGGGCTTGCTTGGGCCTTGTGTCGGCCAAGTAGAGCTTGTGTCGCCCATGAAGCTTGGTCCAACCTTGGTCATGTTTGGAAAACACATGATGCACATCTTGGACAAGTGTCCTATGGCTTGCTAGAGTGGTGGCTTGAGTTTGTGGACATGTGTCCCTTGGTTGGACGACACATAGCAAGTGTTTACCTTGGTTTCTCCTCCTTTCTCATCTATATAGGTGGTCCCTTCCTTAGCTTGAGGTCCCTTTAGTTCCTCTTCCCCTTGTGCACGATACACCCTCTCTTCCCCTTGCTTGGTGGCCGACACACCCTTGAAGAAGGAGCTAAGGTGGCCGACACACCCTTGTGTGAGCAGCTTGGAGGTCGACACACCCTTGAAGAAGAAGGTGGAGGCCGATACACCCTTCTTGGAGGAGCCTTGGTGGTAGACATCTCTTGGAGCTTGGAGTTCTTCTTCCTTGGAGCTTAAGGCGGGTTGCGTGACTCTAACCCTAAACTACTCTACCCTCTTCTTTCATATGTTGTTTCAATCTTGCATTTATATGTTAGTAGTTGGTTCTTGCTTAGCTTGCATGTTGGCCGATCCATGTGTGTTAGGGTTTAGGAGAGCAACACTCCTTTCTCCCCTTGGTCTAGATGAGTGAGCTTGAGCTCTAATTCCATGAGCAACACTCCTCTTTCCTACCCGATTGAGGTGAGCACATGACTTAGTGGCTTGAGCAAGACTCTCCTCTCACCTTGGGCAAGATGGTGAGCTCGTTTAGATGGCTTGAACCTTAGTTGAGATGTGTGGGGAGGTTCTGCCCGACAACCCTTGCCCTAGTTTTATCTTGCACGGTTGGAGTGAGCAAGTTTCTCTTTTTGTACCTTGGGCGGGTGAGCCACCTGACCCTGCTCGCCCTGAGCCAGCTCTGCCCGACAGGCTGCTCGCCTGGAGGGCTGCTCACCCAGTAGCTTGACTCGCCTAGCCTTTATTGCTTGCTCGATTTTCCCTTGCTCACCTGCACGCGTGTCGCCCAAACTCCCTGGCTTTGCTCGCCCGATATTTCTTTGGCTCACCCGATAGGCCCTGCTCACGCAGCTTTACCCTACTCGCCCGGCATACCCATCTTGCCTGATACACTCCACACGCCTGCTCGCTCAACATCCTATTCGCCTAGTTGGTCTTTGCTCACCCAGTAGCCCTGCACGCCCTGTGTCGCCCGACACCCAGCTTGCTCACCCGGTATCGTGTCGCTCGATGGGGTGAGCCGTGCAGAACTCCCTGACGCGCGACACCCATCTCGCTCGATCCTCTTGTGAGGGGGCGCGCGAGCAGCATGCTGAGTGCAACTCAGCGTGCAGCCTCCCCATGCCTAGCCGTGCAAGTCAGCTATAGTGAGGGTTGTAAGATCTTAGGTAAGGGTAGTTAGGTCCTTTGGTGACGGTCCCAAGTATCATGACAGTAGACGCTTATGAATAACCAAATCTCGGTAGTAATGCCTTGCTTAGTAACAATCAAATGACACGGTAGTATTAATGGCATAGCCATGATGATGATATGTTGATAACAAAGATGTTAGTTGTGTTGATGCCTTGCAACCTATGATAATGCTAATGATAGTAACAAAGATGATGATGGTAATTGCATAATAACGATAATGATGATGATCATAATAATGATGGCAATAATGATAGTAATGACATGCATGAATTAACCCTTGTGCTTAATTGCTAGTGAGAATGATGATAGTTGCACTAGTAGCTTGCATAATGGTATAAATGGTAATAATAATGATAGCGGATGGTAATAGTAATGATATTGGTAACAATAGTAGTTGACTTGTATACTCAACATAATTGTTATGAAAAGTGAATACCTTGACAAATCCTGAGATAAGGATAAGCATAATTATGGTATAATATGCTTAACAAGCTTGATCATCAAATAATGTAATATTGATAAATAGATTATCTGGAATGATAACTCATATGTTGAATCTATGGTTATTATGTATCCTAACCATGCAGGTGATGTGTAGCCATGAAAGGGCTATGTGACATATGTGATGAATAACATTACCTTGATATTTGTTCTATGGGTTTATATATATGATGTGTTTGTCCCATAATAATGGTGTGAGCCTTGAGAGGCAGTGACAGTACATGATGAAGGATTGACATCCTATGGTATGGGATGATCCTTGATATGGATCTGGATGGTTGGCAAGAGGCCAAGTGGTAACATGTGATGCTGGATCAGGTTGATGAGGTTTCAATAATAATATAATGTTCTCTATTTTCTGTATGTTATAACTTGGTTGAATCCTGCAATCCATCTAAAAGACACTAATTAATTATAGTGGAATTATATCATGTAGTTTGCCCTGGCCATAGATCCATCATCGTCAGGACTTGGTGATGGTGAAACAGGTTCTCCTACGGGTTAACCTGGAAGCGCATATTGTTGAATATGTGTAGGTTTCTCCTAGCCTGAAGATGAGGAGGTAAGAGTGTAACTTCGGTTACAGACTCAGATATGTATATAGAGCATGGTGAACAGGCCCATGGCTCAGGATATGTGATGTAAGGAGCATGAATGCGTTCATGGCTCAGAGCACGGTGAACAGGCCCGTGGCTCAGTTTAACTAGCGTCGAGACCTGTACCAAGGCGGGCTAGAGTGAGGGTAGCCTATGGAGCTGTCCTTGTGGCTTAGACCACTTCAGCATGTGACTATGGTCATGCTTGTGTTGTACTCATGTACTGACCATGAGGTGGGAGGTCGTGGAGTCCGGCTCTTCCATTTGACCTTGTATGGCACTGGATTCAGGCTTCGCAGCCAGAGGTTGGATTTGAATGGTACGATTCAAATCCTTAGGGCATAATAATAATACATAATACAGCCGTTTAGTATATATGGCTTAGGATAAACACGAAACATTGGTTGGAGCCTTATTTGTGTAATATCTTTGTTATACCTTGCAGGTTATGTTACATTATATCTTGTTCTGATAATCATGTTACATAGAGATACATCTTATCTTGCAATTCATATTCTTGTGATATATCTGGTTATACGCTTCTGAACAGCTGGTAAGCTTGTCGGCAAGAATGATTTGTTTTATTACTCTGGTTATACCTGTTATTAGATATCTGCTGTTATAGTCTATCTTGCTGAGGTTCTGTAGTTGCGGTGGGAAGTCATGTTTCCCACTGGGACAATTGTTCAATTGTCTCACTCCGCTGGTTTACACCCTTTTTAGGTGGTCGAGGTAGACGTGGTCATGGTCGTGGTGTTGCGGCCGAGCAGCCTGACGAGCAGTAGAAGGCAAGCGATGGATATGCTACTGTTTTGGATGTTTTGTAGTAGAGTCTAGAGTCATCCCTGTACTCTCAGGTCCTTGGTAGTGTTTTGATGTTGTTTCACGATGATCGATCGATGATGTTTGTATATCATGCTGTCGGCCGGATGTGGGCCTTTATGTATATGAACAGGTGGTGAACTCATGTGATGGATGAACAACTATTACTGAGTTGTGGATACATATAAGATTTCATGTATGTATATTTATGACATGTTTCTGTGCAGGATGAGGACTGGAAAGTAATAGTTCCACAGTTTATATGTTTTCCGCAATCGGTTTTAATTAACCCGTGTTTTTGATAATCTGTGGTTATGGTGATTTCCGCACATTTTCGCGTAACACATTGTTATCTGTGTGATAATGGGATGTGTTGCCACAAGTTTTGGTATCAGAGCTTTAGGTTCGCTGAGTCTACAGGGATCTAGGACTAGGTTGAGTCTGTTCTTATGAGTTATCCAGGTTATCTTACAGAATCTTCTGCCCTCAGCGGAAGAAAAGCCAAGATGTCTAGAAACCATGAAGAACATGCTCCTGAGCATAGTGATGTTGCATCGGTTGATGGAGCAGATGGACAGGCGCATGAAGATCAGGTGCCTGAGGTTCCCCAACCTAACCCAGCCATACTTGAACACCCTGCCTACTAACAGCTTATGGGGCAGTTAATGGCTACGATGAATCTCATGGTTGAGCGATTACCAATGCCTCCTCCGCGAGCACAGGTTCCCCATGGAGAAGCATCGAGTATCGGAAAGACCTTTGAGCGACTTCGCCGAGTTGGAGCTTCGGATTATGCTGGGACGGCTGATCTAGCGGATGCAGATCTGTGGCTGACAAGTCTCGAGAAGGCTTTCCGGATCCTTGACATCCCCGAAGCAGACAAGGTAAAGCATGCTGTCTACCTTATGAAAGGTAGTGCTGGTCACTGGTGGACCATCGAAGAAGAGAAGCGGCCTGGTGAGGTGATCTGTTGGGAAGTGTTTCGATGCGAGTTCGTCACCAAATACTTTCCAAAGACGTATCTGGATGAGAAGATCAGTCAGTTTGAGAAGTTGCGACAAGGAACGATGAACGTCACCGAGTATGAAGCTAAGTTTATGGATCTGTTGAGGTTCTGTCCTCACATGGTGGCAACATATGAGGAACGGATTAGACGTTTCGAGAAGGGTTTAAGTGCTGAGTTGACGACCCCGGTGTCTGCGTTGGAAAACCGAGAACGGTTTGCTACGTTCGTGGAATCGGTTCGGCGGATCGAGAGAACAGTACGGGAGAAAAGAGAGTCCATGTCTCTTAAAAGATCTGCTCAGTTTCAAGGACGAAGGTTTGGTGGCTTTAAGAAGCCCAGGTTTTCAGCACCGTCAACGATGAGAAGTGCTGGTGTACCATCTCAGTGGTCTCCGAGTAAGGGAAGAGGTTATGTTTCTTCACCGTCCAAGGCGCACAGTTCATCTTCTGTGGCAGTGACAGGGCCAGCTAGGCCACGGTTTGAGGACAAGGCATGTCATCTTTGTGGACAAGTCGGGCATTTCAGGCTTAATTGCCCGAATAGAGATGTTGAAGTGACGCAGCAGCCGAGACAGAGTTTCCAGAAGTCTGAGAGACCACAGCCCAGTGGTAGCAGAGGCCGAGGACGCAGTTAGGCATCTCAAGCTGGATCGTCTGCTCAAGGAAGCATAGGTCGTGGACAGCAAGCAACAACTCGATTCTATGCCATGAATCAGCCGGAGGCGATAGTCAACCCGCGAGTGGTGACAGGTCAGATGGAGTTATTTCATTCTGATATGTCTTCTTCTTGGTTTATATCTGTTCTGGTTGACCCGGGTGCTACACACTCTTTTATCGCCTATAGTATGCTTGAAAACTGTCGTTTACCTGTTAGCTGTAAGAAGGATAGCTTGTTGTTAGAAACCCCTCTTGATGGTTCCTCTTTGCTTCGAGAAGAGTGTCCATCTTGTGTTTTGTCTTTCTCAGGACATCACATTCAAGTGGATCTTATACCACTTGATATGCATGGTTTCGATGTCATCCTCGGGATGGATACCTTAGAGAAGTATAAGGTTGTCTTGGACTGTGGATCCAAGCAGGCAGTGTTTGATGTTGCTGGAGAGAAGTGGGTCTTCCAGGGAGATAGGAAGATTCTTCTGACGTGCTTAGTATCAGCTATGGTGGCAGATAAGTTGTTACGACAAGGATGTGAGGCGTTCCTAGCTCACGTGGTGGATACCATTGTGGTTACCAAAGCGAAAGGTCCTAGTCTTGAGGAGGTGTCCGTGGTTCAAGAGTTCGCAGACGTGTTTCCTGAGGCGTTTCCTGGTGTTCCTCCACTCCGAGAGATTGGTTTCGAGATCAATCTGGTCCCTGGAACACAGCCAGTTGCACAGTAACCATAAAGGATGGCTCCAGCAGAGATGGCAGAGTTGAAGAAGCAGTTGCAAGAGTTGTTGGAGAAGGGTTTTATCCGACCAAGTACGTCACCTTGGGGTGCCCCAGTGCTGTTTGTTAAGAAGAAGGATGGTTCAATGCGGTTGTGTATAGACTACCGGTAGTTGAACAAAGTCACGATCAAGAATAAGTACCCGTTTCCAAGGATAGATGATCTGTTCGATCAGTTGCGTGGTGCTACAGTGTTTTCGAAGATCGATCTACGGTCTGGATATCATCAGTTGAGGATAAAGGCGGATGACATACCAAAGTCAGCCTTTAGGACAAGGTATGGTCATTACGAGTTTGTGGTTATGTCGTTTGGGTTAACCAATGCACCTGCAGCTTTTATGGATTTGATGAACAGAGTGTTCTGTCCGTTCTTAGATCAGTTTGTTGTAGTCTTCATAGATGACATCTTGATCTATAGTCGGGATAGGCTAGAGTACGAGCAACATCTTCGTCGAGCGTTGACTCTTCTTCGTCAACATCAGTTGTATGCCAAGTTCAGTAAGTGTGAATTCTGGCTGGATGAAGTGACCTTCTTGGGCCATGTGATATCCGCTGAAGGAGTCAAGGTAGATCTGAAGAAGGTGGAATCTGTTGCAGATTGGGAACAGCCGAAGACGCCGACAGAAGTTCGTAGTTTCCTTGGTCTAGCAGGATACTACCGGAGGTTTATCAGGGACTTTAGTTCGATAGCTCTACCGATGATGAAGTTGACCAGGAAGGATGTACCTTTTGTTTGGGATGATCGATGTCAACGAGCTTTCCAGAGTTTGAAAGAGAAGCTGACCAGTGCTCCAGTGTTGATCTTGCCAGAGTCTAGGAAAGGCTATGTTGTTTTCTGTGATGCGTCCAAGAAAGGTTTAGGTTGCGTGTTGATGCTGGAAGATCATGTGGTTTCTTTTGCCTCGCGACAGCTCAAGAAGCATGAGGAGAACTATCCGACTCATGATTTGGAGTTGGCAGCAGTGGTTCATGCACTAAAGATTTGGAGACACTATCTGTATGGGGAAGTATGTCAGATATTTACGGATCATAAGAACCTAAAGTACATCTTCACGCAACATGAGTTAAACATGCGACAACGGCGATGGATGGAGTTGATCAACGACTACGACCGCACTATCGAGTATCATCCTGGTAAGGAGAATGTGGTAGTAGATGCGCTTAGTAGAAAGTCTTCTTCTCTTTCCTCAAAGAAGGCACAGTTGAGTTCTCTGGTATGCCATAGGCGAGATATGTTTGTTTCTCTAAGACAAATGAATGTACAGATGGAAGTTTCTTTGTTATCTGGTCTTTTCGCACAGATGCAAGTCAAGCCTACGTTGAGGCAGCAGAACAAGGATGCACAGTAGGCAGATGAGGCGGTACAGTTGATCAAATCAGAGTTCGGCAGTGACAAGCGTGATGGGTTTCATAAGTCTGAGGATGGGCTAGTTTGCTATCATGACAGGATGGTGGTTCCAGATGTTGATAATCTGAGGGAGTTGGTGCTTGAAGAAGCACATACGTCGATGTATGCTATGCATCCAGGTGTCACCAAGATGTATCATAATCTAAAGGACTTGTATTGGTGGCCCGGTTTGAAGAGGGACGTGGCTGAGTTCGTGGCAAGATGTGCGGTGTGTCAGTAAGTGAAGGTTGAACATCAGAAGCCGGCAGGTACGTTGCAACCTTTACCGATACCGCAGTGGAAATGGGATCATATAACTATGGATTTTGTAGTTGGTCTACCCCGGACAACTAGGAATCATGATTCCATTTGGGTGATAGTGGACAAATTGACTAAGTCTGCCCATTTCCTACCAGTAAAGACGACGTATACAACTGAGAAGCTAGCTCGAGTATATGTGGATGAGATAGTACGTTTGCATGGTGTGCCAGCAACGATATTTTCTGACAGAGGTCCTCAGTTCACAAGTCATTTTTGGGAACAGTGACACAAGGCGTTGGGAACACAGTTAAGGTTCAGTACAGCTTTTCACCTGCAGACAGACGGACAGTCTGAGAGGACTATTCAGATTTTGGAAGATCTTCTTCGAGCTTGTGTTTTGCAGTTTCTAGGCAACTGGGATGTACATCTGAGTTTGATAGAGTTTGCTTACAACAACAGTTACCAACGAAGCATCAACATGGCTCCTTATGAGGCTTTGTATGGGAGGAAGTGCAGATCTCCTTTGTGTTGGTACGAATCAGGAGAACATCAGTTGTTGGGCCCTGAGCTAGTACAACAGACGACGGAAAAGATCAAGGTGATACAACAACAGTTGAAAGTAGCACAGGACAGGCAAAAGTCTTATGCGGACAATTGCCGACGACCGTTGGAATTCCAGGTAGGAGACAAAGTGTATCTCAAAGTCTCGCCCTAGAAAGGAGTGCTAAGGTTTGGACGGAAGGGTAAACTAGCTCCCAGGTATATGGGACCTTACCCAGTGATAGCACGTGTTGGCAGAGTAGCTTACGAGTTAGATTTGCCTCCAGAGTTGCACAGATTGCACCCAGTGTTTCATGTCAGCATGTTGAAGAAAAGTCATCCGGATTCAGGTACAGTGATACAGCCAATTGAGGTTGAGCTTGATGCAGATGTGACCTACGAGGAAGGTCCGGTGGCGATCCTGGACAGAAGGATCAAGAAGTTGAAGAAGAAAGATATGGTTCTTGTAAAGGTTCTTTGGCAGCGTCGTGGCATCGAGGAAGCCACGTGGAAGCTTGAGGAAGAGATAAGGAGGAAGTATCCCTCACTTTTCTCTTCGGATTTCGGGGACGAAATCCCTTAAAGGGGGTTAGATTGTAAGGACCCTGACCTGCGTTTAGGGTTTACCCTGTTTGTTTTGCTTAACCTTGGTGGTTTGATGCTTGCTAATCACCTTTGAGTGGTGATTAGGGTTTTTTGTTGTGCCTTGTTGAGAGTTTGAGGGGCAACTTGCAAATAAACCAAGATTAGGGTTTTGTGTGTAAGTTTGCCATCTTGCGAGATGTTTTTCCCTCTTTGCTTCCTCTAGGGTTGAGAGGAAGGTTTGGGCTTGTTGTTTGAGTTCTTTGGGCCTTTGTTGAGCTTGTTTGGGCCTTGGAGTTCCTTGTTTGGGCTTGCTTGGGCCTTGTGTCGGCCAAGCAGAGCTTGTGTCGCCCATGAAGCTTGTTCCAACCTTGGTCATGTTTGGAGAACACATGATGCACATCTTGGACAAGTGTCCTATGGCTTGCAAGAGTGGTGGCTTGAGTTTGTGGACATGTGTCCCTTGGGTGGACGACACATAGCAAGTGTTTACCTTGGTTTCTCCTCCTTTCTCATCTATATAGGTGGTCCCTTCCTTAGCTTGAGGTCCCTTTAGTTCCTCTTCCCCTTGTGCACGATACACCCTCTCTTCCCCTTGCTTGGTGGCCGACACACCCTTGAAGAAGGAGCTAAGGTGGCCGACACACCCTTGTGTGAGCAGCTTGGAGGTCGACACACCCTTGAAGAAGAAGGTGGAGGCCGATACACCCTTCTTGGAGGAGCCTTGGTGGTCGACATCTCTTGGAGCTTGGAGTTCTTCTTCCTTGGAGCTTAAGGCGGGTTGCGTGACTCTAACCCTAAACTACTCTACCCTCTTCTTTCATATGTTGTTTCAATCTTGCCTTTATATGTTAGTAGTTGGTTCTTGCTTAGATTGCATGTTGGCCGATCCATGTGTGTTAGGGTTTAGGAGAGCAACACTCCTTTCTCCCCTTGGTCTAGATGAGTGAGCTTGAGCTCTAATGCCATGAGCAACACTCCTCTTTCCTACCCGATTGAGGTGAGCACATGACTTAGTGGCTTGAGCAAGACTCTCCTCTCACCTTGGGCAAGATGGTGAGCTCGTTTAGATGGCTTGAACCTTAGTTGAGATGTGTGGGGAGGTGCTGCCTGACAGCCCTTGCCCTAGTTTTATCTTGCACGGTTGGAGTGAGCAAGTTTCTCTTTTTGTACCTTGGGTGGGTGAGCAACCTGACCCTGCTCGCCCTGAGCCAGCTCTGCCTGACAGGCTGCTCGCCTGGAGGGCTGCTCACCCAGTAGCTTGACTCGCCTAGCCTTTGTTGCTCGCTCGGTTTTCCCTTGCTCACCTGCACGCGTGTCGCCCAAACTCCCTGGCTTTGCTCGCCCAATATTTCTTTGGCTCGCCCGATAGGCCCTGCTCACGCGGCTTTACCCTGCTCGCCCGGCATACCCATCTTGCCCGATACACTCCACACGCATGCTCACTCAACGTCCTGTTCGCCTAGTTGGTCTTTGCTCACCCAGTAGCCCTGCACACCCTGTGTCGCCCGACACCCAGCTTGCTCACCCGGTACCGTGTCGCCCGATGGGGTGAGCTGTGCAGAACTCCCTGACGCGTGACACCCTTCTCGCCCGATCCTCTTGTGAGGGGGCGCGCGAGCAGCAGACTGAGTGCAACTCAGCGTGCAGCCTGCCCATGCCTAGCCGTGCAAGTCAGCTATAGTGAGGGTTGTAAGATATTAGGTAAGGGTAGTTAGGTACTTTGGTGACGGTCCCAAGTAGCATGACAGTAGACGCTTATGAATAACCAAATCTCGGTAGTAATGCCTTGCTTAGTAACAATCAAATGACATGGTAGTATTAATGGCATAGCCATGATGATGATATGTTGATAACAAAGATGTTAGCTGTGTTGATGCCTTGCAACCTATGATAATGCTAATGATAGTAACAAAGATGATGATGTTAATTGCATAATAACGATAATGATGATGATCATAATAATGATGGCAATAATGATAGTAATGACATGCATGAATTAACCCTTGTGCTTAATTGCTAGTGAGAATGATGATAGTTGCACTAGTAGCTTGCATAATGGTATAAATGGTAATAATGATGATAGCGGATGGTAATAGTAATGATATTGGTAACAATAGTAGTTGACTTGTATACTCAACATAATTGTTATGAAAAGTGAATACCTTGACAAATCCTGAGATAAGGATAATCATAATTATGGTATAATATGCTTAACAAGCTTGATCATCAAATAATGTAATATTGATAAATAGATTATCTGGAATGATAACTCATATGTTGAATCTATGGTTATTATGTATCCTAACCATGCAGGTGATGTGTAGCCATGAAAGGGCTATGTGACATATGTGATGAATAACATTACCTTGATATTTGTTCTATGGGTTTATATATATGATGTGTTTGTCCCATAATAATGGTGTGAGCCTTGAGAGGCAGTGACAATACATGATGAAGGATTGACATCCTATGGTATGGGATGATCCTTGATATGGATCTGGATGGTTGGCAAGAGGCCAAGTGGTAACATGTGATGCTGGATCAGGTTGATGAGGTTTCAATAATAATATAATGTTCTATATTTTCTGTATGTTATAACTTGGTTGAATCCTGCAATCCATCTAAAAGACACTAATTAATTATATTGGAATTATATCATGTAGTTTGTCCTGGCCATAGATCCATCATCGTCAGGACTTGGTGATGGTGAAACAGGTTCTCCTACGGGTTAACCTGGAAGCGCATATTGTTGAATATGTGTAGGTTGCTCCTAGCCTGAAGATGAGGAGGTAAGAGTGTAACTTCGATTACAGACTCAGATATGTATATAGAGCATGGTGAACAGGCCCATGGCTCAGGATATGTGATGTAAGGAGCATGGATGCGTTCATGGCTCAGAGCACGGTGAACAGGCCCGTGGCTTAGTTTTACTAGTGCCGAGACCTGTACCAAGGCGGGCTAGAGTGAGGGTAGCCTATGGAGCTATCCCTGTGGCTTAGACCACTTCAGCATGTGACTACGGTCCTGCTTGTGTTGTACTCGTGTACTGACCACAAGGTGGGAGGTCGTGGAGTCCGACTCTTCCATTTGACCTTGTATGGCACTGGATTCAGGCTTCGCAGCCAGAGGTTGGATTTGAATGGTACGATTCAAATCCTCAGGGCATAATAATAATACGTAATACAGCCGTTTAGTATATATGGCTTAAGATAAACACAAAACATTGGTTGGAGCCTTGTTTGTGTAATATCTCTGTTATACCTTGCAGGTTATGTTACATTATATCTTGTTCCGATAATCATGTTACATAGAGATACATCTTATCTTGCAATTCATATTCTTGTGATATATCTGGTTATACGCTTCTGAACAGCTGGTAAGCTTGTCGGCAAGAATGATTTGTTTTATTGCTCTTGTTATACTTGTTATTAGATATCTACTGTTATAGTCTATCTTGTTGAGGTTCTGTAGTTGCGGTGGGAAGTCATGTTTCCCGCTGGGACAATTGTTCAATTGTCTCACTCCGCTGGTTTACACCCTTTTTAGGTGGTCGAGGTAGACGTGGTCGTGGTCGTGGTGTTGCGGCCGAGCAGCCTGACGAGCAGTAGAAGGCAAGCGATGGATATGCTGCTGTTTTGGATGTTTTGTAGTAGAGTCTAGAGTCATCCCTGTACTCTCAGGTCCTTGGCAGTGTTTTGATGTTGTTTCACGATGATCGATCGATGATGTTTGTATATCCTGCTGTCGGCCGGATGTGGGCCTTTATGTATATGAACAGGTGGTGAACTCATGTGATGGATGAACAACTATTACTGAGCTGTGGATATGTATCAGATTTCATGTATGTATATTTATGACATGTTTCTGTGCAGGATGAGGACTGGAAAGTAATAGTTCCACAATTTATATGTTTTCCGCAATCGGTTTTAATTAACCCGTGTTTTTGATAATCTGTGGTTATGGTGATTTCCGCACATTTTCGCGTAACACCTCGTTATCTGTGTGATAATGGGATGTGTTGCCACAGTTTTATTCCTCATTTGCTCAATCTACCTTCTTGTTTTTAGCTTGTTCTTATCTCTAGAGGCGAGTTATATAACCTTCTTTACATTTATTGCTTACTACTACCTTGTATGCTCAAGTTCTTACTTAAAAATGAACTTTTACATGTAAAGAAGCTATCTTTGCCTAGGGTTTAAGCTTTAGTGTTGTTCCTTGAGCATTTTATAGCCATATATGAACCTAAAACCTTGTAAACGACCTTCCCGAGCTGGAGGGCTCCTTAGACCTTGCTTACATGTCAAACTATGGTTCTTGGTACCTTTCAAACGATGAATTACACTTAGGGTTTTGAGCTGTTTTCTACCTTGTGCAAGACTTAATGGTTTGTCTTCTTGTTAGATCTGATGGAGTTGCCTTTAGTGCCGTCTTGCTTTTATTTCCTATGACGACCAATGGTCACACGTTTTTACTATTTTGTATGCTCAACACTCTATGGTTTTAGTGCTTTAAGGATGGCTTCAACCCCTGGGTTTCTATCCTCTACCAAATTATGGTTTCTCTTGTACTTTTGCCTTGCTTTACCACATTTTGATGACAATCTATGGAGCAACTGGGTCTAACAGACCAATGTTCCTTCTAACCCATCAACTAATGGACATTCTGACTCCCAAACTCGATAATCCTTTGACCTATGTTCCCCAACCGATGGCTCTACTGGTTCAACACTCGATGGTGTCAACCAATGGGAGTTCTGACTCCATGATCTGATCGCGACACTAAGTGTCACAACCGATGGTAGCCCCGAAGACACAACCGATGGTGGATGGTAAGATTGAGTCTTATGTGGTGATTCTTTTAAGTCCTAATCTGATGATTTTCTTAGTTAAAATGATTCAAGGATTAGACATATACTTCAACTAATGGTTTTGAATAAAGAGCATGATCCAATGGTTAGGGTTTGATACCTCAACATCTGATGGTTTTAGGTGAATCCATGGTGTGATGTTTTTGGTTTTGATGATGTGAATTGTATGGTTCAATTCTCATAATCTCGTAGTCTTACCTTTGCCCTCGTATGAATATAATTGATAATCACCAAGATGTACTAATGTGCAACTCTAATATTACATAGCTTGTTAAACCTAACCCTAATGTGACTAAGTGATGGTGATTGATTTTGATCAGCCTTCTTAAATGATTACTATGATAATGGAATACTCTCTTATTGTTGATGAAACCCTAATGTGGTGTTATCTGGACATAATAGTTCCTTGCTATATTATACTCATATGTCACACAAATGGTGATGGTTTATTGAGCCTTGTACTAGGACATGGAAAGATGATGATGATCTTGTAGAGAATGATGTGATGGTCTTAATGACCTTTGGGTATGATTGATCCCTAAATGAGGTGTAATCCTCTTATCATATGACAAGGGTTGGAACCCTGGAACATTATGATAAGGATTTGTATCCTATGGTGGTATGATGACTAGTATAGTTTCATGAATGACAGTAAACAATATCATGTGGCATTGTGATTAAGAACTATACATCATACGTTTTACATATTCTGAAGTTGTCATACTTATATGATTTCTAGAAATGAATTAGAGTTTGTATGTCCATTTGTATAATGCAATCTTAATTCACCCAATCTACAATAACTAATCAAGTGAAACCCTAATCATGTAGTGCCCTATGCCGTAGAACCATCTTTAGTGTCAGGACTTGCTGGATGGTGAAACGATTATTCCTAAGGGAAACTCAGAGTTGCATACATTACATGTTGATTATGTGCGGGTGTTGGTATGTATGCCCATAGAGCAAGTCATATGATGATTCTAATGGGATACTCTGTAAATGATTTGAATAATAATAAAGGCAATTTCCGATCTATATGTTTAAACTGTTTTTGAGATGATGGTGTAACATGATAGATGTCTAAAGAATGATTTTACTCAATGACGTATGCTTTTAGGTTAAGGACCTAAACGATGAGATCATACAGATGTTAAGAGTATCCATTCTTGTTTAGTCCCTAATCGGTTGTTATTGTGGAAATAACCATAGACATCAATAACACTGAAGACTAGATTGTGTGTTGGTTGATGACAAAATCTCATTAGTCATGATATAGTGATATCAAACCAACCACATAGGTACTTGTTAGAGAACAAGGTACCAGACAGACCCACCGTGAGAGTGACACATGGAACCATGACTTGGAAGTCACAGTCAGCTCTCATAGTGATGGTGGTGAGTGTGATTCTTAGACCTGAAATCACTACACTCAACACATGTCGTTGGGTACACTTTGACATCATCAAACGCAGTCCTGAAACATGGGTTGTTATAAAGGTGATGATTGGGTGGCTTTGACACATGGGGCTTTTGATGGGTGAGTGATAAATATGGGATTTGTCCCTCCTGAGGGAGTTTGATGTCCTTGTCCACTTGATGAGTAGGATTGAGAAAGGCATGCACATGCACGTGTGAATCAATATGTGATATTGATGTCACACACATCTCACCCAGTCTGCTCTGAGATCAAGGAAATGAATGAATGTTGACAGGATGATTGTTCCATGCCTCGAGTTCATTCACAAACAATGTTTAGATTGATTACTAAAGGAGTTTAGTAGTTCAATTAAACACTCAATTAATTGATAGATCAATATCATAGTGTTCAAAGTGTTAGACTGATTGATTAGAGTATCAGATTAATTGAAATCACAATTGACTGATTCTGCACAATCTGCACTCCCAACCGATCGGCTCATGTGATGAACCGATCGGCTGAGCTTGGTGAACCGGTCAGCTCAAGTGTTGAGTCGATCGGCTCATGGTCAGGGTTAAACAATTGCTTCAAGTGTTGAAACGACCGATTCAACTGGTGCAACCGAGCAAGTTGGGAAAATAGGATTGGTGAGAATTTTCCTTTCATTTCACTTGCCCAATTTGATTGGGAAATAGGATTGGTATTCCATACCAATTAGAAATAAAAGAAAGAAAGTCAATCGGGAACTGGTCAAGACCATGAACCGACCGGTTTAGGAGTGAACTGACCGGTTCATGGGTCCCAACCGATTGGTTGAGGTGTCAACCGATCGGTTCAGGTCCCCAATCGACCATTTCAGTTGTGAAACGATCGGTTCAGGTTGCGAGTTGGTTGTTTTTGTGGAAAATCTCGAACCCTTCTACTCCTGCTTTTAGTCCCGCATTGCCCGGGATAGAGAACCCTATCCCATGACCCTCCTATATATATAGGGGTATTGGGGGCTTCTTAGAGTACGACTCAGTGCAAACCAGTTGCTCTGCAAAGTTGTCGTTCTCTCTGGTTTTGGTAACCGAGAGAGCCCAAGCAAGTGCTACCCGAAAAGGGAGGCGCAACAAGGGAAAGACAACTACAGTTGCAACTGGCAGCATGAGAGTGTGTCAGTGACTAGTACACTGATAGGAGGGTGTGACTCCTTCCAATTCCTTGTGGGACAAGGAGATTGGAGTTCCAGGCGGTCCGTGTGGACGACTGCAGAGGCGGGAGACCTCTTTCGCTCGGAGGACAACTGTCAATCCCGACAGTCCCGGTGAGACCAGGAGTCTTCAGTCCTGGTGCGACCAGGAGCTGCACAGACACCGTCCAAGACCGGAGGTGAAGACCACGCAAGGCACGAGGTACTGTCGCCGAGCAAGCCTCAGGACAAGGTATGCATCCACAAACCATCTTTCCTATTGTATAGACGTTGACGCGATTCCTTTTGTTCTGGGTTTTGGGGATAATTTTTTTTTTATTTCCGCTGGTTCTCTGCCTCCTCTAAAACCCAACAGTGGTATCAGAGCCACATCAACTGTTCTATATTTTAGGATTATCGATATGATCAATTTTGGTTTGTCACCTTTATTTATTGCATACGATGCGAATAAAATTGGCTTTATGCATGTCCAATCAACAAATCCCAAATATACATATATGATATGTAATATTAATGCACTTGATACGTGTCACCCTTAAACGAGTTTCTTGGTGGATGTGTAGCATGGTTATGGCCTATAAACCCTATATCTGTGTGTGGTTGTATGTGGTTGCTTGCATCTCAGTCTGCACACCGATTCCCCTTCTCTCTTTCCTGATATAACTCGAAATAATTCAAGATTTCTCTTCCTACCTTTGCTCCCCCCGAATGTAACTCGGGGTTTCACAATTCAATTGTAAATAGGATAGATTTTATTTCTTGTTATGTCAAAGAACGGCGGACGACCTGATATGATCGGTTCAAGGTGTGAACCGATCGGTTGGTGATCCAGACGACCGGTTCGAGGAGCGAGACGAGCGGGTGGCGACCTGAGGAGATGCACGACGACCGGTGAACCGATCAGGTGGAGGCGCTAGTCGATCGGCTAGTGGCACCCGAACGACCAACTTGATGGCAAGCCGATCAGTCATGGAGATGAGCTGATCAAACCCAGAAAGGCAGGCACATATTACATCTTGTATAGGTTGCATGTGATGTAGACCTAGATGACCGTGATTCCTCTTGGCTCGAGGAATCACAATAGGATGGCCATAATCATTGCTTTTTATCGTTTTGCATGTTTTCTGTGGGATATAGCATGTGTATGATACATACTATATATTGTGGTGATTGGATATGTATATGTATATAAAAACCAAATCCCTCATTAAATATTAAGTTTTAGATGCCTTCCAAATGCGACACACGTGAAAAGCTTGATCGACCAAGTGTGGGCACGCCCAAGCGTGTTGCACCGTCTATCTCGTGGAAGCATGAAGGATGAATGTGTGGGTCTACCCAAGCAGGGTGCATGTTCGTCGTGTTGGCTTTGGGTCAGAGTTAACAAGGTGACCTAGATAGGATCTAGCACCTTGAGGCATGGAGATGATCATGGCAAGGAGTTGCATATGACATCTTTTAAGAGTTGCATATGATGCAATTGGCAAGAGTTGCCTACCTGGAAAATCTGAGTTGTGGGTGACAGCCCAAGCTGGTCCATGGCTCAGAGGATTTCAAGATCTTGACCCACTAGAAGATTATACGCTGCAATCTTCCAAATTGATGGTGAGGGCTGTCAATTTGAGTCAAAATAGTAGGAGCGGTAATTAATTAAAGGCCTAATTAACTATCGTCAAATTTTATTCAAATCAAATCAAAAGGAGTTTTGACAAATGCAATTTTCTCTTGTAGAATGGAAAAGGAATCATCTTTTAAAATGGGAAAATTAATTGAGAATAAATTCCATAATTGGTTGAGGACTATGAGAAGTGTTCTGCACAATCCAGATATACCAAGAGCCTTTGAATCCACTCTATGTACGCTTAAAGCGTTGGTGAAGAAGAAAGAAAGTTCATTGATAGAGATCAATGGAACGATAGGTAAGGGAGAGAAGGGTTCTCTCGCCAAACCAATTTCTTCTACATGGAGAGGATGGAAGGAACAATGGAAGAAGAAGTCAGAGATAGAGATCTCTACTTCTGGTGTATACGTGATAGAGATTAACTTTACTACTTCTTCGTCATGGGTACTTGATACCGGATGCGGATCTCACATTTGTTCAAATGTGAAGGATCTTAAGAGAAGTAGGCCTTTGGGGAAAGGCGAGGTTGAACTACGTGTTGCCAATGGGGCAAGAGTTGCCGCCAGTTCCGTAGGAACCTATGAGTTAACTCTACCAAGTGGGCTAATAATAGAGTTGAAGAACTGCTATTATGTACCTGTCATAAATAGGAATATCATTTCCGTCTCTTGTTTGGACAAGGATGGATTTGAATTTCTTATTAAGAATGGAAAATGTTCCATTTCTAAAGATGGGATCTTTTATGGCAGTGTCCCAATGTCTTATGGTCTATACTTGATAGATTTTGAGACAAGTGTATACAACGTAAACACCAAAAGGAAAAAACTCAACAACTCAAATGAAACATATCTTTGGCATTGTCATCTAGGGCACACAAATGAGAAGCACATTTCTAGACTCCATAAAGATGGTTATCCAAACTCTTTTGATTATGAATCAATAGAGACATGTGAATCTTGTTTGTTGGGCAAGATGACCAAGACTCCCTTTTCAGGTAAAGGTGAGAGAGCTAGTGATCTATTAGGACTCATACATACTGATGTATGTGGGACTTTTAGAAATAATGCCAGAGGTAGGTATCTGTACTTCATTACCTTTATTGATGACTTCAGTAGGTATGGCTATGTGTACCTGATGAAACATAAGTCAGAAACCCTTGAAAGGTTCAAGGATTTCATGAATGAAGTACAGAACCAACTTGGTAAAAGTATTAAGGCACTTCGATCCAATCGAGGTGGAGAATACTTAAGCCAGGAGTTTGAGGACCTTTTCTGCGAGCCCGTGGTATTGTATCACAATGGACTCCGCCTGGAACACCACAACATAATGGTGTGTCTGAAAGAAGGAATCACACATTGTTGGATATGGTGCGATCAATGATGAGTTTTGCTGATCTTCTGATTTCTTTCTGGGGTTATGCTCTTGAAACCGCCGCGTTTACACTTAACCGTGTACCATCTAAATCGATTCAAAAGACACCATATAAGATATGGACTGGGAAGCGTCCTGATTTGTCTTTTCTGAAGATTTGGGGTTGTGAGGTTTACGTTAGGAAAATGTTTCCTAATAAGCTTGGACCCAAATCCGATAAATGTTATTTTGTTGGATACCCCAAGGAAACGAGGGGATACTATCTATACCACCCTATTGACAACAAAGTGTTTGTTGCCAGGGCAGCTGTGTTCCTAGAGAAGGAATTTATTTCCAAAGGAAGAAGTGGGAGGAAAATAGAGCTTGAAGAGGTTCAAGCCCAACAAGAAAACATTGAACCAGTAGATGTACGAGAGGAAAATGGAGATTCACAAGGTGTTGTGGAATCTCAGTCTCCTCAGGTAACACAAGGACCTCGTAGATCTAGTAGGACCCGCCTTGAACCTGAGAGGTTTGGATACCTTGTGACTCAGGAAGGTGGTGAGTTGATCATAGATGATGATCCAACTACATACGTAGAGGCTATGGAAGGACCAGATTATGAGAAATGGCTTGAAGCCATGAGATCTGAGATGGAATCCATTTACTCCAACAAAGTATGGACTTTGGTGGAACCACCCGAAGGGGTAAAACCCATAGGGTGCAAGTGGGTCTTCAAGAAGAAGACCGACATGGATGGCAATGTCCAAACTTATAAAGGCAGATTGGTTGCGAAGGGATTTCGACAAGTTAAAGGTGTTGACTATGATGAAACCTTTTCTCCAATTGCCATGATTAAGTCCATCAGGATCATGCTTGCTATTGCAGCTTATTATGACTATGAGATTTGGTAGATGAATGTTAAAACCGCACTCCTTAACGGGAATATAAATGAGGATGTGTACATGACACATCCTGAAGGTTTTGTAGATCCAAAGAATGCCAATAAAGTCTGTAAGCTGCAAAGGTCAATCTATGGATTGAAGCAAGCATCTCGGAGTTGGAATCTTTGATTTAATGAGGAAGTCAAAGTGTTTGGCTTTATTCAAAATGAAGATGAACCTTGTGTGTACAAGAAGGTTAGTGGGAGCTCGACCACATTCCTCATATTGTATGTGGATGGCATACTTTTGATGGGGAATGATGTCTTAGCCTTAGAGAAGGTAAATACTTGGCTTGGGAATACTTTCTCAATGAAGGACTTAGGAGAAGTATCCTACATTCTAGGAATTAAGATCTATAGAGATAGATCTAGAAGGCTTCTCGGACTAAGTCAGAGCACGTACATTGACAAAGTGCTGAAGCAGTTCAGCATGGAGAACTCAAAGAGAGGCAACATCCCCATGCTACATGGAGTCACCGTCTCTAGAGCTCAGTGTCCCCAATATTGTGAAGAGAGGGAGCGTATGAATGGGATCCCATATGCATCAACCATCGGATCCATCATGTACGCTATGTTGTGCACACACCCAGATGTCTCGTATGCTCTCAGCATGACGAGCAGATACCAGTCAGATCCTGGGGATGCTCACTGGACAACCATAAAGAACATCCTCAAGTACTTGTGAAGGACTAAGGATCAGTTTCTTATTTACGGCGGAGAGGAAGAGCTAGTTGTAAAGGGTTACACCAATGCAATCTTCCAAACCGATAAAGATGATTACAAATCACAGTCAGGATTTGTGTTTTGCCTTAATAATGGAGCTGTGAGCTGGAAGAGTTCCAAACAAGAAACAGTTGCCGATTCTACTACAGAGGCCGAGTATATTGCTGCTTCACATGCAGCAAAGGAGGCTGTGTGGATCAGGAAGTTCATTTCTGAACTTGGTATAGTTCCCAGTAGCTGTGATGCAATTGAGCTTTATTGTGACAATAATGGAGCTATTGCACAAGCTAAGGAGCCCAGATCACATCAGCGGTCCAAGCACATACTGCAACACTCCCATCTCATACGAGAGATCGTACAGTGAGGAGATGTGAAGATTTGCAAAGTACCAACTGAAGACAACATAGTTGATCCACTGACTAAGACCCTTTCTCAGCAGAAGCATGATGGTCATGCTAGGTCACAAGGATTGAGGTTCCTTGGTGACTGGCTCTAAGTGCAAGTGGGAGTCTGTTGGTATGCATGCCCATAGAGCAAGTCATATGATGATTGTAATGGGATACTCTGTAAATGATTTGAATAATAATAAAGGCAATTTCTGATCTATATGTTTAAACTGTTTCTGAGATGATGGTGTAACATGATAGATGTCTAAAGAATGATTTTACTCAATGACGTATGCTTTTAGGTTAAGGACCTAAATGATGAGATCATACGGATGTTAATAGTATACATTCTTGTTTAGTCCCTAGTCGGTTGTTATTGTGGAAATAACCATAGACATCAATAACACTGAAGACTAGATTGTGTGTTGGTTGATGACAGAATCTCATTAGTCATGATATAGTGATATCAAACCAACCACATAGGTACTTGTTAGAGAACAAGGTACCAGACAGACCCACCGTGAGAGTGATACATGGAACCATGACTTGGAAGTCATAGTCAGCTCTCACAGTGATGGTGGTGAGTGTGATTCTTAGACCTGAAATCACTACACTCAACACATGTCGTTGGGTACACTTTGACATCATCAAACACAATCCTGAAACATGGGTTGTTATAAAGGTGATGATTGGGTGGCTTTGACACATGGGGCTTTTGAGGGGTGAGTGATAGATATGGGATTTGTCCCTCCTGAGGGAGTTTGATGTCCTTGGACACTTGATGAGTAGGATCGAGAAAGGCATGCACATGTACGTGTGAATCAATATGTGATATTGATGTCACACACATCTCACCCAGTCTGCTCTGAGATCAAGGAAATGAATGAATGTTGACAGGATGACTGTTCCATGTCTCGAGTTCATTCAGGATATCAGCGACAAAGGAATTATACATTCACTGTAACACCATTCACGGATTGTAGGATTGAAAGTTGTTCTCCAACTTTCTATTTCACTTGGGTAGCACTGATGTGTGACTAGGCATCACTCTTTGCTTGTGAAGTCATAAGTGTTATGGACTTTCACTGTCAACGTGAAATGGACCTGCAGGGTCACACACATAGGATTTAACCTGGAAGAGGAGTTTTGTCCACAAACAATGTTTAGATTGATTACTAAAGGAGTTTAGTAGTTCAATTAAACACTCAATTAATTGATAGCTCAATATCATAGTGTTCAAAGTGTTGGACTGATTGATTAGAGTATCGGATTGATTGAAATTGCAATTGACTGATTCTGCACAATCTGCACTCCCAACTGACCAACTCATGTGATGAACCGATCGACTGAGCTTGGTGAACCGGTCGGCTCAAGTGTTGAGTCGATCGGCTCATGGTCAGGGTGAAACGATTGCTTCAAGTGTTGAAATGATCGATTCAACTGGTGCAACCGAGCAAGTTGGGAAAATAGGATTGGTGAGAATTTTCCTTTCGTTTCACTTGCCCAATTTGATTGGGAAATAGGATTGGTATTCGATACCAATTAGAAACAAAAGAAGGAAAGTCAATCGGGAACTGGTCAGAACCACGAACCGACCGGTTCAGGAGTGAACTGACCAGTTCATGGGTCTCAACCGATCGGTTGAGGTGTCAACCGACCGGTTCAGGTCCCCAACCGACCGTTTCAGTTGTGAAATGATCGGTTCAGGTTGCGAGTTGGTTGTTTTTGTGGAAAATCTCGAACCCTTCTACTCCTGCTTTTAGTCCCGCATTTCCCGAGATAGAGAACCCTGTCCCATGACCCTCCTATATATATAGGGGTATTGGGGGCTTCTCAGAGTACGACTCAGTGCAAACCAGTTGCTCTGCAAAGTTGTCGTTCTCTCTGGTTTTGGTAATCGAGAGAGCCCGAGCAAGTGCTACCCGAAAAGGGAGGCGCAGCAAGGGAAAGACAACTGCAGTTGCAACTGGCAGCAGGAGAGTGTGTCAGTGACTAGTACACTGACAGGAGGGTGCGACTCCTCCCAATTCCTTATGGGACAAGGAGATTGGAGTTCCAGGTGGTCTGTGTGGACGACTACAGAGGCGGGAGACCTTTGTCGCTCAGAGGAAAACTGTCAATCCCGACAGTCCCGATGAGACCAGGAGTCTTCAGTCCCGGTGTGATCAGGAGATGCACAGACACCGTCCAAGACCGCTGTATAGACGTTGACGCGATTCCTTTTGTTCTGGGTTTTGGGGATAATTTTTTTTTGTTTCCGCTGCTTCTCTGCCTCCTCTAAAACCCAACAGAAGGTGCAAGTGAATGTACATCCTTGACATCCTGATCCCAAAGTTATTGAGAATGGGTGCGGTTGTGTCTCAGTTATTTGTTATATATGATGTGACTGATTATGTTGAAGATGTACCTCAGGTGGCAGGGTTTTGCTTTGCATACCCTAGTGGCTAGTGTCGTGACCTGTACTAAGGGTGGACTAGGTGTTATCAGCTTGACTATTTGTTGATGTTGGTAGTTTGACTAATATGTCACTGCATTCGACCCGTACTGACTGGGCATAGTTGATATCTTAGGATTCTGGCTCTCCTAGATCTTATCAGAACTGATTTTGACTTTGTAGTGGTCAATTGGACTTTGGGTGGTACAAATCAAACTCTCTAGGGCATAATAAAAGATGTAATGCATCTGTGTAGTTTATCTTCTAGGGTCAAATACACTTCACATTGGATGTCAACCCTTGCGTTGTTATCCTACACTGCTAGATGATATATAATACAATTAGATAGATCAATCATGAGTAAATGATAGTTTTACTTGACCTTTTATATATAACTTGTTAAACCTACCTATTGTTACACTTAACTACTTAGTACTTAAACTTCTTAACCTGTTTAGCATGCTTACTTTGTTTAACATTACATAACCTACTATAATCAATAATTGTTGTGGAGAGTTATATCTCTCGGTGGGACATTGGTCTCACCTCGTGGGTCACCATATCTTTTTAGGTGGTAAACGACGACGTGGTCGAAATCATGCTTTGAGGAGGATCAACTTTGAGAGGAGTAGATGCTAAACAATTGTAGTTGCTAGTAGTAGAGTCCTAGTATCATCCCTGTACTCTCTGGTCTGGGCATGAGATATGTTGTATAGATGATATATGTATCGACATGAGTTTTTTGCAGTATGCCATGGTTGTAAATGTGTGGGATGTATGTGTGGAACATTTCTTTGTATATAGGTTGTGGATGAGACCACTGAATCCAGATGTAATTACATGGCATGGTATATGAACTATGGAAATTTTGGACCTTTATGTAAATGTTTCAGAACATGTTGTGATATTGGATTCGATTTTAATTATTCTACTTTTCTGGCTATGTGATTAGTTAGTAGTTGATCGTGTTTTATGTTTTGAGTGATCTGGTTTAGCATGATGGTGTGCCACATAAGGTCCTTGCATGTAGTTTATGAAGACCATGATCTTCACATAAGGGAAGTGATTTATCCTTTTATCGCTAATTTATGTGATGCCTTTCCTACAAATGGCCACCATCCTTCACCAGTTTGCATGAAAAATAAACTAAAGATGGAATTTATGGGGTTTTGGCTTAATCTTTGAGAAGTGAGGTATAATCACACTCATTTTATTTACTTTCTATTATGCAAAAAGAAAGATAATTTTTTGTTGCCCATCTTCAGAATTATATCTTTACATACTATTTTAAATTGTAAATGTAAGCCATTTTTACTTCATTTCAGAATACTTGATGCAAATGATGAAATTTCTGAATGAAACTTTCCATGATAATTCCTTAACTTATAATATGAAACTACATAAAACCAAAGTGTCTTTTGATCCCTAACTATCACGTAGAATTTGTATGGATAAAATTAGATAATTTGGACTATGTATGTACATGTTGAGCATGAAATAGTGTTAGTTACTTTTAGTGCTTTATATGCTCAGATACTAGTATGACATTATGATACACACACACACACACACACACACACACACATATATATATATATATATATATATATATATATATATATATATATATATATATATATTATATGATATACCATTGACATGGAACATGAGTAAATAGGTTGTTTATTCAATGAAACCCTAATTCATGTAGTGTCCTATAACCATATTACTTCCCTAGTTTCTAAAAGTCATGGAAGTGAAATGGGTATCCATATGGCAATCTATCGACTGTGAGAAGGTACTTGGAGTGTCTATTTAAAATCTATGTGGGTCATAGAAAATCATACAAGGTATGGTCCCCTCAGGGCCCTAAATTCACTTGCTTATATGAGTGTGGTTGAGGTTGTATGGTTGTTGTATATGGAAGATCTTCTAATGTGATTGAAAATTATGTGATATGATGTTTAAAAGACAATATTTCCTACATGATATGATAGTTTATGAAACTTGAAGTATCCAGTATGGGCATGATTTTGTATGTAGATTGTAGGAGGATGAGCCCTTACTTTTATACTTGCACCTACTGAAGTGTGGTTGGATCTTATACACACCATACAATTTGAAGGGAAGTACATGCCAAATACCCAAGGCTTATTAATAAAATATGTAGTAAGTCCTTTAGAATTTACTTGTGTACATATGCTATAACTTCACATGGTATTATCTTTACTGCTCTTATGTGACTTATACATATTTTAACCTTTACTTTCATTGTATTTACTACTCTGGTATGTTTTGAATTTTTTTAGTATTGAACTGTCAAATTTTGTATATCTAGTACGTTGGATCTATGGACTCAAGAGTGGGGATGAATTGAGCTACTAAAATGTAAAGCATACTTGTTAGACCTTCAATTTACATCTCAAGTTAGATGTAATATATAAAATAAGCAAGAGAAAGAGATTGAGCAAAATACAAATGTACACAAGTATTTCATCTTGAAATATGTAACTGCACTACCTAGAAGGGTCAAATCTAGGATTTGCAAGCCTTGAGATTCTCCTTATATTTCACCATAAGTGTTACAATAAGAGATCCCTCTTTTCATACTATGAGTAACTAGCTTCTCTTTACTGGGACAAGGGAGCCAACAACCTAACATGGGACTTACCCACCCTTAACAAGGGTCTCCCACTCTAGAGCCCTCCTTGTCCAAGTGATATCTACAACAACTAAATGATGAATTTCCTTAGTGAGGGTGATGCGTGTTCACTACATGTATTAAACAAAAGTGCACATATCAAAATAGTATAGGTCTATGAGGCCTGAGTGTTGAACTTAGGAAAACATATACAGAGACTACCACTAACTATGACTTGATCAGCTAGACCTAGTGAAAAAGGTGATTGATTAGTTAATTCACTAATTGCAATAGTTAAAATTAAATTAATGAGGTTATGATCACAAAGATCCCTTATGAATATAGTTTGACCACGACTTACACTGCAATTAACATCATTTATTAATATTTATTCCTCCTAACCTTGGTACAAGGGACCTGTAGCAAGAATTACCCGCTCTTGCAACATCATTCACTACCTAATCTAATATAAACCCCACTCTTGTAGCGATTTAACTATTAATTAGGCCCTTTAATGAATCCTTTGAGATATTTCCTTCACAACCATAAGCCTTATCTCTAGATGTGGTATAAATTGTATAATACTACGAACTTTCTAATCCTAAATACCTCTCTTGAAGCAATTAAGGATCTGAGAAATCATTTATGTTGACTAGGAACAATTAATTCTTTATGCAATCATAGTATTACATCTAGAATGAAACTTTCCATGATAATTCCTTAACTTATAATATGAAACTACATAAAACCAAAGTGTCTTTTGATCCCTAACTATCACGTAGAATTTGTATGGATAAAATTAAATAATTTGGACTACGTATGTACATGTTGAGCATGAAATAGTGTTAGTTACTTTTAGTGCTTTATATGCTCAGATACTAGTATGACATTATGATACACACACACTTATATATATATATATATATATATATATATATATATATATATATATATATATATATATATATATATATATATATATATATATATATATATATATATATGATATACCATTGACATGGAACATGAGTAAATAGGTTGTTTATTCAATGAAACCCTAATTCACGTAGTATCCTCTAACCATATTACTTTCCTAGTTTCTAAAAGTCATGGAAGTGAAATGGGTATCCATATGGCAATCTATTGACAGTGAGAAGGTACTTGGAGTGTCTATTTAAAATCTATGTGGGTCATAGAAAATCATATGAGGTATGGTCCCCTCATGGCCCTAAATTCACTTGCTTATATGAGTGTGGTTGAGGTTGTATGGTTGTTGTATATGGAAGATCTTCTAATGCGATTGAAAATTATGTGATATGATGTTTAAAAGACAATATTTCCTACATGATATGATAGTTTATGAAACTTGAAGTATCCAGTATGGGCATGATTTTGTATGTAGATTGTAGGAGGATGAGCCCTTACTTTTATACTTGCACCTACTGAAGTGTGGTTGGATCTTGTGCACACCATACAATTTGAAGGGAAGTACATGCCAAATATCCAAGGCTTATTAATAAAATATGTAATAAGTCCTTTAGAATTTACTTGTGTACATATGCTATAACTTCACATGGTATTATCTTTACTGCTTTTATGTGCCTTATACATATTTTAACCTTTACTTTCATTGTATACTACTCTACTATGTTTTGAATTTTTTTAGTATTGAACTGTCAAATTTTGTATATCTAGTACGTTGGATCTATGGACTCAAGAGTGGGGATGAATTGAGCTACTAAAACGTAAAGCATAGTTGTTAGAACTTCAATTTACATCTCAAGTTAGATGTAATATATAAAATAAGAAAGAGAAAGATATTGAGAAAAATACAATTGTACATAAGTATTTCATCTTGAAATATGTAACTGCACTACCTAAAAGGGTCAAGTATAGGATTTGCAAGCCTTGAGGTTCTCCTTATATTTCACCACAGGTGTTACAATAAGAGATCCCTCTTTTCATACTATGAGTAACTAGCTTCTCTTTACTGGGACAATGGGGCCAACAACCTAACAAGGGACTTACCCACCCTTAACAAGGGTCTCCTACTCTAGAGCCCTCCTTGTCCAAGTGATATCTACAACAACTAAATGATGAATTTCCTTAGTGAGGGTGATGCGTGTTCACTACCCGTATTAAACAAAAGTCCACGTATCGAAATAGTATATGCCTATGAGGCCTAAGTGTTGAACTTAGGAAAACGTATACAGTGACTACTACTAACTATGACTTGATCAGCTAGACCTAGTGAAAAAGGTGATTGATTAGTTAATTCACTAATTGCAATATTTAAAATTAAATTAATGAGGTTATGATCACAAAGATCCCTTATGAATATAGTTTGACCACGACTTACATTGCAATTAACATCATTTATTAATATTTATTCCTCCTAACCTTGGTACAAGGGACCTGTAGCAAGAATTACCCGCTCTTGCAACATCATTCACTACCTAATCTAATATAAACCCCACTCTTGTAGTGATTTAACTATTCATTAGGCACTTTAATGAATCCTCTAAGATATTTCCTTCACAATCATAAGCCCTATCTCGAGACGTGGTATAAATTGTATAATACTATGAACTTTCTAATCCTAAATACCTCTCTTGAAGTAATTAAGGATCTGAGAAATCATTTATGTTGATTAGGAACAATTAATTCTTTATGAAATCATAGTATTACATCTAGAAATTTGGAAAAAAATATATATCAACTCATAATGTCAAGTATAGCAATGACTGGGCTACTCCCGGGTCCTAATGAATTAAGGGATTAGCCTCACATGATTTCAGTTGTTGTACACATAGAGGGAAAAGGAGAAGAAGAGGAAAACATTAAAGAATTAGTGGAAATCCATGTAGAAGATGATATGGATGACTCCCTCTGACGAGCGCGGCAATTTGCTATCGTATGTCTACAAATCCATCCATCAGAGGTGCTCAAACCATCTGGAATGTAGCTTTCTCCTCTCCTTGATCTTCTCTCAGCTCTCCTCTGTTGTGTAATGAACTAAGGCATGATGATTAGGCCTAGCCAGAATCTTCCTTTGTCACAAGAGAGACTTAGGGCGTCGTTAATTCACGGTCGTTGGATTAATCACCATATCTATTCTCGTCTGATCGTGACAAGTTCTTACCAATGATGGAATGTCAGTGGAACCAAGTCCTCTACTGGGTCACACTCCCATGCAAGTGTCGGTACTACCGACTAAGGCATTGATAGCACCAAGTTTCTCCCTGACATCTTTGATGATTTTCCATGTAAAAGTCAGTACCACGGACAGGAGGTTGGTGGCACTGAATTGCTTTTGTTGCATTACTGTCCATCAAGTCGGTAGCACCGAACCCACTGCCGGTATTGCCGAGTGTCTTCAACTCATGCCTATTCTTTTTCTTCCCTTGTTGATACCACTGGCAAGGTTGTCAGTAGAACCAATCTGAAACAGGACTTGCCAATTTATCAAAAATTCGAAATAAAGAACATAAGTCCCATTATTTATGGTAAATCCATTTACAATGGTAGAAATAGCTAATACTTGATGCAAATGTACGCCACAGGCCAATAATGATAAACCATGCTGACATAATATCAAAGTAAGCAACTATTCATGAAATACATGATAAAATAGCCTATGAAAAATGGATAATATTTAGTGCATCAAAATCCCCTAAGCTTAAATGTTTCCCACTCTTGAGAAATACTACCTTTGGATCTGTTTGAGACAAGTCAACAAAAGGACAAATAATATGAACTTCATTTATCAACTACCCTCACCTGGCGGTCCCAAACTGGCCCTTACTGACCATTGGACAAATACCTACTCTCAAGTGACCAAAAATGTTTGTTAAAGAGGTCCACCCCTAGATCAGTGAAACACTATCAATAGAGTAGTTAATATCATAGTCAATAGGGCATTCACTTGGTGCATCATGTGATTCCCTAACTAAATTGCTCTTTTCTACCTACCAAACTAATTGGAAGTAGTTCTCTTTATAAGAATGAATGAAGAGATAAATCATATATGTGGCCTACAGTAAAGAGCAATGGGTGGAATGAAGTAGGTGGCTTATGAAAAATCATAAGTAAATTTTGATTCATTTATGCAAAAACAAAACATGATGGACCTATAATATGAAGGAAGTATGAGATGCATGAATCCTACTATCTACTATTTTAGGTGGAATGATGCACATATTGAAAGTCTCATCTGATTGATAAGAACGGTTTAAGATAATCCATCATGTAGATATTTCCATTTCTTCTAAAAAAAATTCAAAAATGAGCTTAAGGCATCCTTTCCTCCCTCTTTATTTCATAATACATTTTTTTCTTTCTTTCTTTTCCCTACTATTTTAGCATGGTTGAAGAGTATGCTCAAGCTTCAATATAACAACTCATTGTTATTTTTCATTTCATTTTTAGGGGTATGGATGTGTATCCTTTAGAGGGAAACAACATGGATACATGATGAAAGAATGAATGAATGCATAGGATATGCAATCTACATGAATTTGTTATGTAGCTAATTGATATGCACAAATTCTTTTCATTTTCATTCTGTAACTAATGCAATAACTAAAACTAGATATCATGTCACATATTATGTTATGCAATGCAATCAAGAGGAAATAATTCAAGTTACTTTATCATCTTAAGGTGGTGGATAAATGTATTAAAAGTGGGTGGAATCACATGATTAAGAGACAATGTCTGTATTAAACTATGATATGTACCTCTCCTAACAACATGTGCACAGGGTAACCTTTAGAGTTTATTTATAAAAATTCCATTTAAGGTCTCATTACTTGTTTGGTGGGTTCAGGCTAAAACCCCCTCATCATCCTCAAGTCATGGATAGTTTAAGACTTTTCATTCATATCAAATGTCCTCAAGCTAACTAGCCAACAAACCTCCTATAGGTGATGCTCCCTTTAGAATTTGCAACTAAGATTTCAAAGATATGACAATTTTAGATTTATATTTAATTGCAAATTTCATTGCAAAAGCACAAATCATGATAATTATACTCCACAATTACGCTAGATACTTGTGGATCCTATGGAATTAAAATAACAACTAAAAAAATGAAGACAAAGTTGTTCCAGCACCCCCTAAACTTGAAATTGATTATGACCTCATAGTCAAAATCCAATCAAAGAGGTGGAACAATGGCACCAAATCAGAATGGTGGTGGCTGCATGTTTGGATCCGGTGGGTAGAAAGTGTCGGTGAAGCTGGGTGGCTGAGTTGGCATCCCTAGAGGCTACAGGTAGTTGGCAAACTACCCCTAGATCCAATAGTGATTGTAGAGCAACAGCTAGTAATGCTCAATCTGTTGTAGGTGAGTGTGCATATTCTCCTAGTTGGCCAGGAGAAGATGCTCATTATCATAAATGGCTTACTGCTACTATAAATATGCCCCTGAACGTCGTGGATTTCTAACAATGTTATTGATTGTTGTTTCTACCCATGTTGAATTCATTGCACAATCCCATACATACCTGCCTTAGAAAAAGAATCATCTTGTTGAGCAAGTGGTGGAGCAACATAGCTTGATGCTCCAAGTCTCTATGAAGACCAGTAGATAACCCACCGATGAGTGAATGACATGGCTTCCTCCTCCTCGTCTGCCTCCCCAAATCGCTCTGGCTCGGGGTCATCTTGCTCCTCTGGTACCGCTCATGCACCCTCCATTGGCCACCTCAAAAAGTGTGCCCTTCATAGATGGAAGATGGGGTTAGGAAGAGCCCATTCCCAGAGCTAATCGTCCACCGTGCAATAGAAAAACACCTTGCCCTCACGCTTGCTGACAAGATGAGCCATCTTGAAGTGATTGAAATCCAGATTAGAGGAGGTCATCAGAGGGTTGGAGGAGGAGAGATCAAGGTTGAGGTTCATTTCCACTGGTGTAATGATCCCTCCAAAGTGGATTGGGGGTTTCCTCTACACCTGGCACTTGACTGCCAGCATATGTTGCAAGAAGAAGGAGTTGAGGTCGACCTTTTGTTCCCCTTGAGACAAAAATGCCCAAAGGACATATAGATTGGCTTGTTGCACCTTCCCTTGCCCTTGTATTGACTTGGCAAAGATGGTATTGGTGAGATACTAGTGTAGAATCTGAGCAAATGGATGCTCAATGTCCATGATGGACGAATGGTTCCAGATGATGGTGAATCGTTGCGGCAAGTCCATCATGATCTGCCATGCCCATGTAAAGTCAAAGTCACTGGGCATGTAGCACACATCCTCTACTGGCCACCCATAATTAGTGTTGAACTTTGCCAATGTGAAGTGGTGGACAGTGTTGTAGAGACATAAAGGCACCCATCCTTCCTTCCAACCTTCCTCATGTTTGGGGGATACAACAAACCTCCAAAGACACCAAGAACTCAAAATGATCTCTTGGTAGGTGGGCCAATCACCAAAGAATGGGTGACCTCCCACCATGCCTCGGCCAACACAGACTTGCTGAAGACTCTCAGTGAATCCCACATTATTGAGAAAGGCATGACACCATACCATGTGGGTATCAGTTCCCTCTTCATCAGGCTGGTGAAAATCTTTCTTTTATTGTCATTGACATGAGCCATACATGTTGCTTTGGGCACCATATGGTTAGCTCCTGCCACCCATGAAGATGACCTCATTATCACCATGGATCTGAGGAGAGAAAATAAATGAAGAAGAGAGTGTGAAGAATACTTTGGCCGCCTTGAAACTTTGATGCTTTTGTGATTGCAAAGGAGATGGCATGGGTGTGTTTTAATTACAACCCACACCTCTCTTTTTATAGCCTACAGTTACCCTAACGCACCACGTCGGTAGCACCAACTCATCCCCTTGATCCATGTGTAAGTCGTTATTAGTCATTGGTACTGATGGCTCATGCCCATTGATGTAGCGACACACAGATTGCTCCACGTGGTAGTAAGGACGTCATGTCGGTGGTACCAACTTCTTATAAGTGCGTCATATTGGTACCACCAACCGTTGGATGGATAAGATCTGGTCCGTCAAATTGCACATCCATGGATTTTGTGTTTTTAGGTGTAGGTACCATCGATTGTTGTGTCAATGTTACCGAGCTGCATCTCAGATGCCACTGTAAAAGATGTCAGTGCCACCGACATTATGGGTCATGGTACTGAGGTGTTCAATTCCTCGATACTGTCAAGTGATGCCTCGATATCTCAAATCTGGAGCATCATCATGTGTCGATGCTACCAACTGCTTGTCGATGGTATTGAGCCTGTATAGTAAGATCGACTCTGGCTCTACAAAGAATCGATGCCACCCACTTTGGTGTCGGTGGTACTGAGTTGTTGGCACTAGTCCCTGTGATTTTTTTGTCTAAACTTGGTGCCACCGACTGGCTCTCAATTTCGAACTATAGATTTTCACATCAGTCTCGGTCCTACTTAGTTGGCGGTATTGATTGGATCTCAAATTCTACTGTTGATTTTCACAGCAGTCTCGGTCCCACCAAAATTGGTGTTGGTGGTACCGACTTTTCTACTACTTGCACACAAAACATAAAGGATCACGATACCTTTTTTATATCTAAAAATGTCTAATAATTGGAGTGTAAATTATAACAATGAAAACTCATAAAAAGCATGTAAAAGATAAAAATAAAAGTACAATAAAATAAAATTGAGTTGTCTCCCAACAAGTTCCCTTTGTTTTATGTCCTAAGCTCGATGTTTAGTCCATTCAAGACTACAATGAAGCTCAAGGAGCTTCAACTCCTCTCCCGCATGTCTCAACTCTCCCTAATAGTAGTGTTTCAAACGTTGCCCATCCACAAGTAATGGATCAGTTCCATCCCTAGCTTCCACTGCTCCATGAGGGAAAGCCTTAACCACCACAGATGGACCACTTCGTCTAGACCTTTATTTTCCCAGATGCAATTTCATCCTAGAATTACATAGAAGAACATTTTGTCTAGGAGTAAACACTCTATGAATTATATGGTGGTCACATACCTTCTTCATTTTATCCTTATATATCCTATATCTTTCATAGGTATCTAACATGAGGTCATCCAATTCATTAAGCACTAACATGTGTTTCTTTCCTGTAACATCAAGATTGTAGTTCATCTTTCTCAAAGCCCACTTGGCTTTGTGTTCCAACTCTATAGGTAAATGACAAGCTCTCCCATAAAGCAGCCTAAAAGAAGTAGTTCCTATAGGTGTTTTATAAGTTGTCCTGTATGCCCAAAGGGCATCATTCAATTGCATGCTCAACTTGGTCCTACTTGTTGAGACTATTTTTTTCTAAAGTCTTCTTAATCTCTCTTTTAGACACCTCAACCTGACCTTGGGTCTGTGGATGGTATGGGGTTCCTACTCTATGCCTCACTCCATACTTACTCAATAAATCTCCACACTTCTTATCAAGAAAGTGAGACCCCCATCACTTATCATCACTCTCGACACCCCAAACTTGCAAAAAATGTGGTCTTTTACAAATTTGCAAACAACATGTGCATCATTGGTGTGGGTTGGAATTGCTTCCATCCACTTATACACATAGTCCACCGCAATAAAAATATATAAATAGAATTGGAAGACAAAAGGGTCCATGAAATATGTCTCCCTTAAATCAAAAACCTTGACTTCTTGAAAAAATGTTTAGGGCCATTTTGTGTCTCCTAGATATATTCCATGCTCATTGACATGCACCACAATTTCACACAAAATTATAAGCATATTAAAATAACAATGGCCAATAAAAACCACTTTCTAATACCTTGGTCACTATCCTTGAGCTAGCTTGATGTTCCCTAGTAGGTAGGGAGTGACAATGTGCCATTATGCTCTCAAACTTGCACTCAGGCACACACTTCCTGAAAATACCATCCCTACATTGTTTGAGTAAAATAGGGTCATATAAAATATAAAATTTCAAAGTGTAGAAAAACTTGTTCTTATCTTGATACCACCAATTTTTTGGTAGCTCACAACATGTCAAGTAGTTTACAATATTTGCAAACCATGGGTCTTTGCTTTGCATGGCAAACACATGTTCATCGGGAAACTCCTCAAAATCGGTATTGCTAAGTCCTTCTTGTCCACTCTATCCAACCTAGACAAATGATCAACTGCCACATTTTCTGTCTCTTCTTTATCCTTGATTTCTATATCAAATTCTTGCAATACCAAAATCCATCTTATCAATCTAGGTTTGGCATCTTTTTTCAATAGATATTTACACTGCATGGTCTGTCCAAACTATCACCCTAGCCCCAATCAACTATTAGCAAATTTTTTCAAAAGAAAATACCACCGTCAAAAGCTCTTTTTTAGTTGTAGTGTAATTAAGTTAGGCAACATTAAGGGTTTTGATGCATAATAAATAACAGTTGGGGTTTTATATATTTTTTCCTAAAATAGCCCCTACCACATAATCTAATGCATCACACATGAGCTCAAATGGTTGGATCCAATCTAGAGCATGTACCACATGTGTCGAGACCAATTTCTCCTTCAACACCTCAAAAGCCTTCAAACACTGCTTGTCACAACTAAACTCAACGTCTTTCTATAACAACTCAGAAACTGGTTTTGTAATCTTCAAAAAATATTTTATAAAATGTCGATAAAAATAGTGTGTCCTAGAAAGCTCCTACCCCCCTTCACCGATGATGGTGGAGGTAGTTTAGAGATCACTTCAATCTTTACCGGATCAACTTCCATTTCTCTATTGGACACCTTGTGTCCCAAAACTATCCCTTCATTCACCATCATGTGGCATTTCTCCCAGTTTAAAACTAGGTGAGTGTCCTCACACCTTTGCAAAACTTTATCAAGACTGTCAAGGCAGTCTTAAAATGACTCTCCATACATAAAAAAATCATCCATAAAGACCTCGAGGCAATGCTCTACCATATCCAAAAAAAGTGAGCATAAATCTCTGGAACGTAACTGGTGCACTGCAAAGGCCAAAGGGCATCTAACGATATGCTAATGTGCCACAAGGACAAGTGAAGGTAGACTTCTCTTGGTCATGTAGCTTGATAAAATCTGATTATACTTGGAATATCCATCTAGAAAACAAAAATGAGATTCGACGACGATCCACTCAAGGATTTGATGAATAGAATGAAGTAGAAATTAATCTTTAAGCGTGGTGACATTCAATCGACAATAATCAACACACACATGCCAACCATCACTATCCTAGTATAAATCAACTTTCTTGCTGAATTAGTTGTGACCATTATCCCCTCTTTCTTAGGGACAACTTGGGTTGGACTAACCCAATTAGAATCAAATATTAGCATAAATTATACCTACAGATAGAAGCTTGACTACCTCTTTCTTTACTAACTCTATCATAGTTTGGAAGGAGACTGAGAGGACAAGATCTAGCATATATCTTATCACCATGTTTTGCATGTTGTTGCATGTGACCCCTTTCTTACGGACAAGTGTCACCTAAACTCCTTAGGTGATGACACCTCTCCTTTGATATCTCTTCCTTCCTTCAAGTATATAAACCCTCCTCCTTCACACAAGCAAACCATTTCATCCATCCTTGTTCCTCTCCTCTTGGTAGATGATCTTGGGATCTTGTGGAGCTAGAGGAAGCCCCATGGATCTTGGGAGGTCGAGTTCCTTTCTCATGGTGATTTCTTATTCAACTTCCATGTTGGTGAGTTATGTTTCTTTGATGGCCATTTCTGTGAGCCTTCTTCGTCTTCTTCCTCCTCTCTGGACCATGGATCATACCTTGGATGAAGGTTGACTAGGATGTGGTTCTCTCTCCTTCTTTCTTTCTTCTTCAGCTATCATAACCATGGTATCTTCTTCTTCTTGGTTGTCAATGCTTTGTTTGAACATCAAAGATTTTCTTGATAATTTTGATGCAAAATCTTAAAGTTTTTCTTTCTTGGCTATAGTACTACTAGTAGATCTTATAGAGTGTTTAACATTGAACTATCTAAAATAGAAAAATCCATCAACATTAAATGTATTGAGACTAACCCATCTATTTTCAAGAATGTTATGAATTATTATGATGTGGATGAAGTAATTTCTAGATTGAATGAACTAGACATCAACAAAAATGGAAAATAGGTGGATGAAGTTGAAGGCTCAGAAGAAGATGAAAAGAAGGATCCCACTCCACACTTTGCAAGAGATCATCCAGAAGATCTCATCATATGTACTTCCTTTTAAAAGGTAAATATGCAGGCAACTTTCAACAAAGAACAAGCACATTAAACCTTCATCTCTCAAATTAAGCCAAAGAATGTCAAAGAATCTATTGAGGACAATGAGTGGATCCTAGCCATGCAAGAATAGCTTGAGAAATTTGAAAAGAACAAGGTGTGGACTCTAGTGCCAAGATCAAGTGATAGATATATCATTGACAAAAAATTGATCTACAGGAACAAAATTGATGAAAGTGGTAAGGTGGTAAGGAACAAAGCAAGGTTTGTACCACAATGCTACAACCAACATGAAGGTATTGTTTTTGATTAAACATGTTGCTAGACTTGAATCTATTAGAATGCTACTTGCATTTTCTAGTCAAAAAAATTTCTTACTTTATGAGATGGATGTTAAAAGTGCATTTTTGAACGGAGAAATAAAGGAGGAAGTCTATGTGGATCAATATCCTAGAGTTGAACATGACAATCATGCTAACCATGTTTATCTATTAAAAAAGGCTCTTTATGGACTCAAACAAGCCCCTAGATCTTGGTATGAGAAATTAAGAAACTTTTTAATTGATAATGTCTATGTCATGGGAAAAGTTGACTCTACTCTCTTTCTAAAACACATTCTAATGATTTCTCAATCATTCAAATTTATGTTGATGATATCATTTTTGGTGGGACTAATCTTGATCTTTGAAAGGAGTTTAGTTCTCTCATGCAGAGTGAATTTGAAATGAGCATAAGGGGGGAGCTCACATTCTTCCTTGGCTTCCAAATCAAGCAAACAAAAGATGGAAAATTCATCAAACAAATCAAGTACACTCTTGAAGTGCTTTGGGATAGAGAGTGCAAAGCCAATCGATACTCCCATGTCTAACACTACCAAACTTGACAAGGATGAAGAAGGTGAAAAGGTATATGAGAAGTTATATAGAGGTATGATTGATAGCTTACTATATCTAACTTCCTCTAGTTCAGATATCATGTTTAGTGTTGGCTTGTATGCTATATTTCAATCAAGCCCCAGAAAATATCATCTTGTGGTTGTTAAGAGGATATTAAGGTACCTTTCAAAAATCCAAAATTTTGGAATGTTGTACCCTAAGTCAAGGGACTTAAATCTTACAACCTATAGTGATACCATTATTTAAGGTGCTTAGTTGATAGAAAGTGCACACGTGAAACTTGCTTTCTCCTAGGACCATGTTTAGTTTCTTAGTTCTCTAAGAAGAAAAACACCATGTATCTTTCAACTACCAAGGGTGAATAGATTGCAACTGGAAGTTGTTGTGCCCAAGTCCATAAGAAGCAAATGCTTCAAGAATTTAATGTTTTCTATGATGCTTCTCATATCTTTTTTTATGATACTAGTGCAATTAACTTATCATACAATCCTATATTACACAGTGGAGCTAGTTCATCATCATTTGCTTCATGACCACATGTCTATGAAAGACATATATATCACTCATGCAGATACAGAAAATAAACTTGTAAACATTTTCACCAAACCCCTAGCTAGACAACAGTTTAATTTTATTTGATCAAAAATTTCTTATCACTGCCTTAGATGATTCTTTCATGTCTCCTAGCTATATTGTTGATTATATGCATTTTTTTAATCTTAATTGAATACGATCTACCTATGTATCACTTAAATTCGACTTGATTGAGTGTCTTGTCTTAATTACTTTTGGAATAAATTGACAAATGAATTTTATCTTTCTGTTTTAACACATCATAGTAGTCTATAATGATATAAATGTGCCCTAATATGTTCTACATGTTTGCTAGGTGTTTTGGTACATTTAAGTAGGTCTCTAGGATTTTTAGAACTCAGTTTCTGGGTTTGAGATGGAACTTTCTGTCGGTCGAGTTTTCCCTAGGGTAACTCAACCGACAAGCTATCCTAGGACTAAACAACAAGTTCTTGTCAACCGAGCTACCCAACATGTAAACTCGACCAACAACATTGTAGCGCAACTATAAAAGGGTTCATTTGACTGAGTTATCTCCCTCTAAACTAGAGTAACTCGACTGATAACCCTACTAAAATGTTCATCCTCCAACCCTACACCTCCTCTAACCCTAATCCTTTCTCCCTTCAACCAATATCTTTTCTTCAATCCTAACTGGCTTTAAGTTTCTATTTCTATGTCTCTCACATTTCTTGAGATGGAGCTTCTCTTCTCCACACTTTCAACCTCCCATGGCATCCACAAGGAGGAAAATCAGTTTCAAGGCCCCTTCCTCATAGGAACCCTCTTCTAACACCTCTAGTTGGTTCTTTGTACAATATGACATCACGTTTTTAAGCCCTCAAGCCATTAAAAGGTATAAAAAATTGCTTCTAAGATCTCCCTTTCCTTTCCGACCCTTTGTTGACACTGACATCCTAGAACTAGGTATCCTTGAAATCATAAATTCCTTCGCTAACACCACAAAAATCCATGAATTTTATGCAATTTGACATGGAACTACACCACTTTGGTGCCTCTTCCAGAAGCTATGATCACTCTCTCTTCTATAATAGATGGAGTTAGGATTGAAATCTCTAAAGATACTCTCAATTCCTATCTAATTGGATCTGATCCATCCCATGGTTGGGAACTTACCTACCCAAACCATGTTGACCTCCTTTACTCGGATAAGTTCCCCAAACTATATCTTTCTAATATTCATAATTCTTAAAGAAACTAGAGATATATTTTAGGAATAATGCCATCCTTCCATCTCAGGCCTTGAAAGACATTAAGACTTGCCTCATTGATCTTATTGTAAATTGCAATGTCCACCCCAAGAGAAATCAAATGGACATTCCAAAAAACACTGCATTTATAGTCTATTATCTTCTCAAAAAGATCAAAGTCAAGTGGGCTTGATGTATCCTCCATCACATGACCTGCTTTGACTCAAAGAAAAACACCAAAGATTCCCGTCCTCCTCACTGTAACCTTATATGCACCCTTTTTCACATTATCACTGGTAAATGTCTCATTCTTGATCTTGGCTATCCTACAAATAGGAAAGGAGTTAGTATCAGATAAACTTTAGTGAAAATCCTTTCACAACACCCTTGGTGCCTCTTTTTCCTAGTCCAATCAATAGACTCAACCTCCTCCTCATCCTCCTTGTCCTACTAGGGATTCATTTTCTATATCAAATGAGACCGTTGTGGATTACATGATGTACCCGAATGCATATCAGATGTAGGTCTAGGAACATCTTCACCATAATCTTGTTTACATCATTTCAAACATGAACCTATCCCACCCTTCTCCCTATCCATCTTACCATCCCTCTTTCTCTACTACTAACTGTGCCACTTATGCATATGGTTAGTTCTATCCAGCAAACCAGTTTGCTTCTTCAGTTGTCCCCTCTGCTCCGACTTCTGGACCTCCACATGTTCCATCACCTCCACCCCGAGCTTCACCCAACTTCTTTCTCTACCACCTGGTCCTTACTCCACTGTTCTTACTGACTTTTATGGGGTTTCAAAACCCACTTATGAGAAGGCTATGATGTTGCATGCCACTGGCATGTCCTAGAGCAAGCATCATATAAGATGGTTGGGTACATGCTCAATTGCTCCATCTAAGGATGTAGAGATGGTTAAAGAAGATGACAGAGAAGATGATGCTAAAGATGATGGACTAGATGATGTTAAGTATGCTGATGGTGATGAGATTATAGGGTTTTGTGGGACAAAACAGGCAACAGAAATAAGTTTTATCTAACCATAAACCCACAACCAATGGATCACATCAACAACTATGCAATAGGAAAGATGGTTTTAGCGAGATATACCAGGTCCTGAGACTTGCTTAGTGACAATACCTCACAACTAGTGCAGTCTTCAACCACCTAGTATTCAATGATGTCTGTTCAACTCCTGGCATAGACCCAAACTGTGGTTGACGGTCGTCCTCCTAAGTGATAGAAATCTCCTGCCTCTATAGATAGTCCACCCGGACTACTGGGAACTCTAGTCATCCTGATGGACAAACTAGAAGGAGTCATCCCCCTTTTGCGGCGTACTAGTCACCGACACACTCTCCCACCACGAGTCATTTTTTCTGTAGTTGTCTTTCCCTTGTTGTTCCTCCTTGGACGGGTAGAACTTGCTTGGGCTCTATCGGTTACCAAAACTAGAGAGGACACCAACTTTGCCATGCAACTAATGTTATGAGTTGTGTGTTCTGAGAAGCCCCCTGTACCCCTCTATTTATAGTAGAGGGTAGGGTCAGGGTTCCCAGTCTGTGCAGGAGTAGAAGGGTCCATATTTTCCATGGACTGATAGTGCTGCGACAGGCGAACCGATCGATTCATAACTGAACCGGTCGTTTAGGCAGGTGAGCTGACTGGTTCACCCAGTGGACCAGTCATTTCACTTCCCAGACTTGCCTACAATTGACTTTCCTTATTCATTTCTAATTAATGCAAAGATTAATTCTTGTCCCAATTGAATTGAACAAGTGAAACATGGATCTTTTCTCACGAACCGAGAAACCCAACACTTGCTCCTTTTATCCAAGTGAACCGGTCGTCTCACTAACCATGAGCCGATCGGTTCACCTAGTGAACCGGTTAGTTGGTGGTCCATGTTGTGCAAAATTCAGTCAATGCAGTTCTCAATCAATCTGACACTCTAATCAATTGGTTCAACACTTGAACTTGATGATTCTGAGTCAAGTCTATTGATTGAATGTTTAATTGAGTACCTGAACACTTCAGTAATCAATCTAAACATCATTCATGGATAAAATCCTCTTCAAGGTTAATCCTATGTGTGTGACCTATAGGTCCCATTTCACATTGACATTGAATGTCCATAACTAACTTATGACATCACAAGCAAAGAGTGGTGCCTAGTCACACATCAGTGCTACCCAAGTGAAAAGGAAAGTTGGAGAACAACTTTCAACCTACATTCTGTTATTGGTGTTAAAGTGAATGTATAGTCCCTTTGTCTCTGATACCCAAATTGAACTTGAGGCATGGACTTGTCATCCTCTACTAACATTCAATTCATGTTTCTTGATTCAGAGTAGACTATCTGAGATATATGTAAGCTCAATATCATATATTGACTTACATGTGCATGGCCATGCATTTCTTATTCTCACTCCTCAAGTGGCCATGATATCACACTTCCTTAGGAGGGACAAATTTCATATCTATCACTCACAGTCAAGTCCCCATGTGTCAAAGTCACCCAATCATCACCGTTATAACAACCCATGTTTCAGGACTACGTTTGATGATGTCAAAGTGTACCCAATGACATGTGATGAGTGCAATGATTTTAGGTCTAAGAACCACAATCACCACCAATACTATAAGAGATGATCCTAACTAACCAAGTGTGGTTTCCATGCATCACTCTTATGGTGGGTCTGTCTGATACACTGTTCTCTAACATGTATCTGTGTGCTTGGTTTGATATCATGTATCATGACTAATGATATTCTATCATCAACCAAGACACACTCCAACCTTTTGTGTTATTGATGTCTATGGTTATTTCCATAATAACAACCGACTAGGGACACTAGTGAGAATGTACATACTCTTAACATCCGTATGATCTCCTTGTTCAAGTCATGTACTTGAAGACATACGTCATTGAGTTTTGTCATTCTTTAGACATCTATCATGTAATACTATTATCTCAAAAATTATTAAAACATATAGATGGAAATTGCCTTTATTATTATTATTCAAATCATTTACAAAGTATGACATTACAATTATCATATGACTTGCTCTATGGGCATACATACCAATAAACTCACTTTTACACTTAGAGCCAATCACCCAGGAATCTAAATCCTTGTGATCTAGCATGACCATCATACTTCTACTGTGAAAAAGCCTTAGTAAAGGGATCAATAGTATTATCTTCAGTTGGTACTCTGCAAATCTTCACATCTCCTCGATGTATGATCTATTGTATGAGATGGAAGTGCCACTGTATGTGCTTGGACCACTGATGTGATATGGATTCTTTACCTTGTGCAATAACTCCATTGTTGTTACAATAAAGCTCAATTGCATCACTGATGCTAGGAACCACCCCAAGTTTAGAGATGAACTTCTTGATCCACACAACATCCTTTGCCGCATGGGATGCAACAATATACTCAACCTCTGTCATAGAATCTACAACTATCTCTTGCTTGGAACTCTTCCAGCTCACAACTCTGTTATTGAGGCAAAACACAAATCATGACTGTGATCTGTAATCATCTTTATCAGTTTGGAAGCTTGCACTGGTGTAACCCTTTACCACCAACTCTTCCTCACCGTTGTAAATGAGGAACCGATCCTTAGTTCTCGAGTACTTTAGGATGTTCTTTACGGCTGTCCAGTGAGCATCTCCAAGATCTGACTGGTATTTTCTCATCATGATGAGTTCATATGAGACATCGGGACATGTACACAACATTGCGTACATGATGGATCCAATTGCTGATGCATATGGAATCCCATTCATGTGTTTCGTATCTTCACAAGATTTGGGACATTGAGCTCTAGAGACGGGAACTCCATGCCTCATGGGTATGTTTCCTCTCTTTGAGTTATCCATGTTGAACCTCTTCAACACTTTGTCAATGTATCTACTTTGACTTAGTCCAAGAAGCCTTATGGATTTATCTCTATAGATCTTGATTCCTAAGATATAGGAAGCTTCTCCCAAGTCTTTCATTGAGAATGTATTTCCAAACCATGTCTTTACCTTTTGTAAAGCAGGAATGTCATTCCCCATCAATAGTATGTCATCTACATACAATATGAGGAATGTAGTCATGCTCCCACTAACATTCTTATACACACAAGGTTCATATTTATTTTGAATAAAACCAAACTCTTTGACTGCTTCGTTAAATCAAAGATTCCATCTCCGAGATGCTTGCTTCAATCCATAGATTGACCTTTGTAGCTTACAGACTTTACTTGCATCCTTCGGATTTATAAAACCTTCAGGTTGTGTCATGTACACATCCTCGACAAGATTCCCATTAAGGAATGCAGTTTTAACATCCATCAGCCAAATCTCATAGTCATAGTAGGCTGCAATATCAAGCATGATCCTGATGGACTTAATCATGGCAACTGGAGAAAAGGTTTCGTCATAGTCAACACCTTGAACTTGTCTGAAAACCTTTGCAACCAATCTGCCTTTATAAGTTTGCACATTACCATCCATGTCGGTCTTCTTCTTCAAGACCCACTAGCACCCTATGGGTTTTACCCCTTCAGGTGTATCTACCAAGGTCCATACCTTGTTGGTATACATGGATTCCATCTCAGATCTCATGGCCTCAAGCCATTTCTTAGAATATGGTCCCTGAATAGCTTCTAGATAGGTAGTTGGCTCATCATCTATGACCAACTCACCGTCTTCTTGAGTAACAAGATATCCAAATATTTCAGGCTCAAGGCGTGTCCTACTAGATCTATGAGGTTCCTGTGTTACTTGAGGAATTTGAGATTCCACAACATCTTGTGATTCTCTATTTTCCTCTAGTTCCTCTATTGGTTCAATGTTTTCTTGATGGCCTCAAACTTCTTCGAGCTCTATTTTCCTCACACTGATTCCTTTAGAAATAAACTCCTTTTCAAGGAATACACCAGTTCTAGCAACAAACACTTTGTTGTCAGATGGAGTGAAAAAGTAATATCCCCTAGTTTCCTTGGGATATCCAATAAGATAACACTTATTTAATTTGTGTCCAAGCTTTTCAAGAAACATTTTCTTGACACAATCCTTGCATCCCTAAATCCTCATAAAAGACATATTGGGACGCTTTCCGTGCCATATCTCATATGGCGTCTTTTGAACTGATTTTGATGGTACGCGGTTAAGTGTAAATGTGGTGGTTTCTAGAGCATAACCCCAGAAGGAAGTTGGAAGATCGAAAAAAATCATCATAGATTGCACCATGTCTAGTAATGTGTGATTCCTTCTTTCTGACACACCATTATGATGTGGTGTTCCAGGTGGAGTCCATTGTGATATAATACAACAGGCTCTCATAAGGTCCTCAAACTCTTGGCTTAAGTATTCTCCACCTCAATTGGATTGAAGTGCCTTAATACTTTTGCCAAGTTGGTTATGTACTTCATTCATGAAATCCTTGAACCTATCAAGGGTCTGTAACTTATGTTTCATCAAGTAAACATAGACATAACTACTAAAGTCATCAGTAAAGGTAATGAAGTACTAATACCCACCTCTAGCACTTGTTCTAAAAGGCCCACATACATCAGTATGTATGAGTCCTAATAGATCATTCTCTCTCTCACCTTTTCCTGCCTTGCCTGTGTCCTTGGACCCCATTCCACTAATCACTATCATGGAACTATCCTTCTTCATTTGTGCTTCAACATTTATCAAAATGTCAAGCAACTCTGACAGTGGTTTAGCCATGTTACACAAGTAGTAATAATTGATAAACATGCTATATAATTTAGGCCAAGATTGCAAAATCATAATCGTGGCCAACTCTTAACCCAAAGGAAATCCCAGTTTCTCTAGACATTCTATATGCCCAATCATATTGAGCACATGGGGTGTAACTGGATCTCCCTATGTCAGTTTGCATTCAAACAACGCCCTAGGCATACATATAGAATATTCTACAACCAGTGGCATCTTAGGAATATGCATAACACTTCTCATAGTCCTTAACCAGTTATGGAAATTTATCTCAATTAAATTGTCCGATTTCAATGATGATTTCTTTTCCATTTGAATCTACAAGAGAAAACATTTGCATTTGATCAAAATTACTTTTGATTTGATTTGATTTGATTTGAATAAAATTTATGATATTAATTAGGTCTTGAATTAATTATCGCTCCCACTATTTTGATCAAATTGATAACCCTCATGTATCAATTCAGAAGATTACAACGTACAACCTTCTAGTGAGCAAGATCCTAACTTCGTCTAAGTTATGGACCAACAAGGGTTGTCACCCACATATAGATTCTTTTAGGTAGGCAAATTTTGCCAGTTGCATCATATGCAACTCTTGATAGATGTTATTCACAACTCTTTGTCATGAACATCTCCATGCCTCAAGGTGCTTAATCCTATTAAGATCAATTTGTTAAGTCCATTCCTAGAAGCCAATACGATGAGTATGCACCCTACGAAGGCAGAACCACATACCCACTATCACACTTCCACGAGATAGACAGTGCACCATGCGAAGGCGTGCCCACACTCAGTCGATCAAGCTTTTCATTTATGTTGCTTTTATAAGTCATCTTAAACTTAATATTTATATTTGAGGGGTTTGATATTTATATACTTATACATATCCAATCACGACATATACAATATGTATCATATACATGCTATATCCCACAAGAAAACATGTGAAGCGATAAAGCAATGATTATGGCCATCCTATTGTAATTCCTTAAGCCAGAAGGAATTACAATCATCTAGGTCTACATCACATACAACAACCTATAGTTGATGAAGATCTGTGCTTGGGGCGTTCTGGGTTGATCAGCTCATCCTATGAATGATCGACTCGCCTCCTAGCCGGTTGGTTGGTTGTCACCGACCGATCATTTGGCTCCTAAAGACGATCAATTCGTCGGGCTCCTTGTCAGGACACCAGCTACTCGTCTCACACCATCAGCCAGTCGTCTCGATCCTCCAATCACTCATCTGGGCACCCATCATTCTTCGACATAACATGAAATAAAACTGTCATAATTTTACATATCTCTTTGGGAAACCTCTAGTTACATTCAGGGGGAGCAAAGGTAGAAGAGAAGGCTCAAGTTATCTTGAGTTACATCTAGAATAGAAGAAAGGATATAATATCTCTATTACAATACCCTCCCCCCAAATACCCAAAATTGAAGGCATATCGCAGGGATGGAGACCGTAGTCTCATTTTTTGAAGATGCAGGCTTAAGAACATAACAAATAATTTCATTTCATAAACTTTGAATGATACAAAGGTTGATGATTTCTCCTCAAATGAGTTCACATGATCTTTTAATATAAATATACTTCATGATAGGGAACATCATCAAGATAGAAAGAAGATACCATAACTTTACTAACTAAATAATCCTCCTTGTGACATTATCTTTGTGAACTTCAAGGTATTTAACTAAACCTCCACTTCTTACTAAATCGATCTTTTATGTAATATCTACCTAAAATGTTGACAAACAAAGCATAGGTTATTATATTGTTATATTGTGTACGTTGGTTCATACCAAAATGTGCATGTACATATATATTCAACATCTAAATAGTTTCACATATACACTTCTATTTTCTTTTAAATAATCCATCCCATTCTTGTCATGCCACCATGGGTGTAATCACTTTGATATCCATAATTAGACTTGTATGATCTACCCCTTGGTGGTTCTAACCTTGAATTTCTAATATTGTATTTATGTTATATGGTATACATATTGGCATTATAATGAATATGGTAAACATCCAAGAAGTTTATTATGCAATTTAATACTTTTGAAATCATCCCAAATCCATTGGCAGTCGATATATGTGGGTATTCATAAAAAACACATACATTTTTCATATAGTAATAATCGATGTACTTCACATAATCAAGTTCAAATGTAGATCATAGAAATCGAGAAAGCAATCAATTTGCATGTATGTATAACCCTAAAGTGTCACCATATATCCATATGATACTAATTAGATAAATTTAGGTCCCAAAATTGGGTTTAGGGTTATCTTGGATTGGCTTAGAAAGAAGGATATTAAACCCTAATTCCATTACATCATGATTTCTACTAGTTAGAAATCCTAATCAGATATTATTTTCTAAACCTTATTTATCATATTGGACATATCATGTCATTAGGACAACTACAATAGATTAGGCAGATTATAATCATGATAGGATGCAATCATTTACTTAAACCTATAATACCTTTAGTTATGGCTTAGAAACCCTAAAGATCATCATTATCATCCTTATCCGATTTAAGAAATTCGAATCTCATCATTTTTCCTCATCATAAATTTATATGACAAAGTAAACTTATTTTCTATATTCAACATTCTAGTTACCAAATCTATTCATTTCATGTAATAATCACACTTTACTCATGTAGTAGATATACTTTCTGAAGTAGAATCAGAATTAGATATTTAAACCATTTTATCTAGATTCTTTTCATTTTTATGATACAAATGATACTGAATTTCATTGTTATTTGAGCTACCAATTATTTTCTAGAATTATATCAAATTAATAAATAATAGACCAATTACAGAGTGTCGAATAAATACTTAGCAATCTATATTACTCACCATAGAGCCTATTCCAATGTCTTCTACAACATTGGCACTAGGATCCATGTAGGTTAGCTTTACAAAATAAGAAAAGGTAAGTACTACCCTTAACTCTCAGTGGTGATCTGGGGTGGATTCATTTCCCTGAATCCATCTTCTTCCTCCTTTCGTGCATCTCTACTTATGTTGTGCCATTCATGCAATCAAGCCTAAAGTTGACTCTCTATTCCCCAGTTGCGTCAACCAAATTTATGCTACACTAATCTTCACCCAAATTCCTTGAACTTTCTTGAGTTATTTCTGATGGAATGTGGTGGTTGGGGTGGGGAAAAGCATGAGATGGATGGAGTAGATGAAGCAAGGTGATGGGAAGGCTAATGCATTTTTGATGGGATGTAATTGAGAAAAGATTCAAGTTCTTATAGTCATGTCGACAACATTGGATGTTGCATATAGATATTGGTGGCCAAGAACTTTTTGCTTCAAGTTGTAGCAACCCATCTCAATTGCAATTTGGGTGTTATCTCCATGGATGGAGATAATGTAAAATCCCATGTTTGTAGTTTTAGTGTGAGATCTTGAGTTTATGGGAGCATTAACCTAGATATTTGAGTATTGGAGAGTGTGAGAGAGAGAGAGACCCAAGGGAATCCCTATGATCTATTTGTCTCTAGGCTAATAGTTGAAGATGACCAGACATCTGTTGTATCATCATCCAATGTCTAGTGGAGGTGACCTTAATTATGCTGTCACACCAGGGTCCAGCATGATCCCCAACTTAGATCTATTGTATCCAATTAAGTCTAGTTTATCCTTAAATTATTCTTTAACTTACCATTATATATATATATATATATATATATATATATATATATATATATATATATATATATATATATATATATATATGACAGTCTAAATGACCCCAAAATTTTAGAGTAGCTTCCCATTATCCCCATTTTAGATTCGGGAAATCATGGGTCAAACAAAACATGATAATTGCTCTTTTTGTTCTCTTTAAGCATCAACTTAATTTGATCACCTAGGTCACATATAATCTTTTAGTTATCTCAAAACTTGTATTTATCCTTATTTAACCATTATCTCACACCAGACCAAGTATTAGATCAAATTAGATTTATTTGATTCTAAGAACTTGAAATACAAGTAAAAACTAGATAAATTGTAATTTAATTATGTAGATTACTTATCACTTTTGAAACTTCTAGAATCTTGTTCATAATATCATAATGCGTTTATTAATCAATTCTCACAATTATTGTCATCATATTTATGCAAGAAATTGCATTTTTCTCTATCATAGATTCAATGAACCTATTTGCCACTCTAATAGCCTAATTGGGCTTGGATCTTAAGGTCCACGTTTGTAACCTTGGCCTTCCAAAGAGTCCACATTCCTCACCATATACATATTAAAAAATTAGGTCTTTATATGCCATAGTTCCTCAATTGAAGTCTCATATATTATATTTTCTCATCATAACTTTATTTACTTAAATTGAATACCTAAGTTAGTTCTAGGACTTACATTCATCAACCAAGGTCATCATATTTCCATTATTATAGTACTCTAATTATCAACTCATATCATTGAATTAGATATGAAATTCCAAATTTATAGTACATGACATTCACGCCACCATAAAAAGGAATTTTGTCCTAAAATATTAAGGTAAATTACACCTTAATTAGCTTCATGCATTAGGTATAGCAACTTTATCTTGGAATTTTTTTTATCTAGGTTAATATAAATAACTTTCATTGATGTGAAATTCATCATATTACTAAGGTTGGAACCTGATTTTATTCCAAGGGTATTTCCCCATCCTCATTCATTATATTATCATTGGGTTATTTTATTTTCACTCGATGATTACATTTCTACTTAGGTATCAAACCTAATAATCACTATTCAGCTATATTTATGAGATGATGAGGTAACACCTCGATACCCTACATTATGTCATAAATTTTATCTTAGGTATTCATTCTCACAGGTCAATTATATGTATCACATGTGGCTATCTAGTCTCTCACACATATACTCAGTTGAAATAAACACTGAGTTGCAATCCAAACATAAAGTTCCCCTTGTTTTTGTGTATTGAGATGGTGATTCCACATATTACATCATAACTGATTTTGGCTGAGTTACCCTCAAACAATAACTCCAAACCATGATTACATTTTAACTCCATGAATTTTTTTAAAATTTCATGAACCCAAGGGAAAGTGCTTTTCTTAAAGTTCTTGAGTTTGGGCACAACTTCCCTAAAGGGTTTATTTCAACAATTAATGCATATGTTTTTGCATTCCTTAGATTTACATGTCAATTATCATTAATCATATCCATTACCTTATGGTATATAGGGTTATATGTACCTTTGGAGTGGTCTCCTCTTGACCCCAAGGGTCTTATGTACTTATGAAGTTTCTTTACAATTGACCTACCCCGAGGCCTCGTGTACTTATGAAAGTGGCCATTCTCCAAACCACATGGGCCTTTTGTACAAATGGATTGCTTTCCTTGACTTCATATGCCTAATGAATTAGGTCATGATTACCTCATGATCCCTTGGGTCTTATGTACCTTTAATCATTTGTAATTGATCCTATGGTTGACTTAGGGCTCTATCCTGCCTAGGGTTTACTGAGATGTTATCACTGTATTTTTTCTTCATTACTTACATATTTTTTAGGTCAAGGTTCTCTAATTTCATCATGTTTCCATATCCCATGACTCATATTTCCCAAGGAGATTCTATAACTTAGTTGTCTTTCACAAATTTCTTTCAATACGTCAACCTTTATCACACATTTTACATGAGATTACAATGACTATATTTTCCTACATATATTCATATATGTATATCAATACATTAAACCAAACAAACACCCTTCTTTTATAGACTTGGTGATAGTAGGGAAACATGCTTTAGATGCACTACTAATACATTTCTTTCAAAGTACTTTACTTGCCATTACATTTTTGTCTTGGAATTTCTCTCACCAAGGTTTTTTTAGATATATTGTTTTTATTTTTCAATAATTATGGACCAATCATTATGAATAGGTAGTGTCAAGGGATTTCTTGTCCTATAACCATACCATCCCATCATATCTATCTCTTTAAGTTTAGTTCCTTAAAGGACATCCAAGGTTGCCTTAAATCCTAAAATGAGGTCAGTCAACTCAATCTTGTAGGGAAGTTCCCAAACTAGGGTGCCTAATTGGCTTATAAGAGGAGGTTCGGCTCTCTAAGACACAACCTGACTACACAGGTTTAGGTTATCCCTCCTTCATAGGTCTTTTCCCATTGTTCGGTTGAGCCACCCTAAGTTTAGACATCGACATTAAAAGGTTACTTTAGAAACTTATATTTTTCTTATATGACTATTGATTTCCTACATGTCATATACATATTCAAAACTCTTTATGTATATCTTTCATGCATTCATGTTTGTTGGTACTCTACATACTTGCATGTATATGAAAATTATTAGTATCCAAATGGATTTACCCAAACTTATTTTGATTTTCTCTTTATTTTATCCCTCGATAAGGTTTGTTTGGTTAGGGTTATTATTTGGTTTCACAACTTTTATGTATATACCCAAAATTATGGTTTTAGTTAAGATTAAGTATTAGTTACTTATTCCTAGGGTCTTATCCCTCTTTTAACCCACTTAGGTTTTCATAACATATTGGATTATCCCAATTCAAGTCCTTCATGGAAGAGTGGGTTATTGCAATAAACCTGTAGATATTCCTAGGGTTTACCCTCACTAGAGGGACATAAATTATGTGTTTCAACTTCCATTTCTACATCTCTAATTATCATTTTATGTACTTTAATTGGTGATGGATGCCTTAATCCTACTACTTCATGAACCATAATTCAAGATGAGTAGAGAAGTGAATTCTAGTGCTAGCAAAGAAGATAGATGAATAAAGGACAAAATTTAAGACAAGAAGACCCAGAGGTATTGTACTTCAGACAAAGACCTTAGACTTTGTCCAGCTGATATTCATATGGGCTTGCGAGTCCTCATTTGACAAACCAATGGTGTGTAGGAAAGTTTTTTCAGTCCCTAGGCTGTGATCCTATCTAGACAACATTGTTGTTGTAAAATAACTTAATAATCCCTTATGTCTTTACATAATCTATATATATATATATATATATATATATATATTATTGTAAGTTATTTCATATGTCTATGCTCTAATACCAATATTTATGACCCCTCCCCCAGTTCCCCATTGTTGAAGGAAGATCATATGGATAGAGATTGTAATCTTGTTTTCTAGGATCTTGACTTAAGAAATAACAAATAATTCCAATTCATAAACTTTGAATGATACAAAAGGTTGATGATTTCTTCTCAAAGGAGATTGCATGATCTTTCAATATAAAGATGCTACATGAGAGGGAACATAATCACTATAAGGAAGAATATGTTGTAACATTACTAACTAACTAATCCTTCTTATGAAATTAACTTTGTGAACTTCAAGGTATTCATCTAAATCTCCAATTCTTCATATCATCAATCTTTAATGTAAGCAGCTACCTAAAATGCTAACAAACAAAGCATGGATAAGTTTATTGATATGTGTGTAAGTGGGGTGCATACATTAGTGTGCATGTACATATGTATTTGACATTCAAATAGTTCCACATATAAACTTGTATTTTATTTTAAATCCTCTAACTCATGCTTGTCATGCCACCTTGGGTGTAATCACTTTGATGTATATGATTGTACTTGTATGATCTACCCATTGGTAGGTCCAACCCTGAGTTTAAAATAAGTATTTTTTTTATGATAACATATTTTCAATATGATAAAGAAATTAAATAAACAATGAAGTAGTTTATTATACAATTCAATACTTTGGAAATTATCTAGAATTTCATTGGAAGTTGATATATGCTACTAGTTAAAAATAAATGCATACCTTTGACATGCAGTAATAATCCTTGTACTTCACATAATCAATCAAAGGTAGACAAGCAATCGAGCAATATGCATGTATTTATAATTCTAAAGTGTCACCATATCCATATGATACTAATTATTCCTAACTTAGGTCCTAAAATAGGGTTTAGGGTTATCTTGGATTAGATTAGGAAGAAGGGTATTAAATCCTACTTCCATAACATCATGATTTCCAAGAGTCCACCCTAATTAGATATTAGTTTCTACCCCAATTATCAGATTTAACATATCATGCCATTAAAAAGAACTACATTATATTAGTTAGATTTAGATCATGATAGGATGTAATCATGAGCCTCAAATCATAGTTCTTTTAGTTATGGACAAACCTTAAAAGATCATAATTATCATATGATTTGATTTAAGTCATTGGAATTTTATCATTATCAACTTATATAATAAAGTAAATGTGTTTACTATATTCAACATCCTAGTTATAAAATCTAGGAGTGACATTTAATAAGCACTTTATACTCAACAACTAACTCAACTTTCTAAATTTGGTTCAGAATTAGGTATTCAAACCATTTTATCTTGACTCTACACATTTTTGTGATAAAAACGACATCTAATTTCATTATTATTTGAGCTACCACTTATTTTGTATAATTTTTTTCAAGATGATCATTAGTTGACCAATTGAAGAGTATCAAATCAATACCTAGCAATCTATATTTATTCATCGTGCAATCCGGCCTCAACCAATGGGCTTATGTCACATAGGCAATCGACTCCATAGAATCTAGGCTTTAAAACACTGTAAGAGGTCAATATTGCCCTCACTTTATAGTGGTTGATCTAGGGATAGAGGAGTCATTTCCCTATTTCCATCTTTTTCCTCCTCTTTCTATATCACTTTTGTTGTCAATAGATGTAGTCAACCCCATAGTTGACTCTATGTCCCAGGTCATGGCAGCCAAAATTGATGTTGTGGGGATCTTCACCCAGACTCCCCAACTTGATCAACCTATCTTTGATGGAATGTGGTGTTTGGGGAAGTGCCAACCACGAGTTGCATGGAGGAGTAAGAGCAAGGTGAGGGGAAGGCTACTAGGGTGTCAATGGGATGCAATTGATGGTAATGGTCAAGTTCTCACAATCATGATGGCAACAATTGACTCCTTTTATAGAAATGGGTGGTGGAGAACTACCGCTACTACAATTCGTAGAGACCCATCTCTACTGTGATTTTGGCATAATGGGAAATCCCATGTTTTTAAGGTTTGGTTTGAGCATTTGGATATGATAGGAGGATTATCCTAGTGATTCAAGGATTGGAGAGAGAGGCAGACATGAGGGGGTCCTAACATCTATTGGTCTCTCAGCTTAGGGTTGAAAATTACTAATCGTGTGATGGATTCTTATCTAAAAGTCAGAGCTAGTGATTGCATTATGTGGTAACACCCAAGGTCTAGCATTATACCCAACTTTGTTTTATTGCATCCATCTCAATCAGACTTATCCTTATATTATTTATTAATTAGGTGTTATATTTAAATTATCTATTAATAGCTAGGAAAGTCCATTTGACCCCAAGTTTTCAAAGTAGCTTCCCATTTAACCTCATCTCAGATCAGCCAATCTTAGGGTCAAAAGGAACATGACGACTAGCCTTTCTCCTACTCTCTTTCACCCTAATACTATTTTCCCAGTTTGGCTAGGTGCTAACACAACCATATATCGTCTCCTTGAATGACTTCTTGCTCATCATATCCTCCCATCATCCTTGGTTTTTGTCATCCCTGGGTACAAATTAATTGTCGAGTTGCACTATATGTTTAGAAATTGACTTAGGTAAATTGTTGGCTACAACCCTAGATGGATTAGCCTCATTCTTGCCCTTACTAATCATTGTTGATCCTTCTTTTGCTTCTTCCCATCCTTCCTTGGTTGTTTATGAACCTTTTTCCTTCCACCACTATGGAAGGAATGGATCACCTTCCTCTTCTTGGGCAATATGGCATCCTCACGTGGTACTTATTTGGAGGTTTTAGTGTCTTGTGAGTATGCTGAGTTGGAGGACTCTACTGGAATAGGCTATTGTAATTGTTTAAGTCTATCTACCTTTTACCAAGACTTTTTCTCTAAGGAAATAGGTCTCCATAAATTTCCAAATAATTGTTAGCTTCATATTTTAATCTAAAATCTTTTCTTTGGTGTGTTTATATCCCTCATTCTCTATTTAAATTTTGGTGACAAAGGTGAGCTATGGAGATATAAGTTGCTAGTGATTCTATTGAATGCAATGTAAATATACCTTATATCTTCTGCATTGCCAGAGCAAGTAATAATATTGGTAGAGATGAAAAAAACCAAGACTAAGCTAGGTCTAACTGGTGGAAAAACAACTACTAAAAGCTAATGAAAAGCAACTACCAAAACCTATGGTTTCTGAGGTCAACCCTTCGATTGTTTCTTTTGTGCAAAAATGTAGAGGTGAAGAGGTTTAGGGAAAGCCGCTCAGGTGGCCGATGGGAAATAGAGGGTACAATAGAGTGACAACCCAATGTAAACTTAGACAGACAAAAATAAAGGGAAAACATGAGAGTGTCGTTGATTGATCAAGTACTTGTGAAGATCAAGATATATTGTAATCAAGATAAAAATATGAAAGAGGGGAAACATATTACCTTTTTCAGATGTTCTGATGAGGAAAATGTCTATACCCATGGATAATGTGCTCTCTTTCATTTTTTGACATCACATCCTAATTCACATTGGAGAAGATGACCACTTAAAATACTTTCTATCCATTTGATCATCATCAGAGGGGTTGGCATTTCTAGATTGTAGATCTCACTACGGAGGTTCCACTCGCAATGCAATTCTAGCATTAGCAATAAGAGATCGTTCGTCGTTGTTGGATGCTAAGTCGACAAGGAGGTAACAACTACCAATGGTGGAGTTTGAGAATAAATGATCGATGGAGCTCAAGCTTAAACAAACAAAGGAAGTAGGTGGCAGAAATTAGGGTTTTCTTAATCACAATTTCTCAGAATGTTAGCATTCTTCAAGTAAGCATGAGTTTTCAGTGCCCCTATGATATTATACTCTAGATATAGTATAGATGCAAGTCACATCACTCTGTCAGTTCATGCTTCATCACTCTACTATTGGGAGTTGCCTTCTGATGGAATAACAAGCTTTAGAAACATATGGAAGAGCAAATTACATGTTCTAATGGTAGAGTAGGTGGCAACAACCAATGGTTGGTCATTCTGTGAAAAATTATAGTTTATCCACTCCTAGTTCCAACAGTGGGAAATGAGGGTATCGATCAGCTGTATACCGAATGTGCCTTCTAATGGTTGTGCAAATTGAAAAAATTGATGATGGAGCAGTGATCTTCCCTTCCAATCATTCTTTTGTGTTACAATCTAATGGGATATATGAACTCTTAGAAAATGATGGTTCTCCTAGTTGCCAAAAAATGATGTTGTTCTTTTCTGATCAACCGATGGACTTCCTACATTGGTGATTCCATCAGTTTCTAAGTCTTTACTTGTACACTTGCATCATCATATCATTCTGAAATCAATAGATTGATACCAATATTATAAACTGAATTCTATTCAATGTGCTAATTAAAAAAACTAGAACTGTGTCAATGACGATAAAGACAAACAAAATTGTATATGTTTAAACCAAGTATAAACTATCAAAACTAGAAAAACTAAAAGCAGAGAAAGTTAGAAAGTCTTGTGTTTCCACCAAAGAAGTGCTAACTTATAGTTGTTAGCTTAACTTCCCCCTATTCTCTTCAATCCCGAGTTGGTGGTTTTTTGAGTTGCATATTAGTTCTTCTAGTGAATTCTTCATCTTCATAATATATTTTCACCCTATGGCCATTGACAAGAAATGTTCTTGATTTTTCACTAAGAAGCTCGGTCATGCTCGATGGGTTTATCTTGGTGATAGAAAAGAGGTTGAGCCATCTTGACCTTACTTTTCTGAGAAATAATCTAATGGAAGAATTGGATAGGAGAACTTTATCTTCTTCACTGATATTTTTTCTCTTCAAGTTTGAGTCATTCCACACCTTGTTCCTTTCCTTACACATATAGGCATTTTTGTAGCCATGCAGTCTTAGCTCCACGAGATCTTGGAGTTGTAGAAATTTTCTTGCCTGTCATATTTGGGCCCATGTTAAGGAATTTAAATGCTAAAAGGCCTTACACTCCATTTAAGCGAGAAGGTGGCATGCTTGTCCATATATTAACCTATAAGGAATGGTCTCTATAGGTGTCTTTTAAGTCGTTCGGTACGCCCATAAAGCATCATCAAGCTTATTGAACCAATCCTTTCTTGTTTCGTTGATAGTCTTTTCAAGAATTTGTTTTCCGTCTGTTTGATACTTCAATATGACAAGAGGTATGTGGGTGATAAGGGGTAGTGACCTTGTCTTTCACCCCATATTTTCTTAAAAGGGCCTAAAACTATATTTCTACAAATTTGGATTCACCATCAGTAATGATAGTTCTTGGGACCCCAGTGTTTTGGTTTTTTTTAAGAGCCTCATCAAGTTTTGAACTAAAAGTGGGAGTTACAATAGATTCTACCCACTTGGACACATAATTTACAAAAACCAAAATGTATTAGTGTTGCATGATGAGAGTAAACACTCCATATAATGGATTCCCCACATATAGAAGATTTTCACTTCAATCCAATTAGATAAAAGGCACCACATTCCTCTTTGATATGTTCCATGTTATTTGGCCACTCATTACAATACTTCACATAGGCTTGAGAATCTTTGAATAAGGTAGGCTAGTAAAATCCAGATTGTAATGTTTTACTGTCTATTATGTCAACTCCTAGACGATCACCATATGGTAGATCCTAGTCACAATAGACTAGGATCATCCTGATGGTAATTCTTGAGATCAAAATGATTTTTTCATCTCATTATAAGTAATGTGACAAGGCAGTTGTTGGAAAGTAAGAAAATTGCAAATATCAGCATATCAAGGCACTACCTAATCAATGGATTTTAATACCATGAGTGATTCATCTGGGTACCTATCATTAATAGGAAAAGAACGATCTTACTCAGGTGTGTCCTCAACAAATTAATGGCCACAAAAATCTCAAATCCCTTTTTGTCGACTATTTCATGGTCAAACTCCTGTAGAAGGAGGGTCCATCTCAATAACATTGGTTAGTATCCTTCTTAGTCATAAAACATTTTATATCTTTGTGGCCACCATACACTATTACTTTGGAACTAGGTAGGAACAAAATTTATCAAAACCTATACAATAGAAATTACGTCAATTTTGGTGGTTGTGTAATTAAGATGGGACTCGTCCATAGTCTTACTTGTATAATATATGATATGATGCTTTTTATCTTTATTTTTTCCTAAAATTATAGCTACATTGTAGTCACTAGCGTCACACATAAACTCAAATGGTAGATCCTAGTCTGGAATTTGGATATGACTATCTTTGCACGGGACTATTTATTACCCTAAGGCTATGTTTGGTTTGTTAGATTCTACATTCCCAGGATGTGATGCCGAAATGGATTACTCTAGATATCATTAATGTGTGGAAATGTATTCCCAACTTGCATTTGTTAATAGACAAATAGGAGTTTGTTGGTTTTATGGCAAAGCAAGGAGACAAGAGCAATTAAGTAGCGTGAAACCAGTAATCAGTTAAGACATGCATTGATTTTAGGAGAGAGATGGACTGAGATGGTACAATTAATGGAATGTAAAGTGGGAGTTAGTTGAGGAGGAGCACTGAGTTTTAGATGTGAAGGATGGGAAAACAAATTTTGCATTGCGGGTGGAATCATTTTATGTTGTACGAGCGGGTTGACGATCCGGGCTGGATTTGTATCCAAGAATTCATTTTGTAAAACAAATGACAGAAAGGATTAACAACTCAGATTTATCTTCAATCCTACTTCATATCCTCTGTACCAAATTTGGCCTAATTTTACACTCCTAATGGCTACATAGCCAAAGGGGAGTGGACCTAGGTTTCCATATCTAGAATGGATAACATAACATATGCATGAATAAAACCACAAACAAGAGTAGGATAAAAGACAACATGGAATATAAAAAGGAACTAAACTCTACTTGACATAAGATCTTAACCCATATATCAACCCATGTGAATTCCATTTGCATGACATCATGTAATTCTAAGAGTAAGAGAAACATATTATCATAATAAAGCAGAAGCAACCATCACTACAAGATTCATAGTGCACCTACTACATAAAAAGATATAATGGGTACACGTCATCACAACTGTTTTGAGTACACTACAAAATACATAAACTTGCTGGTTTAAAAAATATATATGCTTGGAAACACTCAATATGATAGCAAGAAATAAATAAACAACATCAAAGACTTTCTTATTAACAAGCAAACATGTTTTACATGCGTTTCCATTATACTAAACAACATATGATGGCCATTTGGCCTACTTCCTAATGGAAGGGTCCATGAGGATGCCTTGTGCCCTTACCCCCTGAATTTAGGCAGGTGCATAAGGTTTGTATAATGGATAAGTTCAAATGCGTACAAGGTTTGTTCAATGTATTTCAAGCAAAATGAAAATATTGATAATAGGGAATAAGTAGATCAAACAAGTATATACAACCAAGCAGTTTAATCATACATACATACAAGCAAGTTCAATACTACTAGTCTGGCCAATAGTAGGATAAAGCGTACTTCAATTGGAGCACCATATTAACCAATTTGATTAAGAAAACCATGTATAACAAGCTTGACTAGATCTAGGAAATTGAGCCAACATAGAGATCCCAACATTTCAAAAAGTGCAATTTGATTAACAATAGTAACATTTGGTCCATTAGTCATTATCATGGGGGTTGGAGATGTCACCTAAGTCTAGGTACTCATTTCATTTGACATTGTTTTCAACATCTCAACCATACATGCAAGTTCATTATCAAGTTACATCATGGATTCATCTAGAGCTTAGGGTGACACATCACAACTAAGATTAGGGATCATAAGATTAGGGTTTCACGATCTCAGATAGATCAATCCTAAGATTTAAGAAAGCATAGTCAACATAAGCACCAACATTGGCATAACTAGTCATATTGAGTTATAATCATGCAAGATTTTCACCATTAGAGTATAGACGGGGCACACTTGAGTTAGTTGTCATAAACATAACCAAACTATTGATTTGGGATCAATATATAACATGAATGATCATTAGGGAAAGATATGCATAGGATTGGACCTCAAATTATCAACATGCATACTAGATAACATTTCAAGTCAAGATTAGGTCAATTAGTCACATTAGGGCATGGACATGATTCAAAATAAATTTAGGAGTAAAAGGCATGACAAGTTAATATTTTTTAGCCCAAAAATCATCTTAAGTAACTTTAGTCAATGAAAGCATAAGGTTTAACATTCATCACATTTGTGTACATGAGGCCATATTAAGACACATTAAGTATCAAAAGATCAGAATTAGAGACCAAGAAATATAATGATTGCATTTGAGGGGTGAAGAATCTGATTTATAGCACTCATAGAGGTTTTCAACATACTTGATCAAATTGTAACATGAAATAAGTGATCATTTGCATATAGGTCCATATTAGGTCATTCAAGAAACATTACACCACTTTAGAGTACAAAGGATATAAAAAGTTAGAATCTTGATACATCATGATATCCATTTTTCTTATGTTTGGCTAAGATAGGATTTTGAGGCATAAAGGAGAAAGATTGAGTATTTGATGGCACCAAACATGTATAAAGGGATCAAAAGGTATCATCTTTAACGTATCAGAAATACAAGTAGAGTATGGTCGTTAAACTATTCCCATTGAAAAGATCTTGTTCTCTAGATAAAAATTCATATATCACATGATCAAAATGGCCCAAGAACTGATGAGATATGGTCCTTACAAGTTCAAACATGAAACTAGAAAAAGAGAGGAAGATACCATCTGAGGTGATGACTCCGGCCTGATCTCGGCCCTTGATTCTTGATCGAGCAGTCATGAAGCACCCTTATTGGGCCGTGAGAGGGGAGTCCAGGGAAGGGGTCCAAGGAAGGGGCCCGAATGCCCAGTTAAAAACATGATTTTAAGCTAGATTGATTGTCTCCAAAAGACATAAGTACATAAGATAATCCAAACAAGTATCAAAATACATTCAATCTTAAAATTGAAGTCAAGTTTGAGGAAAATATTAAAGATGAAATGCAATTTACATATATGATGAGAGAGAAAGGTCCATGTTATCACAATATTTCTAAGAGCATCTTAAGAGTATTGAAATCTCACATGAAATTCTCATCAAAGTCAAACCAACATCTCTCAACAACATGCTAGACAAGGGTCTCGTGATCTTGCAAAATATCCTTAAAAAATGTATCAGTATCCAACGTTTCCTAGCAAGCTTCTCACCCCCGTAATAGGTTTAAGAGGTGGCATCATTGATTTTGCTTTGACTTTTCTTAGATCAATTTCAGTCCCTCTTTCAAAGACATCGTTCCCAAAACTATCCCCTCATGTACCATAAAATGGCACTTCTCCTAGTTCAACACTCGATTCTTTTCACTACATCCTTTTAGAATGAGGGACAGGTTCTAGAGAAAAGTATCAAATGACTCACCATATAATGGAATGTTGTCCATGAAAACTTCCATGCTATCTTCTAAAAAGTAGGAGAAGATGGAAATCATGCACGTTTGGTATGTTGCTATTGTGTTTCATAGACCAAAAGGCATATGCCGAAAGGCATATGTTCCATAAATAGGTGAATATAGTCTATTTCTAGTTGTCTAGTTGGTTGAGGACTTGGTAGAACCTTAAATAGCCATCTAGATAACAAGATTATGAGTGATGAGACAACTGCTCTAACACTTGATCTGTGAAGGGCAAAGAAATGTAATATATTTTTGTTGTTGGATTTCACTTTTCTATATTCTATAAACATCTTTCATCCGGTACCACTTAAAGTGGTATTTTGCCTCCCTCTTCTTTGACAATTGTCATACTACCTTTCTTATGAACTATGTTTACTAGGATCACCCACTTACTATCACTGATGGCATATGTAATACCTACATCATAGAATTTGATGACTTACTACATCAAGACCTCTCTAAGATTATAAATAAATCTTCTTTGACCATGGCCCAACATTTTTATGTTTACTTCTAGATGAATTCTATGTGTACACTCCTTATGGTTTAGCCCCCCTATGTCGTCTATGGAGTAAATGATTGCTTTCTTTTCTCAATTTTAACTTAGATAGGAGGTGTTCTTTTTTATCCTCAGATAAATCCAAGTTTATAATGGTGGGGTCCCTTCCTCTAGTGTCTAGTCTCATGCTTAAAACATTCTGACAATTTTTTTTTAATTTTCCCTTTGTTTTTGGAACTTCCTTCTTAGATAGAGGCCTTTTGAGTGATGCATACTTAACTGTATTTATCTCAGAGCCATCTTTAGATTCATCATCACATTCTTCTGAGTCAAGGTAATTGAGTAAATCCAGTGCCTTAGGGTCTTCGATGTTAGGGTTCTAATCAGTTAAGGCTCTCATTGAGGATCAACTATAGCATTCAATTCCTAAGTCTCCTCACATAGCTATTTGTAATTCTCCATAAAAGACTCAAATATGGAAGGTCCCCTCATTGAGTCTTGAACCTTGAAATTGATATGACCATTCTTAACTTTGATTGTTATAATTCCAGCATCAACTTTCAATTAAAGCTCTTCTTGTAGAGAGGAAGGGTATTCAAAAGATCATGAACAAGTCAAATTCTCCATTGTGTCTATTAGATAGAGGCCTTTTGAATGATGCATGCTTAACTGTATTTATCTCAGAGCCATCTTCAGATTCATCATCGCTTTCTTTTGAGTTGAGGTAATTGAGTAATTCCAATGCCTCAAGGTCTTCTATGTTAGGGTTATAATCAGTTAAGGCTCTCATTGAGGATCAACTATAGCATTCGGTTCCTAAGTCTCCTCACATAGCTATTTGTAATTGTCCATAAAATAAATAGACTCAAATAGGAAAGGTCCCCTCATTGAGTTTTGAACCTTAAAATTGATATGATCATTATTAACTTTGATTGTTACAATTCTAGCATCGACGTCAATTAAGGGTCTTTTTGTAGAGAGGAAGGGTCTTCAAAAGATCATCGACTTTCATGAGTGCCTTGATCGACTGAAGGACATGATTAATAAATGGCCTGGTAGCCAGATTGCAATGGCAGGTAGAATCATTCTGATAAAATACTATGCAATGGGGCTTATCAGCTACTGGATAAACCAAGAAAAGATGTCGAACTCATCTTTAAATAGAATGGAAATTCTTCTGGCGGATTTTCTGTGGGGAAGTGCAGTCCATACTGCAAGCTGGAGTAAAATTGCTTACCCACACAATGAAGGAGGTTTGGGGCTGAAACGTCTTTCTTACGTCGTTGACTTTCACATGTTGAAGAGGATTGAAAGCTTTAGGGAGGGGAACTCAGTGTGGAGTATTTGGATGAAACACATGTATGGAGATGATCTATCAGTCAAGCCAATGCATACATGGGGGTATTCGACCATATGGGGGAGAATGGTGATCATGTGGCAAAAGTTTAAAGATGATCCAAGCATCTGGGACTCTTGGAGACAGAAGCAAGAGAGAATACCAATCTATGCAAAATTGTGGGGCCCTATGCATTATCCTAGGTGGATCTTGACCTCTTTCTAATCTTTGAATGATTTACTACCTACAAAGATGAAGATCACGAAATGGGATCTGAATATAAACCCCACTTGTATCATGTTCCATGTGAGAGATGAAATAGTTACCCATCTATTTGGGGACTGTAAAACCCAGAGATATCTATGGATTCATGCACAGCTGAAAATGAGAGTAAGGAGACTGTTTAGCTTACAAGAAAGCCTTGAAGTGATGAACAATCGGGGTAATACCCTAGAGCTATGGGCAATCACAAGTATAGTCCATATAGTTTGGCCAGAAAGGAATAGCAGACTACATGGTGGTGTAGGAAGAGATGAGCTCCTTCTATTCAAGAAATTGGAAGAGGAAATCAAAATGAGATATAAGATATATAAGAAAAGATTAGTAGGTATTTAGGAATTGGGACCTTATGTAATTAGAAGTCTCTTTGGATTCTAAGAGTTTCGGTTTGGTGTGAGTTACATGTAAGGGTGTGACTTGTATTTTTTCCCACTCGTGGGTTTGGAAATATATTTACCCAAATTTCCAAAAAAAATGTTATAAGGAATGAAAAATCTCCTAACTTTGATGGGAACATCTTTGACTATTCCAACCAGCCTTGTAATTGTATGATCGACCAGCTGGATTCTCATACATGTTTCACCATATCTGTAGGTCACAACCTTTAGGCTAAGGTAAATGGCATCAAGTTTATGCTACTCCTACGTCAATGAGGCATTTCCATTCTTTGTTGTCTCCAATAGTGATAGGAACGATAAAGGAACCTGGATCATTCTGCTTTGTTGGCATTTTCACCTGTAAGAAAGCAGTAGATATTTTTTTCTAGCTTAACTCTTTCTACTTCATCACCACAAATTATTTTCATTATCAAATCCTTAAATAACTTGGAATGGGTGGACATCTATCAATGGAACCCAAACAGTGAGTATCAAGATGTAGCTTTTTCACAACTTTAATGAACTTCTCATACCTCTTCTTCAAATGTGAATTAATTAGATTTTATGGGAACTAGATTCTAGGATCATAAGGATCCCTATTAGTAATAACTTCTTCAATATATATGGCTCTCTTTTCCTTGGTTTTCTTCATCTTCTTACTTTTCTCTTTCTGAGACTTCTCAAGAATGGGTGTAGTGGTTTCTTACTTTTCTCTTTCTGAGACTTCTCAAGAATGGGTGTAGTGGTTTCTCTGGTGCAACTTTAATGGCATCAAGTTGGTTAGGATGCATTGTAGCACTCTGGCATTGAGATTCAAGGGTGATAGTTTCAAATATGGTCCCCGATCTTAGGTTGGATATCTTGGTTGTCTTGTTTCCTTCAAGATTTTGCTCTATTGAAGATAGAATTCTTTGTGATGGATTTTTTATAGGATTAGACAAGTTTTCTAGATGTTGGTCAATCATCTTGTCATGATTTTGTAGATAAAATATTGTCCCATTTAGACATCACATTTGAGCTTGCATCATGCTCACCAAGTTGTTATTATTGATATCACTTTAGTTGAGATTATTGTTGATGTTATCTTATCTTTTCACAAAGGTGGACATCTCACACATTAAGTCAGGTTGTGATGAATTTAACTTTTATTTTGATTATGAATCTATCCTTGGTTCTAACCTTGACCCTAGTTTTGTCCTTGAAAGTTGTTCCTATTATGTTGATAGTTTGTGTTGTTGTTAAATGCAAATAACACACCACCTCTCCCAAATAAGGGTGATCTTTGTGATGGATTGTTAGGAATATTTAGCATGTGGTAGTTCTTCGCATTCGTGTTACCATATGAAAATATGGTATGGTCATCTCTTTTGAATTTGGCATAAGTGACATTCTCGATAGACCATCCTGGTTATCTTCCTGCTCATGATTATATATGCAAAAATCATTTTTGTGCCAACTTTCTCCATAGGTTACGCAATTCACAGATGTTTCAACATGATTCTTTCCCTTCTAGTTGGTCTCCTTCAAGGTACGGAAAACAATATCTATATTGTCAAGCTTTTTAGTTAAGGTTTCAAGGACCTTAGAGTCAACAACTATCACCATAGTAGAGACATTACCACTAGTTCCTCTTTCATAACCTAAGACAACTTGCAAAGAAGCCATATTATGTATAACCTCTTTTGAGAACTTTGAGCTCATGAAGTCATTTTTAGTAGCAGCATTTATGGATGTCCTCTTGCTTTGATTTAGCCCATTGTAGATAATAGTCACTAGGTATCCCTCGTCAAATTTGTGGTGAGGTTAGTCCCTTTGGTACTCTTGATACCTCTCTCATGCCTCACTCAAGTTCTCAGTGGGCTCTAGCATGAAGCTAGTGATCTTTTTGATAATGAATTGTTTTCTTCATGTGAAAGAACTTAGTGACAAAAGCATCCATCAGGGGTTTCCATCCTTGAAGGATCTCATACTTAAGATCCTAATACTATACAACGGTCTTATCTATTAAAGAGAACCTGAAAGCTCTACAGTAGATCACCTCCATGGAACTCTATTACTATTAGGGTATCACATATATTTTTGAAAGCATCTATGTGATGGTACATGTTCTCCTCTAGAGATTTTCCCTCAAAACTTGTTTGTTGAACATCAATCATGAAGGTTGTTTTTAACTCAAAGTTTGCAACGTAAAACCTGGGTAGAATAACAAGTTGCCTCATTTCATTGACTCTTGTAAAAGACAAAGACTGGAGAGACAATCCACCATGGGATGGGGGTGGGTTTTGAGAATCTCCTCCTCCTACTCCACCAGGTGGAAGAGGTGGATGTGGGTTGTTCACATTCCCATCTTCATTGCCTCTTTTGAATCCTCTTCCACCACCTTGAGCGTCCATTGTTACTTTGGTTGGTGAAGAAATATTTGATTCACACTAAGCAAAAGATTTGATTCACACTAAGCTCTTGAAAGAAATTGTACGGGCCAAGGTTAGAAACCAGATATGTAAAATGAGCTTTCAAGATATGTAGTATTAGTGGACCTAAAAGAATGTCCAGTTAAGTCTATTGCTAGACTTAAGGCACTGACAAAGTCAAAGTAGAAGTCAAATCCTTAATAGTTGTCGATTGCCTTGTCCCTATTACCGCTTAAAATCTTGCATCCAAAATGGGGGTGGATCAAGAGTAATTGGACTTTACATTTATAAAAGTGTACTTAGATACATGCAACAATAATATGGGGACTTGTATAGTAAGTGGGGTTGAACACAGGGACGAGGGTGACAAGGTGGATTTGAGGTCTTAGCTTAGCTAAGTCAAACCAAAGGGAGAGATAAGGTGTTCCTTATGGAAAAAGTAACAAAACAAGGAATAAGGCAACAAACACAAAGTAAATCTAAGTTAACGAGATAAAAGTAGCATAAATATATTTTTTGTATGTTCAAAATATGGATGCAACTTAGGTTGGATTTCACATTTTAAGAACTCTCATCAACATGTAATACTCACACCCATTGATACCTTTATTTTATAAGAAATCATCATAAGTTGATATTCCCTCCTCTCTTGATATTGAGTTAGATTGAAATCATTAGTATATCTCTCTCTTGAGATGGCAAATAAAGAAATGAACATCAACTATATGATCATTAGCTCTAGCATTTCAAAACTTTCATGCATTCATACTACTCCATAACTCTAGATGTAAACTATCACTCCACTTTTGAGGCATTAGCAATCAAACATCACAAAAATGGTAGCTAATCATGCAAGTGAAACATTCAAGTATAAGAGTATAGAGATAAACATTGTTATAAGTATATTGAGTCAGTGGAATTTAAATATATACATGTTGGTAGATACTTAGTGGCTACTCCCAATTAAGTAGATAGATTAGCCACTCCTATTCATGAGAGACAAAACATATTTCAATTTATACAAGATAGAAGATGGAGGGGCAGAACAAAGTGAAGAAGAATGAAGAACAAAGATAAAAATATATCTATAATGGAGTATTTGTTGGTATGCATGCCCAAAGAGCCAATCATATGATGATTGGAATGAGGCATTAAGTACCTGATTTGATAGTAACAAAGGTTATTATGTCTATTATGTTTGTCTTAGCATGAGATCATGACACAAACATAGTATATGTCTAAAGAATGATGATTACTCAATGACGTATGTCTTCAAGTACGTGACTTGAACAATGAGATCATATGTATGATAAGAGTACATACATTATCATTATGTCCCTAGTCAGATTTTACAGTGGAAGCAAAATAGACAACAGTAATAGATAAGACTATAGTGTGTGTTGATTAATGACAGAGTCTCATTAGTCATGATATGTAATATCAAGTCAAGCACATAAATACATGTCATAGAACAGTGTATCGGTCAGACCCACCATGAGAGTGATTCATGGATACCATGGAATGGTAGTTAGAATCATCTATCATAGAGATAAGTGGTGATTCTGGTTCTTAGACCTAAAGTCACTACATTCATCAAATGGTGTTCATGTACTTTGGCATCATCCATTGTGATCTTAATAAGGGTTGTCATAAAGGTCATTCTCCGGTGCACTATGACACATGGGAATTGAGTGAGACTGATGTAGATGGGATTTGTCCCTCCTACATGAGATTGATATCCATGGTCTCTTGATAAGCAAGACTAATAAATGTGTGGTTGTACTCATGTAATTCAATATGTGATATGTGAATTCACATGCATCTTAGATAGTCTGCTCTAGTTCAAGGAACATGGATTGAACATTGAGAGGATGATGACTCTATGCCTCAAGTTCAATCCAGATATCAGAGACAAAGGACGACCATGATAACATTGATCACGGCTTGTAGGTTGAAGTTGTTCTTCAACTTTCCAAGTTACTTGGGTAGCAATGATTTGTGACTTGGCACCTCTCTTTGCTTGTGATGTCATAATTAGTTACGGACATTCACTTCCAACATAATTTTGGACCTATAGGGTCACACACATAGGATACACTTGCATTAAAGGAGTATAATCATCAATGATGTTTAGATTGAATACTAAAGGTGTGACAAAGTGGATTTTAGCATAATAATTAGATAATTACTCTTTTTGACCAATTTATGTTCACTCATCATTCTTCTTGTCTTCATAATCATTTTTGATGCTCAAAATCGAAATATGATGATCATTGTGGATTTTATACATGTTATAACACCTTAAATTTGATTATTTCATCACTTTGTCCAAAGAAGAAAATTTGTCCATCAAACTTCATTTTCTTATCCTCAAACTTTTTATATATACTTTCCACATTTTTGTGAAGTTGTGGTCCAAATTTGAGAACAATTGGACATTCCTACGATTTTCTATGGATTATTGAAGTTAATGTGTTGAAAACCCTTAGTTTTGTCTTTTATTTGACTTTTTTCCATGTCAGCGATCCAAGGCAAGGATCTGAGCTGACCCACGGCCCTTGGATCTACCTCTCACAGATCGTAGATCGATCCAGTGGCTGTGCACTTGTCTTCAACCTCCCACTGATTTTGGGGAGGCATGAATGCAACCATTATGTGAGATCTCCCGCTCTTGACCACTATTTGAAAAACCAAACGAACGAAAAGCTTTGCATCGTGATTTCAAATACAACAAGCCCTATTTTGATCAGGTTTTGTGAATCCTTGCACCACCAAAATGAGCTCCTAGCCTCCTGTTCTCACTCCGGCAGCCATAGCTAGGGCCCAGATATGATCTAGCCTAACCCTAGCCTTCAAGCCTATAAAATGATCCCCTAAGGGGCGCCGACACCCCCACATTGCTAGAACGAGCATCTTGCTCTCTCCCTCGGCCCCGAGCACCCCTATTTCCTCCTTGTATCTTGCTGCTCCAAGCAGCGCCACCACACATGGCACTTTGGGTGTTCTCGCTCCTAGCCTCCTCGCCCATGCCCTCGACTCCCGTTGAGTTCGCGAGGCCAAGCCGAACTCGGTCGACACTCTTGCTTCCTCCGTCCTCCCTCCTACTCCTGGAGCCCATCCACACCGGCGAGCTCTCCACCTCCTTTTCTGGGATGGCGGGGTAAAACCAGAGTGTAAGGGATAGGAGTCCCGACCTTCTGGTTCAAGGGGAAATTCCCTGGTCCAAACAAACCATCAGTGAACCGGGAAATCAAAGAAGAAACCACCCGAATTAAAGTTTTGAACCAGACCCTAAACCAAGCAACCGCCTCACCTATGTGGCTAAATCTTGGCCATCCATCATGCATCGTACAGCCACCCTTTTTTGCAATTAAGGTATCTATATCCTCTCTCTGTTCAGAAATTCATATATATGTCCAGATCTTGCAAAAATTGTATCTAATGCATCCGAACTCCAAAAATGTTGAACAAGTAGTAAATTTTGATCATAAAAATCCAATGGATCCTTTAAAAATACTTTCGAAACCTGATTCCAAAATATTCTCACTGATATATCTTAATCTTGATCTATTGCTTATATAATTGGTCTAAATGACTCTATTTGTAGTTAATCTTGACTAAACACTGAAAACCCTAATTCCTGACTCTAATGTTCATATTGAGACTCTAAAATCATAATTGACCCATTAATGATCTAGATTTATTTTTGTTGACTTGAGTTAATCTTGAATATGATGATGGCATCTTAACAATATGATTGATCTAAATCTTGTGGCATATCTTGACCTATTTGACCTAAAAGTTAATCTCTGATTTACTCATAATACTAATCAGAACTAGATCTAATGTTGAATCCCAATGATGTTAGAACTTGATAATGATCTAAAGACTTGATTTTTGACTTGCATATTGACCAAGATAATTAGGGTTAACACATGTACCTAGAAAAACTAGGTAGGTCATTAACACTCGAAAATACTTGACACTTGAAATAATGTTGGACATATCAAAATAGTAGTTGATTATAAGTGAATGACCCAACCCTAAGGTTGACATAGGAAAAGTGTAACCCTAATATCGAATATTGAAACATGATATCCAAATATCTTGATCTTGACCCTTGATCCAAACATTGTGTTTTAGGATCTAACTCGAAGGGTCGACCTATTACTAGTGGATCTGTAATCGAAATCTTGGTGAAAGGTACACTATTATATGACTCCTCCTTGATTGTATTGAAGATACTTTTATGTATCTCTTGATTGTATACTTGGCTATTTATTTGGATGAGCTACTATTCCCTATGATTAGTCTTCTATTTTTCTATACTATATTTTGAAAAACATGAAAACATAAATTGCATGCCCATTATGACTGTCCGTATATTGATAATGATGATGATATTGATAATGTTAATAATGTTGATATTGAGTACAACAACCCCCTCATTGGAGGTGGGACTTGTACATTGGTCTCCTATGTTCCTATGGTGAGAAGGAGCCCAGTGACTTACCCCATCGCGTTGGGGCGATAAAGTCACACAAAAATATATAAGCATGCTTCTCGAATTACAACATAATGGGAACTGGTAATAAAAATTGAATCGGTGAATAACAACCTTTTTGTCAAATGATATTGAATGTTTGGAAATCGTTTGTTATACTTTGAAATATAAGTCCTGCCAAGTATACTTATTTTCTTATAAACTGTTTTGCTTGATTTTGATAGCGTACCGTGCAATTGCATGATTGTGTCTCGATTTTCTTGATTTTAGGCATTACAAATGGAATACTGATTAAGATCGATTCTGCACTCATACACTCTGATGAAAAAGATAAATCGGGTATATCTCCATATTGGGTTAGTTTGTTTATTTAAATATCCAGTTTTTGAGTTTTATTTCTTATTGTATATGCCAGTGTGTTAGATCCTATGGGGCCACTTAGGGACGGGCGCTTCAATCCTTTTTCTACTATTTTGACAATAGGATTGGGATTGGGGTAAGAACGGTTACGTGACAGTTGGTATCAGAGATTACACACTCTCGTATACTTTAAGTAAATAATTTCTCAAGTTTCCTACACCCAAGAAACCCTAAAGTCCATAATGGTGAAAATTGAGGTGTCTAGGCTCGGGGTCCTGGCATAAATTCTCCTATCCATCTTCACGGTGGTTGAGATCCCCCGCTCTACCTGGCCTTAATTGATCCAGAACTGGACCTAAAGGTTAAGTTGTGAAACCCTAGAGAGTCTTCTAGCATCTCATATTTTCTTTAAGGACTATCCTAAGCCACCCATGTAGATGAAGATTAGGTAGTCTTCTCATCTCTTCATGTGGTCCTTTCTTGTGACCTTTTACCACATGATGTCTCAATTATGGGTAGCTTATGCATGGGAATAATGAATATCGCTAAATCTTGAAAAGTTGATACTATGATCTGACCTTAATTTAAAAACTCAATTTTGACCATTTAATTTTGAAACCAAATACTCACGTATGATCCCTAATATCATGAACATTCAAATTAGTTAAAACTTGACTATATGCTTCCTATGTTGAGGTAAATTATGATATGGTGAAATAAGAAGGACTTATACCTTATACCTCATTGTTGATGAGGTCTCTATTTGATTAATGTCCATGTTGCCTATTATTGATTAAACCTCATACATAGTTAAGCAAACTTGTACCCTATTTTTATACATATCATGACTAAGCCATCAAGTGACTAAGCTTAGGACTCACAAAATCATGATGTAATGCCATGATGCAAAAAGTAGTTTCTCTATTGACTATTTATGCCTTTTGCAATCTCGATTTAGATATGATGATTATGGGACTAGATTTTGCACTATTATGCTCTAATTCCTCGAATGTCAAATTCAAATCCTCAATTTCCAAATTATATCACTACCTTGATCATGAATGGAAAGGAACACAAATATAACCTTGACTTTGTAAAAACTTGACATTATTGCCCTATTATCTTGAATTTTGTTATGACCTTGTAAAACATGCTTTGATAATTAATACTCTCCCTATTTGAATAAGAAGCTCGATGAATAATGACTAATGTTGGTAATGTGCTAGATTAGGGTGGTAGTTGACTCATGACTCCCCTAACCTAGGTCACATCCCTATTTTGACTACCTCTAAATTTTCACCTTGTTGATTATTTAGAGTCTGGAAAGGTATACCCTTTCACCCGATTTAGATTGGTTGATCTAAGCCTAATAGGTTGAACCCATGGTTGATACTCGATCTTGAATAGTAATTTGATAATGACCTTTATACATGACAATATTGACTATAGCTTATGGTTGACTTCCTAGATAGACCTAGGTCTAGATCATTCATCAAAGTTGGGCACCCTGATAATGAAATCTTGATATGTTGCTCAGATATTGCTTGAAAATTGTTTCTTAAAATTGAATATAGATGAGTGATCTTCCCCAAGGTCTAAATAGGAATCTAAACCCTAGCTTCAAAATTTTGGACCTATAACTTTTGATGCTTAAAATCTCGACTCTTGATATTGATTAATGGACTTGTGACTCATGATTATCAGATCTCAATAATGATACAAATCCTATGTTCACAATATTTGGATCTACAAATCATACTTGATATATGACTAATGACTTCAAAATCCTAAATGTTGAAATTTTTGAAATGATGACTATTTTGACCCTCTCGTTTTATGACTTAGGGTTTAGCTCTCATTAGGACTAGGGTGGGACCTTCCCATTGATTTTGAGCTCGAAAACCATGATATTGAAAGTATGATGTTGTCTTGAAATATTGAAATATGAAATCTCAAATCATGGATGTATAACCCCACCTAGGCCAATGTAGAGTTGAGGACCCTGAGATATTGGGATTGAAAGTCACCTTGTACACTTGAACTCTATTTGTCTGATCTAAAATATGATATCTCCAAATTTGTGAACAATAGGATGCTTTCCATATTTGTGACTCATATGATGACATTGAATAATATATGCATTGACCTTGATACTCAATTGCTCGATGATAAATGATATTGATACCAATTTTGGTTATGATATGGAACATGGAAATTCAATTATGATTATTGGATTACTTGAAAATTGAGGACATGATTTTGATTTTATACTTGAGGATACCCCAATATTTGAGGAAAATTACTTAGGTTGAATAATCCCGATTTTTGAGGATGTTTTTGAATTTTGGGGACAAAATTCCTTTTTAAGGAGGGAGGGATGTGACAAAGTGGATTTTAGCATAATAATTAGATAATTACTCTTTTTGACCAATTTATGTTCACTCATCATTCTTCTTGTCTTCATAATCATTTTTGATGCTCAAAATCGAAATATGATGATCATTGTGGATTTTATACATGTTATAACACCTTAAATTTGATTATTTCATCACTTTGTCCAAAGAAGAAAATTTGTCCATCAAACTTCGTTTTCTTGTCCTCAAACTTTTTATATATACTCTTCACATTTTTGTGAAGTTGTGGTCCAAATTTGAGAACAATTGGACATTCCTACGATTTTCTATGGATTATTGAAGTTAATGTGTTAAAAACCCTTAGTTTTGTCTTTTATTTGACTTTTTCCCATGTCAGCGATCCAAGGCAAGGATCTGAGCTGACCCACGACCCTTGGACCTGCCTCTCATAGATCTCAAATCGATCCAGTGGCTGCGCACTTGTCTTCAACCTCCCACTGATTGCGGGGAGGCATGAATGCAACCATTATGTGAGATCTCCCGCTCTTGACCACTATTTGAAAAACCAAGCGAACGAAAAGCTTTGCATCGTGATTTCAAATACAACAAGCCCTATTTTGATCAGGTTTTGTGCATCCTTGAGCCGCCAAAATGAGCTCCTAGCCTCCTGTTCTCACTCTGGCAGCCACAACTAGGGCCCATATCTGATCTAGCCTAACCCTAGCCGTCAAGCCTATAAAATGATCCCCTAAGGGGCGCCGACACCCCCACATTGCTAGAACGAGCATCTTGCTTTCTCCCTCGGCCCCGAGCACCCCTATTTCCTCCTTGTATCCTGCTGCTCCAAGCAGCGCCACCGCACATGGCACTTTGGGCGTTCTCGCTCCTAGCCTCCTCGCCCATGCCCTCAACTCCCGTTGAGTTTGCGAGGCCAAGCCGAATTCAGTCGGCACTCTTGCTTCCTCCGTCCTCCCTCCTGCTCCTGGAGCCCCTCCACACTGGTGAGCTCCTCCACCTCCTTTCTGGGATGGCGGGGTAAAACCAGAGCGTAAGGGACAGAAGTCCCGACCTTCTCGTTCAAGGGGAAATTCCCCAGTCCAAACAAACCATCAGTGAACCGGGAAATCAAAGAAGAAACCACCTGAATTGAAGTTTCGAATCAGACCCTGAACCAAGCAACCGCCTCACCTATGTGGATAAATCCTAGCCATCCATCATGCATCGTACGACCACCCTTTTTTGCAATTAAGGTATTTATATCCTCTCTCTGTTCAGAAATTCATATATATGTCCAGATCTTGCAAAAATTGTATCTAATACATCCGAACTCCAAAAATGATGAACAAGTAGTCAATTTTGATCATAAAAATCCAATGGATCGTTTAAAAATACTTTGGAAACCTGATTCCAAATTATTCTCACTGATATATCTTAATCTTGATCTATTTCTTATATAATTGGTCTAAATGACTCTATTTGTAGTTAATCTTGACGAAACACTGAAAACCCTAATTCCTGACTCTAATGTTCATATTGAAACTCTAAAATCATAATTGACCCATTAATGATCTAGATTTATTTTTGTTGACTTGAGTTAAACTTGAATATGATGATGACATCTTAACACTATGATTGATCTAAATCTTGTGGCATATCTTGACCTATTTGACCTAAAAGTTAATCTCTGATTTACTCATAATACTAATCAGAACTGGATCTAATGTTGAATCCCAATGATGTTAGAACTTGATAATGATCTAAAGACTTGATTTTTAACTTGCATATTGACCAGGATAATTAGGGTTAACACATGTACCTAGAAAAACTAGGTAGGTCATTCACACTCAAAAATACTTGACACTTGAAATAATGTTGGACATATCAAAATAGTAGTTGATTATAAGTGAATGACCCAACCCTAAGGTTGACATAGGAAAAGTGTAACCCTAATCTCGAATATTGAAACATGATATCCAAATATCTTGATCTTGACCCTTGATCCAAACATTGTGCTTTAGGATCTAACTCGAAGGGTCGACCTATTACTAGTAGATCTGTAATCGAAATCTTGGTGAAAGGTACACTATTATATGAATCCTCCTTGATTGTATTGAAGATACTTTTATGTATCTCTTGATTGTATACTTGGCTATTTATTTGGATGAGATACTGTTCCCTATGATTAGTCTTCTATTTTTCTATACTATATTTCGAAAAACATGAAAACATAAATTGCATGCCCATTATGACTGCCCGTATATTGATAATGATGATGATATTGATACTGTTGATAATGCTGATATTGAGTACAACAACCCCCTCATTGGAGGTGGGACTTGTACATTGGTCTCCTATGTTCCTATGGTGAGAAGGAGCCCAGTGACTTACCCCATCGTGTTGGGGCAATAAAGTCACACAAAAATATATAAGCATGCTTCTCGAATTACAACATAATGGGAACTCATAATAAAATTTGAATCGTTGAATAACAACCTTTTTGTCAAATGATATTGAATGTTTGGAAATCGTTTTTTATACTTTGAAATATAAGTCCTGCCAAGTATACTTATTTTCTTATAAACTATTTTTCTTGATTTTGATAGCGTACCGTGCAATTGCATGATTGTGTCTCAATTTTCTTGATTTTAGGCATTACAAATGGAATACTGATTAAGACCACTTCCGCACTCATACATTCTGATGACAAAGATAAATCAGGTATATCTCCATATTGGGTTAGTTTGTTTATTTAAATATCCAGTTTTTGAGTTTTATTTCTTATTGTATATGCCAGTGTGTTAGATCCTACGGGGCCACTCATGGATGGACGCTTCAATCATTTTTCTACTGTTTCGACAGTAGGATTGGGATTGGGGTAAGAACGATTCCGTGACAAAAGGTGTTTTGGTATTCAATTAAACAATAGATTAATTGACTGGACTTACAACCATCAAGTTCAAGTGTTGAACTAACTGATTGGAGTGTTAGGTTGATTGAAAATTGAATTGGATGACTTCTGCATGACTCAGGACACCAACTAATCAGCTCATTGGGTGAACCAATTGGCTCAAGTTTGTGAGATGACCGGTTCACCTAGTGAACCAATCAGACCGGTCAAGACAATTGAAGATTCTGGTGATTTTCCTGAATCATGAGATAGTTGATTATTTCACTTTGTTCAATTTGATTGGTACAAGGATTAATGTTGGACATTAATTGGAAACAAATTGCAAATTCAATTGCGATTGGGAAACAGTATGAAACAATCAACTCACTATGAGAACTGATCGTCTCACTATGACAGCCGACCGGTTCACCTGTCACATGCTGCAAAATTCATGAAAATTTTGGGCCCTTCTGCTCCCACAGAGATTGAGAACCCTAACCCTAACTCCTCCTATAAATAGAGGGGTATTGGGGGCTTCCCAACACACACAACTGAGTATCATTTGCTCTGACAAATGTTGTCCTTTTTGATTGTGGTAACAAATAGAGAGCCCGAGCAACTCCTACCCATTAAAGGAAGGGACCACGAGGGAGAAAACAATTGAGAACAATTGTGAGGGAGCATGTTGTTGACTAGTAAGTCGGTAGAAAGGGACAACTCCTTCTCATTTTCTACGATAGCACAATGTTGAGTTCCCAATGTCCATGTGGACTACTGTAGAGGTATGATTATGTTGGTTGCTGCTAGGAGGACATCGTCAACTACTGTCTGTGGTGCCAGACCAGGAGGTTGGTGGAGAAAACTATTTGAGTGGTGTTTTTGTTGAAGGGATGTGCTACTGCCTAAAGAAGAAGAAGCATGATGTTGCTTCAAGGGTGATGTCACTGGACTTTCTCCAGGGCTTGGTATAACCTTGCAAACTTACCTTCTTAGATACATTGTTGTTGACACAATCTTGTTGTTCTGGGAAATGGGAATTTAATTTTTATTTTTTTGCTACCTATATTTGTGCCCAACTTCCCTACAGTGGTATCAAAGCCATGCCAATTTATAGTGTATCTGGGATTTAAATCGATATGATCGGAGTTTTCATTCGAGTATTGCATAAGATGTGCATAATAAAATGAATAATGTGCATATCTTATTAAATTCCACATATGACTCCACAAAATTATATATATATATATATCATATATCATATATATATATCATATATCATATATCATATATATACATGATATGTATATATATGCAATTTACACGAGTTGCCATAAAACTGGTTTTGTGGATGTTAGTATGGTTATGGCCAGTAACCCTAGATCTGTGCGTGCATGGTTGTGGTTGTTAATTCCTATTATTAATCGGTCTGCACATCAAGCATCTATCTTCTTTCCAAATGTAAATTAACATCTTTTTCCTATTTTCCCTCAAATATAACTCGAGGTTTCCCTTTTATAATGTAATAATAAATATGATAGTTTTAATTTATGTATTGTTATGAGAAAAAGTTATGCACAAGGTGAACTGACCACCTCATGAAATGACCCAATAGACTGTAGGAATGAGGAGGCCAGATGAGGGAAGGATGAACCGATCGACTGGTGGCCCAACCAATCAGCTAGAGGTGTTTAGATGCATCTTGGAGCTGAGAACCAAATGACCGCTTCAGGAGACCAACCAAGTGACCAAGAGAAAGCTGACCGGTTCAAGTGTTGAATCGATCAACCCAAATTGGACCAAGCATAGATCTTCATTAACAACAAGTTGCATATGATGTGTATCTTAGGTGGTAGTAATTACTTATGGCTCTAAGGAATTATATTAGTATGGACACAACCATCGCTAGTGTATTTTAATTATTGCACATTCTTGTTTGTGGTTATAGCATGTATATGATACATACTAAGTATGTGGTGATTGGATATGTATATGTATTTATATATAAAATCCCTCAATGCAATATTAAGTCTTAGATGCTTTCCATAAGAAACACATATGAAAATCTTAATCGACCACGTGTAGGTTACACCCAAGCGTGTTGTGTCATCCGTCTTGTGGAAGTGTGAAGGTATATGTGTAGGTTCTTCCCAAGCGAGGTTCATTTCTATCATGTTGGCTTTTAGGTCATGCTTAACTGAGTGTAGTTAATGGCATTAAGCACTAGAGGCATGCATATGACTATGGCAAGGAGTTGCACATATCATCTATCTAAGAATTGCATATGACACAATTGGGAAAAGTTGCCTACCTTAACAACTGACTATACACACTGGCGTTGGCTAGGTAATAGTTGAATTGTTTTAGATCTTGGCTCATTAGAAGAGTGTGTGTTGCAATCTTATGAATTCATACATGAGATTTATCAATTTGAACAAAAATAGTGGGAGCGATAATTAATTAAATTCCTAATTAATATTGTTAACTTATCAATCAAACCAAATCAATTTTTTTTAAAAAAAGTTGCAATATTTCTTCTTGTAGATAAATACAAAAAAGTTATAATTGCGATCAATATTTATCAAGGACAAAATGGGATAATATTCCACATCTAGTTTAGGACTTTTAGAAGTATTCTCAATGAATAAAAGCTTTATGTCCTTGAAAGACTGGAGCTAGAGGAACCTGCTCCAGATGCACCTAATGACTAAATTGGATGCTTACTTGAAGCATGATAATGATTTCATAGACATTAAGCACCTTATGTTATGTTATATGAGATATGAGTTGCATGAGTAGCATGATAACATGGACATTCTCGAGATGGCAATTCTTAAGAATCATGTAAAGTAAGAAGTGTATAATGTCTCCAAAGTGTTGTTTGAGTGCAAACTGATAGTGGGAGATCTAGTAGAACCTCATATGATAAATATAATTGGGCATGTGGAGTGATTGGGATTTCTCCTAGGTCAAGAGTTGACCATGGGTATGATTCTACAAATCTTTGTATGAATCATACAACTAGTTTACTAAGTGTTACTACTTGAGTAACTTAGCTAAACCGATGTCATAACTACTTGGCATGTTGATGCCAAAGTTAGAATGAAGAAGGACAAATTTGTGATGGTGATCAGTAGAAGTGAGTCCATGGGAAAAGCCAAGGCCAAGAAGTGTTCTGAGGCTAAGAGAAAGTCCAAGTCTTCTGCACTCAAGTTATGGATAAGGGCAAGTGTAAAGGAATTTGTCCTTTTCACTTAAAGGAACAAAGGAAGAAGAAAGAGATAGTGATCTCTACTTCAGGACTCAATAAGAAGTAGGCTAGAATTGTATGGAGCAAGGGTTGCTGCCTCTACAGTTGGAAGTTTCCATTCATGGGAACATAATAAAATTAGTGAATTGCTATTATGTATACCTATCATTGATGAAAACATCATGTATCTTTTATGGAATAGAATTCATGTTTCATGACAATGCCCTATGTCTCACAAACTATATGTGATACTTATAAAGACAAATGTGTATGACACATATACCGAATGACTTGATGACACAAACAATGAATGTCTATAGCATTTTCACATAGAGAAAATTAATGAGAAATGCATCTCAAGAGTCCATATGATGGTTATCTAGACTTATTTGGTTATTAAACTAATAGAGACATGCAAGTCTTATTTATTGGGAAATATGACAAAAGAATCTTCACTAGATGTAGTGGGAGAGAGACTATTCTACTAGGGCTCATACATACTGAAGTATATAGACCTTTTAGAATAAATGCTAAGGGTAATTACAGGTACTTCATTATATTTATTGATGTTCTCAGTAGATATGGTAAGTTTTATTTAATGAAATACAAGCATCGATCTCTTGAAGTGTTCAAGTAGATTATGAATGAAGTATGTAATTGACTTGGTAAAAGTATTAAGATACTTCGATATGATCGATGTGGAAATATTTTGAATGAAGAGTTTGAGGACCTTGTGGAGAGACTGTGATTGTGTATCACAATGAACTCCACCTAAAACACAATGATAGTGTATCATGCAAGTTTATCAAAAAGAAGGAATCATACCTTGGTGATATCAATAAAATCCAGTTAATATTCAAATTATCTTTTGGGCACATGCTTAACACTAAACAATGTATTGTATAAAATGGTTCAAAATACACCATATGGGATATGCATTGAAAGGTGTCACGATATGTCTTTTATAGTGATTAGGTATGGATGCTTATATAGGAAAATAGTTTCTTTAAAAGATGTCTACAAAATCACATAAATGTTAATTTGATAAAATACTACTCTTATCCCAATCTAGCAACAATGTTGTTTGTTAATCAGGATAACTGTATTCCTAAAGAGGAACTTAGTTCCAAAGGAATCAGTGGGAGTAAAATTAGAACTCGAATGTTAGATACAAATAAGAAAACATTGAACCTAAAGAGGAACAATAGGAACATAGAGAATGACAAGATGTTGTGGAATATCAAGTTCCATATGTAACACACAAACCTCATAGATCAAGTAGGACACAACTTGAGATTGAAAGATTATGATATCTTTAAGAGGTGGTGGGTTGATCATATATGATGAGTGAACTACCTACCTAGAATCTATTGAGGAACCAAAATATTGGAAATTGCTTGAGACCATCAGATCCAAGATGGATTCCATGTAAATCATCAAGGTATGACCTTTATGGATCCAACTGAACTGGTAAAACCCATAATGTACATTTGGGTCTTTTATAAAAGACCAACATGGAAGGGTATATGGGTTGCAAAGAGCTTCCAGCAAGTTCAAGGTGTTGAACATGATGTAAGTCTTTCACCAGTTACCATGGTTAAATCCCTAGGGATCATGCATGTTGTTGTAGTTTATTATGACTAGTGAGATTTGGCATATGGATGTGAAAACCACATTCCTTAACTGGAATAATTAGAAGGATGTGTATGCGACATAACCTAAAGTTTTATAAATCCAATATTGGAAATAAAGTCTATAATCTATAGTGGTTAATCTATGGATTGAAGAAAGCATCTCATATTTGTATATTTTATTTGACAAGACAGTCAAAGAGTTTGACTTGAGTCAAAATGAAGATGAAATTTGTGATTACAAAAGATTTAGTGGGAGCATAATTATATTCCACATAGTGATGGGGAATAACATCCTTATCCTACAAATATTAAAAGTTGGAAAGGAACGTACCTTCTATATGAAGGGTTTAGGCGATGCATCCTATGTGATGGGTATTGAGATATATACAGATAGATCTGGAAAGCTTCTTGACCTAATAAAGAGAACTTAAATTGTCTAGATGATAAAAGAGTTCAGCATGAAGGACTCACTGAGAGAAAACGTGTCCATGTTCCATGGGGTTAGTCTCTCAGGAGCCTAGTGTCCCAATTCTTGTGAAATATAGGAACACATGGATAAATGTCATATGCATTCGCAATTGGATCTATCTTGAATGCAATGTTATGTACTTATCACGTTATCTCATATGTATTAACATGATGAGAGGATATCTAGTAATCTAATATGTATTGGACATGATGAGAGGATATATATATATATACCTATCTAGAAATCTTGTATTTATTGGACATGAGAAGAGGTATATGTAAGATGTGAATGAGAGTCAATGGACTACCATAAAGACCATAAAAAACATCCATACATGCTTGTAGAATCAAAAGGATTGATTCCTTGGTTATGGTAATAAGGAAGAGTTGGGTGTCAAGGGTTACACTGATGCAAGCTTCTGAAATGACAAGTAAATTTAATAATCGTAATCTATATTTATGTTTGACCTAAAATAAGAACTATAAGATAGAAAAGTTTTGAGCTAGAGACAGTTGTTTAAATCAACAATAGAAGTCAAGTATCTCTATGTTATGAGAATAATAGAGGATATTGTATGGATCAATAAGTTCATATGGGTGAACTTGTGTGAGGTTCTGACCATTGATGACACAATAGAAATATTGTGACAACAATGGAGCTACCGGTTAGCTTGGGAATATCAGATAGCATACTTTGGCACTTCCATCTCATATGAGTCTTGTACATCGATGAGATGTGAAACTTACAAAATACTAACTTGAAGCAAATGTTGCTGAACACGCTATAAAAGTACTTGCACAATAGAAACATGATGGACATGTATATATCCCTTAGAATAAGATTTGTGGGTGATTGACTCTAAGTGCAAGTGGGAGTCTATTGGTATGTATGCCTAGAGAGCCAATCATTGATGTTTGTAATGAGGCATTAAATACCTAATTTGATAATAACAAAGGTAATTATGTCTATTATGTTTGTATTAGCATGAGATGATGACACAAACATAGTAGCTATCTAAAGAATGATGATTACTCAATGATGTATGTCTTCAAGTAAGTCACTTGAACAATGAGATCATATGTATGATAAGAGTACATACATTCTTGTTATGTCCCTAGTCAGATATTACTGTGGAAGCAAAATAGACAAAAGTAGCACATAAGACTAGACTGTGTGTTAACAAATGATAGAATCTCATTAATCATGATATGTGATATCAATTCAATCACACAGGTACATGTTAGAGAATAGTGTATCGAACATACCCACCATGAGAGTGATACATGAATACCATGGAGAGAATAGTGTATCGAACAAACCCACCATGAGAGTGATACATGAATACCATGGAATGGTATTCTGAATCAGATCTCAATGTGATAACCGGTGATTGTAGTTCTGACACCTGAAGTCACTACATTGATCACATGTTGTTCATGTACTTTGAGATCACCCACCACGATCCTAAATAAAGGTTGACATAAAGGTGGTTCTCAGGTGCACTGTGACACATGGGAATTGAGTGTGAGTGATGTAGATGGGATTTTCTCTCCTACAGGAGATCGATATTTAGGGTCTCTTAATAAGAGAGACTGAGGAATGTATGACTGTACTCGTGTGATTCCATATGTGATATGTGAATTCACATGCAACTCAAATAGTATGCTCTAGTTCAAGGAACATGGATTAAATGTTAAGAGGATGACAATTCCATGCCTCGAGTTCATTTCGGATATTAGAGACAATGGAACTATATAATCACAGTAACACTAATTGTAGATTGTAGGTTGAAGTTGTTCTCCAACTTTTGAATTACTTGGGTAGCAAGGATGTGCGACTAGGACTGCTCTTTGCTTGTGATGTCATAATTGGTTACATACATTCACTGTCAACATAATTCTGGACCTATAGGGTCACACACATAGGATACACTTGCATTAAAGGAGTATATTCATGAATGATGTTTTGATTGAATACTAAAGGTGTTTAGGTATTCAATTAAATAATAGATCACTGACCGGACTCAGAACCATCAAGTTTAAGTGAACAGACTAATTGGAGTGTTAGGTTGATAGAAAAATGAATTGGTTGATTTCTACATGACTCAAGACACCAACCGATCGGTTCACTAGGTGAATCGATCAGTTCATGTTGGCAAAATGGCCGATTCACCTTGTGAACCGATCGATCGAACCATTCAAGTCAGCTGAAGCTTTTGGTTATTTTCCTGAATCATGAGAAAAGTGGATCGTGTCACTTTGTTCAATTCAAATGGTGCAAGGATTAATGTTGGACATTAATTGGAAATGAATTGTGAATTCAATTGTGGTTGGGAAACACTGTCAAATGATCGACTCACTATGCCAACTGACCCAATTCACCAGTGAACTAATCGGTTCACTTGTCACAGGCTATGAAATTCACAAAAATTCTGGACCCCTCTACTCCCACACAGACTGGGAACCCTGACCCTAACCCCTCCTATAAATAGAGGGGTATTGGGGGCTTCCCAACACACGCAATTCAGAATAAGTTGCTCTGACAATTGTTGTCCTCTCTTGTTGCGGTAACCAATATATATCTTAAGCAAGTCCAAACCGTTAAAGGGAGGGACAGTGAGGGAGAAAAAAAGTGAGAATAATTGTGGAAGAGCATGTAGGTGACTAGTAGGCTCACAGAAGGGGACAACTCCTTCTTGTTGGTTTCGGTAGAGCAATGTGGAGTTCTCGGTGGTCTACATGGACTACTCTAGAGGTAGGAGTCTGTTGGCTGCAGCTAGGAGGACATCGTCAACCTCTGTTCATGGTGCCGGACCAAGAGGTAGGTGGAGATTACTGTTTGAGTGTGTCTACTGTTGAAGGAGTGTGTTGTTGCCTAAAGAAGAAGAAGCACAATGTTATTGCAACGGTAATGTCACTAGACTTCCTCCAAGACTAGGTATAACCTTGTAAAACTTCCTTCCTAGATACATTTTTGTTGACACAATCTTGTTGTTCTGTGAAATGGGCATTTACACTTATTTTTTCCATTGCCTATATATGTGCCCGATTTCCCTATAGAATTGATGGTTGATGGAGACCTTATTCTTCTTGAATGATGATGGTGTGATAGAGATGATGTCTTTGATAGTCCTTCTCCTCTTGAAGTAGGTTTACACAACCTTTAGAAGTGTTGGAAGGTGATGGAGAAGCTCAAAATATCATCCTAGCTCTTTCGATGGCCGATGGTGGGTTGATAATTGGACATCACTTCATCATCAAGGCAATTGTGTCTTTCTATCACCATTTAGGGTCCTTTTCTATAGGGACCGGTGAGGCACTTGAGGAACTTGAACACATGACTTTTCTTATGCTCTAATCATTGTGTCTCATGCATCATGACTCAAGCTCCACTAACTAGGACATCAGTATCACGTGTAGAGATTTCCCTACTTGACGTTGCTTCTACATCCATCAAAAGGAAACAACTAGTCCTTACATAGGTTTTTGAATCTAGTAGGGTCATCGATTGGTGATACTAATAGTTCCATCAGTTGTCAGAGTTGGTAGAGCCGTTGGTTGATGACTATCTATGAAACCTTTGATTGAAACTCAGTAGGAGAACCAATGGTGGACATGAGAAACTCGATCGCCGTCTACAGATGGTCAGCAAGACCATCATTTGATGGAAGTGGGGAAACCTTAAGTAGATGTCATTCTATGGAACCACTAGAAGATGGTACTAGGGACTCTATTGGTTAGTTATTGTTCATAGGCATCAATTTTCTCTTCTAGTTGTTCCATCGATAAATAGCTTCTAATGGCTTAGCTCCACTTCCTTCCATCGAACTAGGTTCAATTAGTCAATGGTTAGGTGTTGTCAAGTGATGGAATGACTGCATCTATGGGAGTTGAGGGTCATAAAATGGGAAATTTATTGTTTATAAAAGTAAATTAGGAAAAACATGAAATTAAATGCAAGAATATCAACATAAGCCTATGATAATAAGGAAAATGAAGAATAGAATAGGCATGTAACATCCAAAAATTGGATGTTATGAGGCATTAATTGAGGAGCTATGGCATCTCAAACCCCAATTTCCTAATAAGGAATATGATGAGGGTTGTGGACCCTTTATAAGGCCAAGGTTTGATCCATGGATCATAAGATTTAATTCAAGTCTAATTGGTTTATTAGAGTGACAAATAGGTTCATGGCACCTATTATAAAGAAATTAGTAACTTCATGCATAAATATGATGGAAATAATCATGATAGTTGATTATTAAACTTATTATGAGATAATGAGAAAGATTATAGAAATTTTTAATGTGATAAGTACCCTAGATAATTAAATGAGCAATTATCTAGTCATTTTTTGGATTCCAAGTTTTGAGAATCAAATAAACCTAATTTATAATACTTGGTCCAACATGAGATACTAGTTAAATAAGGATAATTCAAGTTTTGAGATAATTACATAATTATTTGTGCCTAGGTTTAGTAAACTAAATAGATGCTTAAAATTTTAAACAACATCAACTTGTATAATATATGTTTCAATGACTAGCATGCTTATGAAAAATTCACCTTAAAGTTTATGTCATCTATGAAGAAATGACCAGCCTCAAGTGAAGAAGCAGTTGAATGTGGAGGAGTGTATAAAGTAGTTGTTAGGGTGATAAGAAGGACTATATTATAATGGAGAAATGGCTAAAATCCATATTCAACTATAGTGAGTAACATGATAAACTTTCCAATAAGATGAAGTCATGTAGAGAAGGTAGGGGTTTCTCTACTAACAAAACATGGGAAAGACTAGCAGGGCTAGATGAACACACCTTAGGGTAGTCCAAGGTTTACTAGAAGCACTTTGGTCAAATGAGAATAATTCACAATATCATCACTAACATGGTGTTCATGCCTCCAGACACGGGGAACATGACATGAGTGGGCCTTCACATTATGTGGAGTAGACTGGTAAAGAAGCATGGACATATTGGAAAATTGTTGATAGACACGGTCGACACAATAAAATATCTTAAGAGCCCTAGAGAATTTTGTATGGGTGGGTAGTGACATATATGGTGCACATTTCACCCAGTCAAGCGGGGACTGGTTCATTGATGTTATATATGTGAATTCCAAACATGTCCTGCCAAGGAAGAGAAATAGGTTGTTTAGTTGATACATGAATTCAAAAGACACTCTATTCCTTCTAGAGATGAACATAGATTATTAGGATAAGCTCATCTTCTTAGAAGAGGATATGTTGAAGATAATATCAAGGTCAACTCCTCTTACTTATTGTAGTGAACCTACTAAAGAGACATTACCAAAATAAAAGCGGAAAAACCCACAAACCCCCAAATAAATCAATCTTCATCGCATGGTTCCCCAAGAAGATGGTTTTCGGATCCAAAAGAGAAAAAATTTCAAGACTAAAACCTAAAAAAAGGGTGAAGTGGTAGAGAAGATGCCTACACTAATACTAAATATCCATAAAGAACTTGAAGTTGTCCTTTTGGAAACACTTGAGAGGAAGTACACTCCTCCACATTCTTTTGGATGCATCCATGGCATCACCTGACATAGCATTAGAAGTGAAGAACAAAAATGTCAATATGAAAATTTGAGCCGAAACATGAGAAAACACAGTTAGAGGAAACATAATAAAGATATGTAGTTGAGTTGAGTATACCACAAATAGAGGGGAGAAAGGAGGGTGATAAGAAATCTCCAATCCATGACCCACCCCATCTACAAAAGAAATAGCTAGAAATCCACATCAAGACAAAGAAGGAAATGATCTACACTCACCCCTGAGGGAGATGCCCAGGCAGGAAGCAAGCTCAAGCCATCCCTCTCCCACCACAAAGTCAGCCCCTATTGAGACAAGGTTCATGGAGATCTAACAGGACATAGATGACTTGTGTCACATTGTATGTACCTCTGGACTAAAGTTTCTAGCTTAGCTTTTGGTGGACAATCACTAACTATGCAAGTGAAGGAGGTCACAATGCATATTTAGCCCCTGGTGATCTGATGTGAGTCATTTGCACACAACAAATTCACTAGAAGAAATCCCTAGAGTCTAACCTTCAAAAACACAGTCAACTCACTCATAAGTGAATGGTTACTTGTAGTACATAAAAGTGTCAAACCCATGAGGAAACATGATTAGGAATTGTGTTTTGAACCTACTTTTAAGAGTAATATTAAATCTAGTTGATTTGGAATGATTATGGATAAAACATGAAAGATTGTAGAAGCAAAAGCTAATTTAACTAGAGATTAAATTTAATTATTAAAAATATTTTGGGTCTGGGGTTCACCACAATAGCCTATGTATTTTCTTTATTCCATTCTCTTTATTCACCAAATTAATAATAATTATAATGAAATAGAAGGATGACGAGCAACAAGTTGTGCCACCAGCTCTTTTTGGATGGCAAAGACAATCCTCTGATTAGGACCAATCGGATTTGTGACCTTACAGAACACAAATCTCGCAAGGATCAAACTTCCCACAAACCCGATATCTCAGAGTTTGTAGATCAATGTTCAATTTTCCAGTAAAAATCCGTTTGAGATATCTTCTAGAATTTTATGAGTTTCATACCTAATCCTAGGATCTGGGATATCACCACCAAGATTATAGTAAATAAGAAAAATGAGAGATCAATTCATAAGTCATGTATTAAGATCTAATGAATACATATATAATGTATTAAGATCTAATGAAATCATATATAACCAATAGAAATCTTGGAGGCAAAAACAACAAAAACAAGATACAGGATACGGGGCTATGCATTATGCCACAGTATAAAGATTTAACTCTTTCATGGTAGAAATAAAAGAGAAGAAAAGGGGAAAGGAGTCATGTTTCTAGAATCTAGTAGCAATATGGCAATCTCCCTGAGGAATATGTTGTCTCCTTCTCTCTTTTACTTTCTTTGTGCAACTAAGGGAGGATCTAAGATGACAAAGTATGAGATGGTTCATGTTTGGCCTCTTCCTCCTTTTATAGGGGGAATTTGCCCCTAAAACCCTAAAAACTTATCTGGAGGCAGCTACAAAGACTAAGTCTACAGCTCCAATCATTTGATTGGAGATTAATTGGTAAACTAGGGTAGTATGATGCACAATATCATCTACAGCTCAGTCGATTGTTTGAGGGGCCAGCCATTCGATTGGAAAATTTAATGCTCAGGTTTAATGTAGGCCATTTGACTGGTTCAAGGTGGACCCACCAGTTTGGTGATAATAGAACTTTTCATCTTAAGTTGATTGATAGGTTGGAGATTATAGATTTGAAAATTATTGCTTCTGAGTTGGCCAACTAGGTGTGTCAATCGACCAATTTTGAAGTTGGGAGGTTGAGATGTGAATTTGAAGCCTCCTTGACCTTATGATCTTTGGGGTTCTTGGTCTTCAGAGTGATTGGGCCATTTTCCTGCAATAAATGAACAACTCTAATAAAAACTCTAATTTAGGAGACAAAATAAAAACTAATGCAAATAATCCCTAAAATTGGAAAATATCAAAAAATGTCCCTAATAAATGATCTAAAAGGTGTGGTAAAATAGGTGAATATGCATTCATCATGATCCCCCAATAGAAGCAAGTAATGGCGGCTAATCAAGTTGTAGATAATGAAGACCATGGCCAATATGGCCAAGGAGATCTTCGCACTGAGAAAGGATCAAGTGGAACTACAAAAAGAAAACAACCTATATGCCCCTTCATTGACCTGCAAAGACAAAGGAAGCAACTTTGACATATGGGATGCCTGATGAGCCAAGCGCTTCAAGATATAAAATTTGCATCAAGAAGAAGGTCACTCTCCTAACCCTGAAAAAAATAGGTGGACATCCACCTCAAGGTATAATTCATAGTGGCTAGACTAGGTGTCGCCCCCGAGGTGAATCCACCTAACGTATGTGCCATTATAGTCCTCTCTAGTGATAATGGAGTGGAGGACTCCATGCAAAATGTTGACAAGTAGGCTAAAAAAGATGAAAATGATCCCACTCCACAACATCACCCAAATTATCCACAAACATTCTAAAGATGTTGGTGTTACAAGCATAGTTTCACTTGTATTTTAAATAATTGAAATGCAATTATTTTAGTAAAAGAGACTTGATTGGAAATTTATGTGCTTTGTTTTAAAGAATGGGTTTCTTTGCAAATTTCTCTTGAATGATAGATTTCATGAATCCTACTATTTTAATATTCCAATAATAAAAGGAAAAGGGAGAGAAGAAAATCCCCTAATAATCAAAGAGCAAAAGAATATGGATAATAATTATATGAGCTTAAGAGAATTGTGTAGAATTTTCTAGAAAGTGACATGAATGGCCATTATTAATTATTTTTCAGTTGCTCATGGTTTCTATAGTCAAAACAAAGATAATAGAAAAGAAAGAAAGAGAAAAGGATGTGTTTTAATGCTTGAAATATGCCTTATAAAGGGAATACTTTTATATTAAGAAAAAATCTTTTCTTTTTGAATTTTGATCTCAAACCTTGGACATGGTGAGATAAAGTCATCATGGACTTTCCCTTAAAATTTGGGATCTTTTGGGAAAAGGATGAGAGAGATATGAATTATTGAAGATGTTCTAAAGTGAATGGTTATAGATAATTTGATATTATCTGTCACATTTAATATGACTGGAATCTTAGGGGTGGCCTTGTATTTTGTCGCACGGCATGAGGACCGTCTAATTCAAGATCTGACAGCTGTCACCTTATCTCCTACCTCATGACTAAGTAGGAAACAAGCAATAGTGGTAGGCTTCCCTACGATCTCTCTCCCTCTCTCTCCGAACCCTACGCACTCTTGAGACCCCTTCCTTTGACTTTAGGAGGTTAAAGGGTTTACCTACCCATGATTTCACTTGTTCCTATGCAAGATCAATTTTTCCCTAAATCTTTACTGGAGTAAGAACTCCATTAACAACAAAGGGGATGCCTTGCTTTCTCGTACCTATAAAAGGAACCCAAAACCTCTTCTCAAGACTATAGTCACACCGATTATGCCATGAAATTGAAGGATTCCTAAAATACCCTACTTTTGTTTTCCCTAAACTTTATCGTGAACACTGTCAGCAACCTGACTCCCTTCCACCTCTATCCTTGCCTCTCCAGCAATTTTGAGACCATCTATGGGTTCTGTGGTGCACGAAAAAGGGGTCTGGACCACTTTTGCTTCATCTTAGGTCATGAAATGCAAAGTCAACCTTTGGGTTGATGGGCCAGGCACATGGAGCATCCTGTCATGAGGTAAGTGATGACCAGGATCAGAAGGAATTTTTCTACCCCTAGAGTAGACATGAAGAGGTAAGGGTCTTCTAGACTTTTAAAATCATATTACAACATATCCACACGAGTTCTAGGCACTAAACCGGCCGACACCTATTGGCTTAGAGGACCAGGACCCGTTTTAGTTAGAGAAATATAGATATTGTTGAGTTGTCGATGTCTGATTGGTCAGATTATTGAAAAATATTGCAATATTCATAGTAATTAATTAGCAACACCGATGGAGACAGATTAATATATGAAAACTGGTTAGAAAAATGAAAGGATTACAATAAAAATTGTTTCAAGACCTAATTTTTTCTCTAGTTTAAAAAATACTTTAAGTTACCAACTTTAAGGTGACTAATGCATAAGAACCCTAATCTCTAGATTTTGATGATCTTAATATGTTCAATAGATCTTGTTAGTCAAAGACAGACCCTTTACGATAAAGAGGATAACTTGGAACTAAGTTGAGAATAATAATCCATAAAATGGAGAATTAGGGTTTTCTTGAGTTAAAAGTGCATAAAATGTTAAGATTAGGGTTTATCAACCCAAAAGTCATGAAAAGTGATAATTAGGGATTAGGAAGTTAAACCCTAATGGAGCCCTAACTTGAAATCCAAGTCAATCTTAGTGATGAATTTGGATAGAATAATGATACATGGGTGTATTGCTTTAACTTCTAGGATAATTGTTTGGTTGCTTGTTTGGTTATTCCTAATTGCTCTTGCTTGGAAATCAAGTACACGTGTTCAAGGTATGTGGTTATGCCTATAACTAACCACTTTCGTTTCCTAGATTTTTTTGATGTTTTACCTAATTGCTTGAAATTAAATGCTTGGATGATATTTAATTCCTAAAAAATTATAAAGTCACTATGAATATCACAAATTATGCTTCTAACTTGCTCGAACCCCGCATACCAACTCTATAGGTTTGAAAATAGAAAGGAATGAAAATTCATGATGATGACTTAAGACCAGGCCCCAAATTGGGAAGGTCATGTACGATCACACCAGGACCCAGATTGGGAAGGTCATATACAGTCAGACCAAGCCCCAAATTGGGAAGGTCATATAAGGTCAAGACCAGGACCCAGATTGGGAAGGTCATATGAGGTCAGGCCCCAGATTGGGAAGACCAACATAGGCACTTGGCTGTAGATTGAGAGGTGTCCCACAGTCCACTGTAGGGATAAAGCCCTAAGAAAGGGTATCCCATAGGTTGAGTAAAATGGGCTGCGAACTTATGAATAAAATCATAAATTTGTTTCTATAACAATAATTGTTGTGGGTATGTTGTTACAAGTATAAGCAATCTTTTGTTTCCTCCACATAACAGTATAACTTGTTATACTGACTGACTATTTTGTTTGTCGGAGTTTTAGGATAATATGTTGTTATTTCTACAAGTATAATGGAAAGTGGACATTCATGAGAAGCCACCAAACAAACAAAGAGTAATGTAATTTTTGGAGGATTTAGTTAGTCTTCTTTTCTCATTGCCAGTTTAGAAAACATATTATTTAATTCCTTTATGGAAATTAAATCTTGTATAAGACTCATTCCTATTTAGTGAAATTTATTAATTATTTCTGGTTATTTGCGAAACATGTGGTCATGTGTGATTGGTAATGGCCCTTGCCCTCTCGGTCCACCTGAATAGGGGATAATAGGGGGAGGGGTCGTTATAATTGGGGTAGCCGAATCTGAAAAGTATGCTGAGACAAAGGAACAGCTTTTGCCCATGCAGAAGAGGCCACACAGGAGAAAGACACAATCCCCCATCTATTTCATGTATATTTTTTTCGGAAAAATTAGGGATATATTTATTCATCTTGGCATCCATGTGCAAGACAATCTGGATTTGGAGTACACTCATCCTCTCCATACATCAAATGAGAATTGGTAGCCTTGCTACTTACATACAAATCTAAATGGTACTCATTGAGGATACTGCTAGGTAGGTTTTCAAAAACTAATTGGTCAAACTACTCCTTAGGTGCATCTTAGCCAGACCATCAGCTACTCTATTGCTTTCCCTGTATTTATATTGCACTATAGTATTCCTTGGATTAGCCTTCTTTATTCTGGCTATCTCATAGGTGAACTTTGGGTATCTCACATCATCTTCCTTCAAGATCTTTGTAGCCATTTGACAATATGTCTCAATTATTGCCTTCTACCACTGATTCAATGTTATCAACTACCATGAAAATCCCAGCCAATTTAGCTTCAGTGGAATTAGAAGTACTAATTTTTTTGCCCCAACCCCCAACAATTCACCTTGAGCATTCTTAGCCACGACAGATTCCTCCACTATGTCCTTGTTAATTGTAGCATCCACATTGAGTTTAACTATACCATGATTAGCAGGATTCATCAACCTGACCTCTCTTTCCTTTGGCATGCACCCTCATTGCTCCAAGCTTGCACGTTAAGTTTTATTACTTGCCTTATGCACATTGTATGGTTCTCCTCTCACAAGACCTCAACTTCAAAAACCTAGATATTCCTACAACTCCATAGGTGGTGACATATAATGTAGAATCCCTCCTTAGATAGCCCTACTTGCTCGTTCCCAGTCTTCATCCAACCCTCCATAGTTATAGGATTGAAGAAAGTCACTTGCTTTTCTGCTATGATGAATGTGCAACATACTTCTTTCACCGCATAGCAGTCAGTAGGGCATGAAGGATTGATTCTTCTTACTTCTAGCATGTCTTGCATTGTCCTTCAAGATTCATATGCCTAGCCTGCCTTCTCTCATTCATGAGTAATATTCCATGTCGAAATAGCCAAGCAAACATCTTGACTCATGCAGACAGCTTCAGTTTCCATAAGCTCTCCCAGCCGCCCTGACATACATGTTCCTTATGTGCTCTGATCATAGTATAAGTTGAGTTGGTCAAATATCTACCATCCATTGTCTGAATCCATGCCCGTTGATCCACATGCTCTTACCTCAGTGGTACAAACAACTTCACAAAGATTTGTACCATGTCCTCTTCCAACCATTTATTTAAGAAGTCTTCATCCCATTGTGTTGGATCTAGTGATAAGCTACTTATCTGCAAATCTTCAAGCTCAACCAAGACTGGCCTTTTTGTGTGATTTCATAGTTGAACCCCAAGATTTACCCAAATATTATTCCATACATTCATTGACGCTCAATTGATAGACACCATCTTAGAATTGTCAAGAATAAACTACTTGCCGTCAATAGCAACTTGTTTAATCCTAGAAGGTATCATCATCTTTTTGAGTTTGGCCTTATCTAAGAGATCCTTCATCACCTCACACCAAATTGGTTTTCTGCTCGTCGTCGGCTCCCATGAACTCTTTAGCACAAGGGACAGATTCCAATCTCTCGTTGATTTTATACCCAATCCTCCATTCTTCTTCAAGCTTGTAACCATGTCACATGACACTAATGAGACCGAACTTGCTTTGTAGCTGCCACCCCATATGAACCTTCATATTATATCATAAATTCTATCACATAAACTCAAAGGAAGGACCGTTGTATGCATGACATAGGTATGGATGGTTGTTAAGGTGGATTTGACTGTTTAACACATGAGCTCACTACCCTAGGCTCTAGTAGAGTTTTAGGAATGACTACTAGCCCCACAAATCACCACTAGACGTAACTATGCATTTTGTCCTCATGCACAAGATGAGGTCAACTTCCTGACTGGTTAGTCATTCTAGTACCACTCCAAGCTAAGCACGTTTAACTATGGAGTTCTTTAGTAATGGGCTCTCAGAAAAGGAGGTGCACGTTGGTGATATGGATAGTCCAATCATTCCTTTTAAGATGATTATATCTGAGGCCTCAAATCCTAGGATGCTACAATCTCCCCCACTTAAGACTCTTGACATCCTCATCAAGGCTCAACTATGTGGCCTCATAACATTTCCCCATTTCAGTGAAGATCCAACATGGCCATGTACACCTATCTCCCAACCACGGCTATCAGTGCAAAGGTGGCTCCATCACCACAGATAGCCCTTTCCAACATGCCTGGACCGTACAGCTCAAAGATTGGCATACCACTGGCCCATGTGGGCCCCACCTATTGGATGGGTTATGGCTCTGATACCATTTGTAACACCTAGACTCACTGCACTAGGCTCTAGTAGAGTTTTAGGAACGACTACTGGCCCAACAGATCACCACTAGCCTTAACTGTGTGCTTTATGCTCACTCACGCGTAAGCTGAGGTCAACTTCCTGATTAGTCACCCATCCTAGTACTACTCCAAGCTAAGCATGCTTAACTATGGAGTTTTTTAGTGATGGGCTCCCAAAAAAGGAGGTGCACCTTAGTGATATGGGTAGTCTAATCATTCCTTTTAAGATGATTACATCTGAGGCCTCAAATCCTAGGACATTACAGGCTAAGCATACCCTACCTAACAGTGATAAGCTTTTCACTACCCAGAAATTCACCCTACTTTCCATTTTATCAACAATGTTAGCATATGTAGATTTTGTGACTCTGGAATGGATAATCGAGACTCCAAGTATCTTCCCAAATCATTTATTATCTGAAAGTTACTCAGTGCTTGTATACATCTGCTTGTGATTCTTGGCACACTTCTAGAGTAGTAGATCTAAGATTTGTCTACTAGTATCGCTTGTCCAGAGGCAGTTTCAAACTCCTTAAAGGAATTTAGAATTACTTTCATTTGAACCTTACTCTCTTGTGTAAATAGAATCAAATCATCTACAAAGAAAACAAGCTCCATAGATACTCCGCTTCACACCTTTTTATCATTTTTTAGCTATTATTGTTAACCCTCTCCTGAATCATCTGAGAAAGTCTTTCAAGGCATAAGATGAACAAGTAAGGAGGCAAGGGGTCCTCTTGCCTTAGTCCCCTACTTGCTTTAAATGTCCTAGATTGTTTCCCATTCCAGACTATTATAGTATTGTCACTTGTGATTGAGTTCATGATGAATTTTCTGATATTTATTGGTAACCAGACATGCTTCATAGTATCCTCGATAAAGACCTATAACGTCTAGTTGTAGGTCTTAGTCAGATCAATCTTTAGTGACTTATCCTTATATCCTTTTGTTCTCTACATGTCGTGTATGATCTCCTGCACCAGAGCAATATTATTTGTGATCCTCCTTCTTGGCACACTTTCTTTGCTCCGACGATATCCAACTCAGAGTGAAGCATTTCAACCTTTCAACAATTACCTTTGCAACCAGCTTCAAAACCATGTTGTTCAGAGAGATTGGTCTTAATTGCTCACATATTTCAGGTCACTCTACCTTTGGGATGAGAACAATGGTAGTGCCACATGCTTCATCTATCATCAAACCTCCTACAATCATCTCCTGAATAGTCTTTGTCATTGAACAACCCACAACATTCTAGTTATTTTGTAAGAAAGTTTTAGTGACCCCGTATGGTCCTACTACCTCGAATGTCTCCATAAGCCTTAGGACCTTCAACACTTCTATAGTCATTGGATTTTTTGTCAATGCATTCTCCTTCGGTGTATATAACTTATAAAAGACCCCAGGGACTGGCATTCTGTTGATGTGCTACTCTCTTGCAGGGTCAGTTAACACTCTCTAAAAGTGATCCACCATCGTATCCATAACCTCAACTTCATTAGATACCCACCTTCTAGATGAATCTTTAAATGATGCGATGGTGTTTAGTCTGCTACATTGATTCACCCAGGCTTGATTGGACCTGGTGTTGTTATCACCATTTTGAAGCCAATTAATGTGTGCCCTCTGTTTCCAGTCATCCTCCTCTTTATTTATGATCCTTTGTAGCTCTGCCTGCATATCCATGCAAAGTTTATCAGTTATCTCATCATATTATTTAGCATCATCTTCTGTCGATTAATAATATTCCTGAGTAATCTATTTTTGTTCCTATTTTTTGCTTCTCGTGCTTGTTTTTCCCAATTTATCATGTGTTGTTTGGCATCCTGAAGCCCTGCATAGAAACCAGTTATGTTCGTCCACCTATTTCATGTATATGAAGAACGGGAAATAAGGGAAACTACTAATGACATAATGATGGATTTGAAGACCTTTTCCCCTACAAATCCCCTCCACCCCAGTCCTATGAAGAAATTTATGGAGAGTTTTTATAAAAGGAACCTGACAAGGGAGGGGTGAAGTTCTGCACTTTGTTTTGCAAGAACCTTGGAGAAATTACCTCATACGAGGAAGTTGGAAATATACACTGTCTATTCAGTGAAGAACATAAGAAGTTGGAGAATTCTACCTTCCACAAACCTGAGGCCACCAACAACGTCAACCTGGCTACACCCCTACCTCTACCGTGCAAATGAAAGAAATGGACATGATGTTTACATCTGGGATGCTCCTGAGGGATATCCACATCCTGGATGACATCATGTACAATGAAAATATAGGGGGCAACATCATTTATAAGAATAAATTGCATATACTGACAAGGAAAGACTTACGTACCGCTTTTAGACCTCATGCCTCCATAAGTAAGAAGTTCTTCATAGTGATCTACAGTTTCAAGAATTCATTCATAGAGAGAAAGAAGGGTATTCCTTTAATGCAACACCAAGTCTAGAATCTTGACTTTATGAAGACAAGGACAATGCACCTTTTGTTAATGAATTGGTCAAAGCTCTGAAATGCACAAGGGGCATAAAGCTAATTATGCTACCTTACAAAGATTTGGACCTTAGTTGTTTACGGTGGCATATTTGTCTACACAATAGATAATACATAACACTATAATATTAGGGATATTTTATGCGTAATATGGTCTTTAAAAACCATGAGGCCTGGAGAAACCTAGAAAATATCGGTCTGACTAGAGCTCTTGATAAAAGAGGTTGATGGATGGAACCACCACACTTTTACTGGGGTTTGGATCAATAGTGATGTCCTCCAACAAAAACCTAATTCATGGGACAACACATTCATAGTGTCATTGATGATTGAAGCATAAATAGAGGAATCACATTGGAGGACAAAAAATCAAAGACTTCCATGCATTGTGGGGAAAGTAGGTCATGGAGATCATCCATGATAGAAGATTCTTATATGACCACCACATGGAATATATTCCCAGGAGGATGTATGCTAATGTGCCCCTTCCAGAGAAGAAACATTGAAGAGAAGTATTGAAGACTCTCTAGAAGGAACCAGTACAACCAATTCAGTACGATCCAGTTCTAGTTCAAAATAGTCCATCACCAGAACATCATCCTCCATCCCCATCATTGCAACAAGAGACTACAACCCCTTCCAGCCCAATGCATGAAACTAAATAGGAGGCTGCAAAAGAGCATGAAATACCTTATGAAGAAGTTTAAGTGGAAGACCTATCACATACATACATGGTCACTCCAACCACTGAAAAACTTTGACCAATGTGCATGTTACATCTTATCATGAAAGAGTTAGATCTTATCAAGGACAGATTGAAACCTAAATAATACAAAATGGTCACAATCTTTCATAGGGAAGATCTTAGAGTAAGACATACCTTCATGAGATTCTCACAGTTAGAGGCAACATGACTGTTAACATCATGACTGCCTATCAGCCTCATAGGTGAACATATCAATGGCATATACATGGATATTATGAATTGGTGGGAGACATAATCCTCAAGAGGGTTGAGAGAAGTAGAAAGCCTTATTGTTCAGCTTAAACTAAATATACCTAAATTCATCTTCATCCTCATTATTAATGATGGGCATTGAACTCTACTACCAATTGACACAATGGAAAAAACTGTCATTCTTTATAATAGGGATGTTATGTTTAGCACTCAAAGAACAACAAATCACAAGATACCTAACTGTGTGATTGAATAGAAAGTTGTACATGTTGCAACACACATTATTAGGCTTATCAAAATATAGTGACAGAGGGTACTCAACAAAGATTGGATATTTTATAAATCAAAATTCTATCACAGGACTTCACAGTAGTGTTGGTGTATATTCCCTAGAAGCCAATTATTGAATGATGGCTATAGGGATATTTTTTAGTTTTGATTAGATTCATAAAGGTGATCCCAATATATTTATGCACATTTAATTATTGTGATGTTAATTTACATTATCAATGTCCTTAGAAAGATTGGTTCAAAGCAATGGGACTTTAGTATGTGACTTGAACATGAGATCCTAATGGATGCTAGGAGCAATATTCCTAAAACTTCCCTAGACAAGTATTATTTGGATTGGATGACCATAATACACATGATACTAGTATATGTGGTGGTTGATGACCATGTCTCATGGGTTATAGGTAATTAATACCAAGTCAGACACATATGTACTTGTTAGAGAATAAGTGTACTAGATAGCGTAGCCTTGAGAGTGGTCAGTGGACTGTTATATGATAGTCATAATTGAATTTCAAATGCGATAATGGTTTTGTTGTCCTTTGACCTAAAGTCACTACAATGGTGATATGACAATCATCATGTTTTGACACTACCCAACGTGATCTTGAAGATAGTTTCCATAAAGGTAGTGATTGGGTGTGATGAGAATCATGCTACACAATGTGAGTGATGTAGAAGGAATTTGTCCTTTGCATATAAATGGGAGTGATATCCAAGGATTCTTGATAAGTGAGACTAGTGAGATGTATGGACATGCTCATGTGAGTCACTATATGATACTGGGCTCATATGTATCTTGCTAGTCTACTTGGAGATCTGGGAACTTAGATTGAATGTAATGAGGATGACACGTCCATGAATCTAGTTCAATCCAGATATATGTGACAAAAGGATTATAATAGTGTCATTCATGGTTTAGTGTTGTCTGACTCATCTTACTACTTGGGTAGTTATGATGTGTGGTTAGAAACAACTCATTGCTTGTGGATTATAATATTGATTATTGAATCCATTGCTAATGTAGTAAGGTGGCTACTGGGTCACATGCATAGATTAGCTTCAAGAAAAGCTGAACTGGACCTTATAGTAATTGTTATAATAAATATAGGGAGACCTAAATAAAATATAGACCCAGACTAAAGAAATAAGTTTTGATAAGTTAGGGATTCCACATTCTGAACAAATAGAGTTTAGGAAACCTTGACTTTTTACTCCTCTACATATATGATATGAGAGGAGGCTTTCAGGGAAGCACTCAGATTCCCTCATTGTTGCCAGGTTTGAGAATCCCTAAGAACAACTTAGAGAGAGAAAGGGAGAGAGGTAGAGACTAGAAACTTTGTCTATCTTTGAGCACTCACGAGAAGATGAGTTTGCAAACTAGATTCATTCCAGATGAAAATATTCATCAGCAACACACAAGTTAAGGTGACGAAGGAACAATTCAATAAATCACATGTGTGGATGGAAGAATTGTAACACCCCATCCACAACAAAACACGATTACATGCAAACCAACGGATTACCGAAAATCACAGGAAATTAAAACTGATTTACAACAAGCACCACAACATGAAACATATTACATCTGAGCCAACATTTTCATTTCATAACATCTTTTCAGGGTGATACAACAATTTCCCATCATATCTTTACATGAAATAACTGTTTGTCATGCTGCTTTACATCAGATACATACTGAAAACCATTCATCATTCATTATGCAAGAAACATCAAAAAGCCCTTCCTGAAGACCTGAGTGTACATGGACGACACATAGGACTCTATTGCTAGACACTATCTAGCCCACCAGGTATGATACCTCTGTATATCATCCGCAACCACATGATCTTCATCTCACCAGGCACGTCCACCTAAAAAGGGTTATTAACCAGTGGGGTGAGACACACAGTCCCAGCGAGAAACATAACCCTCTACCAACTTTGTAATGATCACAGATAACTGGTATAAGCTGATTATAGGAGCAACATACTGAGCAAGCTAATCTTTATTAACCTTCTTACCAAATTATCAGGAGGCATATAACCAACATTCTGTATGGAACATGATTGACACGATAAGCCTCATAAGATCTTATCACAAGATATAAAGAACGTGCATATAACTGCAAGATGTAATTAGATCATCTACACAAGAAAGACCTCAATCAATGTTCTGTTTTTTGCCTTAAGCAATATATTCTATACAAATGGATTACGATTTATTATGCCTTGAGGAAGTGAGCCTTCCCTGCTCAAATCCAACCATTGGCTGCGAAGCCCAATCCGGTGCCATACAAGGTCTAAGGAGATCCATACTCCATGACCTCACCTTCTCGTGGTCAGTACACGAATCATCAAGCAAGACCACAGTCTTATGCTTATAGGGCCTCAGCCTCTGGGTCAGCTCCGCAATCTACCCTTATCTCTAGCTCACCTCATCATAGGTGCTACTGCATACATCGAAGCCATGAACACATCATGCTCATCATCACATATCCTGAGCCATGGGTATGTTCACCATGCTACATATATCCTGGGTCTACATCATGGCCCATACTTGTGGTCATATACCTGTGTCACATTGTCATGTGTAGAAACATCATATCCTTTCAAACATACCGTGATCACAACCTATCACCTTATCTCATATTTAGCATAGGTGTAGGGTTCAAGGTGATTTAAACCATATCACATGTATCATTGTTATCAACAGAGGTGTGACATCATATATATATATATATATATATATATATATATATATATATATATATATATATATATATATAAGCATTTCGGGTCATCAGAACCCTCACCAAGGCTCCCGCAACCCTCACCAAAGGTATAACGGGTATGGTCATACTCTCACCAAAGGATGCATCGGATAGGGTTTCCCAACCCTAAGAAAGCTCATCACCATATCAGTCAACCCATCACTTCACCTATCATGCAACTAGAACCCACCAGCCCACATGGTGTCAGGTAAGGTGTATCGTGCATCAGCAGATGCTATCGGCCAAAGGCCTATCGTGCATAAGGATCAGGGTTAGGGTTCCTCTATCGGCTAACCCTCAACCATGACCATATTGGTCAAAGCACAACGCCCAAGGCACCTCTATTGTGCAAACATCTCCATGTCGTTCAAGGGTCATCTATATTGGCCACGGCACCCATGTCGTCCAAGATACCATATTGGGAATGGACATGCTGACTACTTAAACAACATATCAGCCAACACTACTAAGGTTCTCTAAACCACCATCATCTCGGGCACCACAGACCACTTCATATCGCCACGACCTATCACAAGGTGTGTCATGCAGAGCACACATCAAGGTGTAACGTACAAGCCCCAAACTCCACAAAGGTAACAGCCAAGACCAACTAAGCATATCGGTCAAAGGAACAACACCACTAAGATAATCACTAAGGTGCACTACCAGCATGGCTATCGACTAACGACCACAACAACCTTATCAGTCAAAGGGGTGTTGCCCCAAGGTGCCCCTACTACACAATCATCTTTGTAACATCCATGGATCGCTTCTATCGGCTAGGGCACCAAGAACCATGTCGTGCATAGCCATGTAGCAGTCATAACGGCTAGCATCTAGGGTTAGCATGTCAGACATCATTCCATGTTGTCCGTCCCCTCTTATCGACCAAGCTCACTAAGGCGGTGTCGTCCAAAGCTTGTGTCGAGCATCAAGCTAGCATCACATAACGACCAAGATCACCTTAAGACAAGGGAGTGTATTAGGAGTCCTCTCTACATGGATGTATCGGGAAACCACCTATGCAAGGTGTATCAAGAAGCCACTCATCATAGGTGTATCACCCATCCATCAACTCCACCAAGGGTATCGACTAAGGGACCATAACAGGCACCAACTAAGCTTCATCTAGGTATATCCGCCAAGAGTACAAGGATCATCCAAACGCCCAAGAAAGCATATCTACTAAGGATTACATCTCAAGGACATATCGTGCATTAAGGGTAGACAACTCATGTCGCCCAAAGCAACTCTAACGCCCAAGCTAGGGTTGAGGCTCTATAGCGGCCAAGATACAAGGATCAGGGTTGTGTCGACCAACTACCAATTCACCTAGCACCATGTCAGGCAGAAGGGCGTATCGACCACAAGGTCCATAAAGAGTTAACTTCTCATATCGTACAAGACTTAACCCTAATGGGGGTATCAGACAACATACTCAAAATGTCACCAAGGAAGCACATGTCGGCCAAGAGCCCATCCAAGGGTCTAGCAACCATGTCGTCCAAACCCTAACTCTAGGGTGGATAAGGGATATCGGGAACCAAGGTAAAACTATTACCAACTCATCATATCACCCATACATCTAGGTCATAGGCTCACCTTTAAAGTCCAAAGGAGAGAAAGGAGTGTTGCCATAACTATCAACCGAAGCATAAGCTATAGAACAAGGTATTGTAATGGGCAAGCAAGTTATATCGGGCAACCTAGTTGTATCGGCCAAAGACCCATATCGTACAAGCCATCTTCAACCTATATTCATCAAGTACAAGAAATACATCATATGGACAGTAGTAAAACGTGACCATCTCTATCAAAACAGATCTCATGCTCCATATGCATAAACATCATAAAGATGGATACCAATTTAAAGAACAAGATCAATATATGTGCATATGGAGAGTATACATAATAGAGATGGTTGAGAGTTATGTAACCCGCCTTAAGAGGATCTCTATGAAAGGTACAAATCTCCATGATTCAAGCACCAAGCACACGTTACCCTCCATGAGAGCCATCCATACGAAGCTCAAAGCTTGCCTTCGGCTCCAACATCAACACCTCAAGAAACAAAGGAAGAAGAAGAAGGTACCATGGTTATATATAGCTTCAAGAAGAAGAAAGAGGGGAGATAACCACAGACAAACCTACTAATATCAAGGGCCCATCCATGGCCGAGAGGGTAGGGAGGTGATGAAGGAGAAAGCATAAGGAAAGGCTAGAAAGAAGCATGACTCACCAAGGTAAGATCTTGAACAAGGAGTTTCCATGGCCAAGGAGCTCGCCCTCCTAAGCTCCATGGGAGTCTTACTTTAGCTCCCAAGCTCCCATGCTCGTCCCAAACAAGAAGGGGAAAGAAAGTGGACGAAAAGGATTGCTTGGATAAGGAGGAAGGGGGTTATATACACCAAGGAAGAGAGAGGTAGCAAGGGAGAGGTGTCATAACCACATAAACCAAGGTGCCACTTGCTCTAGCTCATAACGCCACTTGTTGCCACCCTAGCAGCTCATGCATGGCATGGTGATACACTCTAGGATGTGTATCGTGCAGATGGGAAGCTGCCATGGCCGATACACCCCTTTTGGGTGGCACACCTTCATGTCCTAGTCGATACACTACAAGACAAGATACACATGTGACATATATATGCTATAAAGTCCATATAAAGATGTCATTCTTCATCTATCAACCAAACATGGCACCCCATAATCCATAATCGTTCTATATTATGTCACTCATAAGCAAGAAGACTCTAGAGATAATAAATTGCACATTGACCCCTCCATTTTGGGTATTTTGCAATTTATACCAAAACTAGCACACAAAGCACAAGCTTCAACCAACCAAGCTCAAACTTGCAACATAGGTCCTCCATAAGGAGCCCTACCTCATCATTATATTTCTAATGATTATAGAGAACTAAAGGCATGCTCGACATGTGACATATTGCAATATAACCCCTTACTTTGGGTAAATTGCACTTTGGTCCAAAATAAGCAAATATTGCTCAAACAACATCCAAACGGGACCAAACTGGAAACATGAGCTTGTCACATGATACCAAAACATATTAGAAGATTAGATTAAGGTTCTAAGCACCTTCCATAAGCAAAGCAAAGAGGGTTAGCCCAAAACCTAGGTCAGGGCCCTTACAAGTCATAAACTCCTAACAAGGATTTCATCCCCAAAATCCCAAGCGGAAGGAAGACGAGTGTTACTTGCATGTCACATCATACAACTCCGTAAAGCTCCTAAGTGTCACAGATCGTGACCATTATACTTTCTCTTCTCCCAGAGCTAACTTAGGTTTTCCTTGCACTGGTTACAACTCAACCCCTTTTTGTTTTATCATCCTTCATCCGGTACATCCTTGTGATACTGGAACATCACATGCAACTTGTATTACTCAGGTATCCGTTCCTTTTACTGATGTATCACATTCCTGATTACGTTTCCACTGTGCTACTTATGATCTCACAGGCTTGGCACTTAAGCTTCACATAACTGGTAGTCACCATCCTTCTGTCATCTACATTCCAACTGTTCCATCTCCTTTCACATGGGATGTCTCAAATCCAAGGAAGATCTTTCTCAGTAGAGGTTATCACAAGATACATACTCTGCAAAATACATGCATGCATAAGATAAGGCTCATGAGGCACCTAAAAAAAAAGGCTCATGAGGCACCTCATTATGCATCGCTAAAGGCTGAACATGAAAAGGAGTTAAACATCTTGGTTATCGGCAACCATATCTCCTCAGTTTCAAGCATGTCATGTGTTCATGTCAGCTCCCAAGAGCACAACGAGTACCAACTCAGATGGTAACATTTATGCACTATCTCAACTGATCAAGATAGGATTCCCAAACCTTGTTCATTCGTCTCTAACCGCTGCACATCCCGCTTGGATCTTTCATTACCCGAAACTTAGCTAGGTGTTGTCAAGGAATCAGGCTCAACATGATAAACTTTCCCAAGATGACCTCACCGCACTTCCTTTTTCTTGGGTGCATACCTTTCGATGTTATGTTTATGCAGAGCATAAACCCCTAACAGATGGTAGTCATACTATCGACACTTAGCCAGGTCAAACCAAAGACAACCTCTCCATCTGAGGCAACTTCACACCTTTCTAAGGATATCCCTTCCCAGGGTTATAACGATCCTTGACATGTCACTGGGAAAGGGTTTCACCCGACTATCACATCCAGGAAAAGAAAGGATACAGAGAAGAGTATACTTCATCCTGCACAACCATGTCATCAACAAGGCGCTCGACAATAGGTTATCTCTCTTCTAACTATCAGGAAGGAAACATCTACCAAACGTACAACAAGCGCTCACAGGAGGGTACATCCTGAATTGGATCAACTAGAGTAGATAAGAGGCAAGAAGAAGACAAAGTAGAATGGAGTGACTCCATTCAACCTGCCACCACACACTGGTCATACTACCATTTCTGGTCAGCTCATGCCTCAAGATCTAACTGTTACATGTTGCCATCTGTTGCCTGGTCAAACCATTCGGTCCTCACTTGCTTATCCTTATAAGTGTTCCTCCATGATGCTGATATGCTGCCTCGAGGGTCACCACATAGATCCAAACTCCAAAACAAGCTTCCATCTTGTAGGTTCAAGGTCAAGGATGATCGATCAGGACGGTTCACCATCTTACTTCTACGATCTAGGCATCTTAATTCTCAACCCCTTCTTAGAAGGCATGATAAGAGGATCATACCGTCATCATCTATCACCGATCTCTCCACCTTGGAAACCAAAGTTCAAGATTAGCTGATACTTTTCAAAGTATCCAAACAACGATCACTTCAAAAGAACACATATCAAGTGACACAAGGTCCACTTGACGGCCACTCCCTCGAAAGGAAGGGATGCAAAGGAACAAACTCCTCCCATCAACCGATCAACATCTATGGTTTCTGACACGATTTTACCGTGCGTATAACGCAAGAGCACGCGTCAAAGTAATATGGGCCTTTGTGAGGCCCGAGTCGAACTCAGGGACACTGAACTATCGGTAGACTACTACTAACTGCTCGCGATTAGCTAGACCGATTAAAAAGTTCTGAGAGTTGATTGAAAAATAAAAGAAAAATAAAAGAAAACAAAGCAATCGATTAAATGTTGAGTTTAATCGATTTAAATGGGAATCTTTAGGATTGCGGTTTCACCGCGGGTTCTCATTGTATTTATTTCTATATAGTTAATCAAAATCATCTCTCATTCCGGGTAGTGGCCTGTAGTCAGAATTGTTCACTATCGTGATACAATTCACTACCTAAATCTAGGTCGGTTCCACTGTTGTAGTAACCTATACCCTAAATTAGGTATATTAGAGTCAACCTCTGGGTTTCCACCATTAACCGTACATCACCTTGTTCAAGGAATTTATGAGTTAATGTGAATTTCATCTCTTTTCAACCGTTAATTCTGATTTCAAAGAAATTAAAGGCATTAGATTATCATTAGGGTGATCAATCATAATGATATATTGGAGAAAACGAAATCATACCACAGATTTAAGAGACAAGATATGAATTACTATGATAAAAATGTCATACAACGATTACCCGGGCTACTCCCGGTCCTAAAGACAAAGGAGATTAGCCCCGGATGTTCATCTCAAAGAAAGACATGGTGGAAGAAAGAGAAAACATGAAGAAAATGTGGATGAAGTGATGTAAACCCCTGAACGGAGAAGATCCAAGCATTCCTCGACATAGAGTGCGCGATCTACAACCTTCCAGCGGTAGAAAATGACTTCTGCGGCTCTCAGAATGATTGGGGTGTGCTTCCGGGCTCCATTCTCCTCTCCAACTCTCCTTGGGATGTGTGTAGTGGCTAATGACGTGATCCTGATTCCTGGCCACCATCATTAGGTATAAGCACCAACTTAGATCACCAAAATATCACCACCGTTGGATTCGGGCCGATCTGAAACAAAAACTAATCTGACGACGTCGATACCATCGACACGAGTCGATGGTATCGACTCGTCATAATATCGGCGGGTTTCCTTTCTTCTCTGACATTCCGAATGATGCAGACTCAATACCATCGACACAGGTCGATGGTATCGACACCTTTAGGTGTAAGTTTTGTCACCTTTCTGAACTGAAGCTGTGCGATGTCGATAGTATCGACTTTTGTGTCGATAGTATCGACCGGATGATCGCTGACAACCTGAAGGTAAGTCGCTACCATCGACTTCCCAATCGATGATATCGACACTGCTTGTCTCCTCGCGACTGTCTCTCTGTGACTGTGTCGATACTATCGACGGATGTCGATGGTATCGACAGCTGTATATATGCATTTTTCCTGAAATTGCAAGACAAAACCAAATCAGCCAAGCTAAAACCCATTATAATAATTGTTTATAATCAAAAAGATAAAATATGAGAGACTTGATGAAAAATTAGATTATAGACTAAAGCAATATGAATCATGCAATATTAACCACCAAAGTGACTAATAATCACAGAAAACACATGTAAATCAAGTCTATAAAAGTGACTAAAAATCACCGCATCAAACTCCCCTAAGCTTGAACATTGCTCATCCTCGAGTAGTAGAACTATAGAATAAAATTGCGAGGGTCAACTAAAGAACATATTTTCACAACAAACTTTGCCAAATGATCCCCACCAGACATTCACACTCCGACCCTCACTAACCACAGAATGATAATTACCCTCAAGGTGACAATGCTCATCCATAAGAGATATCTACCCCAAAATTGATGAACACTATCACATAAGGCAGTTAACATAATAAAATCCTCTGGTTCATGCTTGGTGCATCTTTGTGATCTTCTATCTACGTTGCTCATTTCCTACCTACCATCTACATGGAAGCAGATCTCCTGATATTAATGAATGAGGAGATAATCACGGTGGCCTACCAATTTGGGCTACGGGTGGATGGAATAGGTGGCTGTGGAAGAAATAGAAGTACAAAATAGTTTTTAACATGCTCAAACAACAAAAATGACCTAAATGATGCATATGCCAATGAAAAATGCCCTAATGCCTAAATTTTGGGTGGAATGATGCATGTTCCTACTATTACATCTCATGCGTGATAGAATGTCTACAAACTACATAATGTGCTTATTCTTCCTATTATACGGGTGAGACAAGCTCTTTTCTCCCTCTAAAATCATCCTTCTTTCTTCTTCTTTTTTTATTTTTTTTACAAGCCCTTCTTTCTCTCAAATTGGCTGATGCAACATGTACACTATTTTTCGGAAAATTTTCATTTAGGTCTTATTTTCACATACTGTTATCCTTGAGGCATTACAACTTAATTTTAGAGAGTATAGAACGAGTCACCCGCTTCTCTTGTTTTTCAAAAGAAATAAAGCACAACTTGTCCTATATGCTCAAAGATATGTTAAAATGCAACTACATGAGATTAGTTATGCAACTATGATGACATGCACTCAAGAATGTGTGCATGCATGATTCATCTACAAAAAAAAATATTTTTATTTTCCATTTTTTTTAATGCAAAATCTAACTAAAATGCAATCCTACCTAAATGCTATGCAATCAAAAGATGAAAACTGTAATGTGCTTCCAGTTCTTATGGTGGAGTGTGAAAACAATGGGGTGGATAGATCACAAGATTAATTGACCGAACCATTGAAAAATATTATATGTCCCTCCTTACTGACCTGTGTAACAATTAAGAGGTTTCTCTCTCTTATTTCAGATTAAGGTCTCATTACCATTTGGTAAGTTTAGGCTCAAACAACCAATTCCGTCCACTTTCCGTGGCTCATAGGAATTTACAATTGTGGTCTTATGTTTTAGAGTTGACAAACCCAATTATGTTCATAAGTTATGTGCTCAAGTTTGAACAAAACAAGCTTGTAAATTCATTAAAATTTTCAAATTGACCCCTGATTCCCATATGACCAACAAAGAGATGACACATTACATTAGACATCCATAGATACACTAGATAGAGTGTGGATCCTAAAAACTAAGAAAATTGCTAAAACAACAGAAAAGGCAAATAATTGCTAAAAACTAAAAGTAAAAGCTAGAAAAAGATAGAAGCTGTTCCATCTCCCCCCCAAGCTTGAATTCAAATATGGCCTCATAGTAAAAAACAACCTTAAAAGGTGGAATAGTGATACCGATCATTGGTCAGGTGGTGGCAGGTATTGCGGAGCGGTAGGGTCCCATGATGGAAACTGCCCCTGAAAATTTGGATCATACAGGGGCATGGGTGGAGGTTGAGGATATCCCCCAAAATAGTTCTAGCTCCAATAGTTATCATAAAAAGGTTGTTGCTACATCTCCATCCTATGCAACCTATCATGAATATTCTCTTGGTTGGTGAGGAGGAGGCACTCGTTCTCGTAGATGGCCTACTGATTAACATAGAGCCGATTGGTAGTCTCTTGAATATCAGCAAATGACGCCGTGTGCTTCTGGATCTCATGCAGCATAGAATACATGCCCTACATAGAATAGACATCCTCTCCTTATTGAGAGGGCTGAGGTGGCGGAGGCTGCGAAGAAGATGATGCACATGGGTGGAAGCGGGGACGCTTCCACGGTGCCACTCGTGAACGAAGAGGAGTGAAAACCTCCTCTTCCTCTTCATGCTCGTCGCCGCCATCATTGTTGTCGTTGTTGCCTTCCTCTTCATCGAAGTCATCGACGAATATGATGGGCCACCGAAAATGCTGAGCTCTTTGGATGTTGAAGATGGGATTGGGAAGCGCACACTCCTAGTACACCTAGTTGACATGGCACTGTGCAATGGCCGCACCATTACGGAGTGTGAGAAGGTTGGAGCGGTGCAGGTGATCCATGTTGACTTTGTTCCTGTTGGACAATAGAGTGAGTTGGGAAAAATCCAACCCAAGGTAGATGGACAACGGTGTGATAAGCCCCCCAAAGTGGATAGGAGCTTTCCTTGTACTCGTACGCACTGCCAATACACACGTCAAGAAAAACGCGCCCCAATTGCACTCTTCTCGCTTCAGCAGTTTATACAAAAAGAACAAGTCTGTCTCCTAAAATTTACTAAGCGAGAGATCGCCCCGAGCAAAAAGAGTAGTGCACAACATGCGGTGTAGAATCCTCACAAACGGATGCTCGAAGTCGGTGACGGCTGCGTTGTGGTAGCTGACAAACTTGCCTGGAGGCGCGATCACCAGCTGGGCGAAGATGTCATCGTAATCTGTATGGTTATCCGGCCTCCGGTGCTGGTCTCTCCCATGATTGCAGTTGTAAATGGAATTGAATTGCTTGAGGGTGAGATTGTAATTGTTGTTGTAGAGCCAGAAAGAAACGTGGCCATTGATCCATTCCCGATCAGTGGTGATGAGGTCGTTAGGCACAACACATACGTCCAGCGATGCCATGAACTCCGCCACCAGCTCTTTGTACGTCGGCCACTCACCGAAAAAGGGTTGGCCATTAGCGTGGAACTCCATCTCGTCGGGCCTCCTGCCCGTATGCCTTGCTCACACTTTAAGGACATAAGCAAGATTGGGCTCGAACCCAAGGTCACGAACCATGGTCCGATCGACGTAGCGGGTTGGCTCGATTTTCCTTTTTAGAAACTCCTTGTATGCCTTCCGTACTTCCGCAGAAGGATGAAAAATCCTTGGACGAGGAACAGATCCAGGTGGTGGAGGAACAAACATCATGATCTTTGTCGGGTCTGCCTGCGAAGAAGATGCTCCTGTGGTCTGCACCATTGTCACATAGAGAACGAGGAATAAGAAACAAAGCTCGATGAAGGTCGAAGAAGATGATCTCCACTCAGTGAATATATCCCGATCCTTGGACGCTTGTAGATGGCCTCTGGTCGCACAACGATGCTCAATGCACAAGTGGAAGGAAGGAACTCCGAAGGTGTGAAGAAATTGGAGAAAGAACCCTTCCTTTTATAACTGAACTTGGCGCTGCTATTGCCCCGTCGATACCATCGACGGAGGTGTCGATGGTATCGACACCTGGAGGTGCGATCCGTGCTTCACGACTATCGACGGCTATCGATGGATGGATTTGAGGGCTCAGATTGGTGATGTGTCGATACTATCGACGCGAGTCGATAGTATCGACCCATCCCACGAATCGCTTTCTGAAACCGGCGGACGCCGTTGATATTTTCTCGCGGATCGGTGACGTGTCGCATAGATACCATCGATGGGTGTCGATGGTATCGACTCTTCATGAATCAATCACCTCGCAAGGCCCGGCCGCCGCTTTCTGTCTGTAGCCGGGTCGATACCATTGACAGGCCCGTCAATGGTATCGACTTCACTGAGATAAAATCATATGTAAATCTTCAGGGATCTCACGAGTATCGACATCCTAGTCGATACTATCGACCCCGAACTAGCTTTTTCTTCGGCGTTACTGATGGTAGGTCGATACCATCGATGAGGCCGTCGATGGTATCAACTCAGAAAATTTTCTGCAGTCGCCTACCTATACCCATGTCGCTACCATCGACATAGTAGTCAATGGTATTGACTCTGCCTAACCCTGCACACTGAACAAACGATCAAGGTATCATTTTTACACTAAAACAAAATTAAACCCACTAACTTGTAAATGCGAAAGAATATGGAAGAAACTACCAATGGTTGGGTTGCCTCCCAACAAGCGCCCTTCTTTAATGTCTTAGGCTAGACAAAATCACGCTCATCTTGCATCTGTAAGTGCTATGAGTTTGACCTCATGCACTTTCCTCGTGTAGTCCTCACCAAAGTATAGCTTCAACCTCTGTCTGTTGACCAGAAATGTCGTCTCTCCATCACGCACCAGGATGGCACCATGTGGCCGTACCTCCTCCACAATGAAAGGTCCACTCCATCGAGATTTCAATTTCCCGGGGTGCAACTTCATCCTCGAGTTGAACAATAACACACGATCTCCCTTTTTGAAGACATACAGTTGAATGTGTCGACCGTGAATTAGTTTTGTTCTCTCCTTGTAAATTTGCGAATTTTCATAGGCGTTCATCCTCAGCTCATCTAACTCATTGAGCTCTAGCATTCACTTCTTCCCTGCCTCATCATAAGTCAAGTTAAGCTTCCTTAGTGCCCAGTGTGCCTTGTGCTCCAACTCTACCGGAAAATGGCAGGCTAGCCCATAAGCCAACCTAAAAGGCGTAGTGCCTATAGGTGTCTTAAATGCGGTCCTATACACCCATAAAGAATCTGGTAGCAAAGTACTCCCGTTCTTTCTTGTCGAAGCCACGGTGCGCTCCAAAATTTGCTTGATTTCTCTATTGGACACCTCGACCTGCCCTTGTGTCTGCGGGTGGTACGGGGTACCAATATTGCTTTACCCCGTACTTCCTCAACAATGCAACCAACTTTTGATTTTTGAAATGGGTGCCTCCATCGCTGATAATCGTCCTTGGCACACCAAATCTATAGAAAATGTGATCTTTTACAAACATGCACACTACATCAACATCATTAGTCCTTGTGGGTATTGCCTCTACCCACTTCGATACATAATCAACAACCAATAAAATGTACAAATTAGAGTTCGAGGACACAAAGGGTCCCATAAAATTAATGCCCCACAGATCAAATACCTCAACTTCTTGAAACACGTTGAGGGGCATCTGTCGCTTAGAAATATTACCTGTCCTTTGACAGGAATCACATCTTCACACATAGTCATAGGCATCCCGGAAGAGTGTAGGCCAATAAAGACCACTCTCTAGCACCTTGGCCTCCGTTCTGGAGCTCGCATGATGACCACCGGTTGGTAGTGTATGACAATGACTAAGTACACTACCATATTCTATCTCTGGTACACACCTGCGCAAAACACCGTCCCTGCATTGCTTCAACAAAATGGGATCATCCCAGAAATAATATGTCAAAGAATGGAAAATTTTCTTTTTCTCTTGATAAGTCCAATCATCTGGGATTATTTTACAGGTGAGATAATTAACAATATATGAAAACCATGGATCCTTGGATTTTATAGAAAGGATTTGTTCATCAGGGAATGTCTCAGTAATGGGTATATTAATGTCCTTCTCATCTACCCGTTCTAACCTAGACAAGTGGTCCGCAACCACATTCTCAATCCCCGCTTTATCTTTAATTTCAATGTCAAATTCTTGTAACAATAATATCCACCTAATCAATCTAGGTTTGGCATCTTTCGTTTCCATCAAATATTTGATGGCGGCGTGGTCTGTCCATACCACAACTTATGATTCTACTAGGTATTGCCGAAATTTTTCGAATGCAAAAACGACGACGAGCAGTTCCTTTTCAGTTGTGGTGTAGTTAAGTTGTGCTTCATTTAAAGTCTTGGATGCATACAAAATCACAGCGGGTTTGTTTTCAAACCATTGTCCTAGAACAGCCCCTACTGCAAAATCCGAAGCATCACACATTAATTCAAAAGGCTTTGTCCAATCTGGCGTTTGAACAACTGGTGCAGCAATTAACTTCTCCTTGAGCACATTAAAAGCATGCAAACACTTTTCATTAAAGTCAAACATTGCATCTTTCTCAAGCAGTTTAGATAATGGTTTAGCAATTTTTGAGAAATCTTTGATAAAGCGGCGATAAAATCCTGCGTGACCGAGGAAACTCCTCACCCCTTTAACCGAATTAGGTGGGGGTAATTTTGAAATAACCTTAATCTTAACTGGATCCACCCTCCAGCCCCTTGCTAGACACTTTATGTCCAAGCACAATCCCTTTACTAACCATCATATGTAATTTTTCCCAGTCGAGAACTAAATGTGTGTCCTCACATCATTATAAAACTTTATCCAAATTATACAAGCACTCATCAAAAGACGCACCATAGATGGAAAAATCATCCATGAAGACCTCTAAACAACACTCAACCATATCATAGAAAATGGCAAGCATGCAGCGCTGAAAGGTTTCTGGTGCGTTGCACAAGCCAAAAGGCATACAGCGATATGCAAATGTTCCATAGGGACAAGTGAAGGTAGACTTCTCTTGGTCCTTAGGATCAATGGAGATCTGATTGTAGCCAGAATAGCCGTCTAGAAAACAAAAATGCGATCGACCAACTAGTCGCTCTAAAATTTGATCGATGAATGGAAGAGGAAAATGATTTTAATGTAGCAGAGTTCAATCGACGATAGTCAATGCACACACGCCACCCTGTTACCAGTCAGATCGTGACCGGCTCATTTAACAAGTTGTGAGTGATAGTGATTCCTCCATTTTTAGGGACTACCTATGTGGGGCTTATCCACGTCGAATTGGAGATAACATAAATGATGCCTGCAGAAAGGAGCTTGATCACCTCCTTCTTGACGACCTCCATCATGCTTGGATTGAGTCTGTGCTGTGGCTGAATTACAGGTTTGGCTCCTTCCTCGAGCCGAATCTTGTGCTGGCAAAGTGTAGGTGAAATCCCCTTAATATCCGCAACTGACCACCCGAATGCTCCATGGTGGTTCTTCAGCACGGTCATCAATTGATCCTCTTCATCGGCACTTAGATATGCCAAGATAATCACTGGTAGTCTCTCACCATCGGCTAAGAATGCATACTTCAAATGAGGTGGCAGTGTCTTCAATTCTAACTCTGGTGGACTGATCAAAGATGACTAAAGAGGTGGTGGGAGTGGCCCAAGATCTTCATGATACTTGGCATAATAGCACGGAAACACTTGAAGCATCTTGACACATTCTTGTAACAACTTCCTTCTCATCCAGTCATGCATTATATTAACAAGGCAAGCCTCAAGGGGCAGTTCTGGATATGCGTCAAAGACAGAACTAGCTATTGCATCATCTTCAGTAGAAAGAGGAATTTCCTCCTCTTCATCATTTGGAAAACCCATAGCTCTGCAAAGAGAAATAACTTTGGTTTGTTCCATAATGTCTACATCCAGTGTCCCCTTATCTACCTTGGTCATTACATGAGCCATATCTAGAAATGGCTTCCCTAGACAGAGAGAAATGTTCTGATCAAAATGTTTCACCATGCAACACTGCTCCTTTGCTTTTGATTGTGTCGTGTTTGGGGGAATAACCATTTCAAATCGGTCATCCGCGATTCCCAATGTCAAACGGCCTTGTCCCATCTCGAGTATCATATCTGCCGTAGCTTGGAAGGGTCTTCCGAGGAGTAGCTCATTTCCTTGTTCATATTGCATTTCCATTACCACAAAATCTACTGGAAATACAAACCTGTCAACTTTAACCAGAACATCCTCGCAAATACCATACAAATTTACCACAGAATTATCTGCTAGTTGAATCGTCATGTTGTTATGTCTCGATTCTTTAAGTCCCAGCTTCTTGAAAGTAGAAAGAGGAATCAAATTGATACTTTCCCCAGAGTCACACAATGCTTCGCCGAATTTCACCTTACCAATGTAACATGAAATATTGAAGCAGCCCAGATCTTGTCTTTTAGGTGGCAATGTGCCCATAATGAAGGCACTCACTTGCTCCTTAAGAACCACCACTTTAGTATCAGGAATCTTCCTCTTCTTTGTAATTATATCTTTAAGAAACTTGCCATAGGAGGGTATCTGCTCTATTGCCTCTAGTAGCAGAATGTTGACAGAAAGTTTTCTAAAGCTATCTAGGAACTTCTTGAACTAAGCATCCACTTTCTTAGCCTTCAAACTATTTGGATACGACATTGGGACTGTCTGTGCCCTCTGATGTGGCGGCACATATGGTGTCCTCTTTGGAGTTTCTTCCTCAGCAATGATTTCTGGTGTAGCTTCCTCTACCACATCCTCTATCAGTACTGTGATTGTAACTTCCTCTGTGGCCTCACCTATGTTTTCTGGCTGGGGTGTGCTTGGTTCATCGGCCCTGGGGTTTAAAATCTTCTTACCACTCCGTAGCAAAATTGCCTTAGCTTGTTGGTTTCCTCCTGGAATGTTTGTATTTCCAGGAAAACCTTACTGTGCTGGATTCTTCAAGCTTGAAATCTCTACTGCCATCTGTGCTAAGGATGTCTCGAGTGACCTCATCTGAGCCCCATGACTCTATAGAGTCTGCCCAAATTGATTCATAAAGTCACCTTGTTGTTTAATGTACTGGCCAAACATGCTCATGAGTTCTTGATTCTGCTTGATTACTTGATTGAGCAACTCATTGCTCTTGTCCTATGTCGACGGTTGTGGTTTTGCATCGGGGTCCTGTAGGAAATTGTTTGGGTCCTTCCATGAAAATTTCTTATCTTTCCTCCAAGAATAGTCATTGTTTCTGAACCCCTGTTGCTGGCGCATAAATTTCACCTGTGCTTCATCATCAGATTCTGCGTCCTCTTTTGCTAGCAATTTCTTGGCTAGAAGGTCCATCTTCTCATTTAGCTCCTTGATAGCCTTTGACTAACCTGTGACTCGGACCTGCTCTACTATGTATCTGTCGCCCCATGATTGCTTCCTGGCCATATTTTTCAAAATTTCCCAACACCTAGTGCCGGTATTGTTCAAGAAGAAACCATAACCTGCCGAGTCCAGATTGCTCCTGTCATGCTCATTTAGAGCAAAGTAGAAAATCTTCACTTGTTTTTCTTTGTCCAGCCCGTGATGTGGACACTTTCACAGCATTATTTGGAAGCACTCCCATGTCTCTGAATATGTCTCGCCAGCCCTTTGACAGAAATTGTGGATCTTCCGTACTAGGTCATTAGTTTTCTCCGGTGGAAAGAATTTCTCTCGAAGACCTTGATCATTTGATCCCAAGTCTCTACAATCTCATCATCTAGGTTATGCAGCCATTCACGTGCATTACCTGCAAGCGAGCTGGGAAACAACTTCAAATACATTGTCTCTTGTGGAAACCTATCTATCTTGATCATATCACAATTTTCCACAAATGTGCTGATGTGTGCAACTGGGTCCTCATTCTTCAGCCCATGAAATGCTTGAGACTTGACCAAGTTTATCAGTGCCAGATCAATCTTATAAGTTGGAATGTTGACTGCCTACTTCTTTATTGGTCCCTTTGATGCTGACGAGGAAGAAGCTTTTATCTTCTCCCAGATTGTCTGTTCTTCAGCCACGACTTCTGCTTCAAAGTCTGAATCTATATCCTCAGGCTGATCGTGAATATTGTTCTCTTCGTCGTCTGGTCCCAACGGTGGAACCTCTAGTGATGGCTGTGTGTAGTCTGTGCTACACGTCCTCACCATGCACTAGTACCTGCAAAGTAATAAAATTGGTTCAGTACAGTGCTAGACGATTGCTAGATATGACAGATAAAAATGAATTTAAAAAATGATGATAAAAAAATGTGGCCTAGAGTGGCCACTTGTAGAACTCGTAGTGCCGACAATTGCCGTGTCCTCGGCAACGGCACCAAAAACTTGACACGATTTTACTGTGCGTATAATGCAAGTACACACATCAATGTAATATAGGCCTTTGTGAGGCCCGAGTTGAACTCAGGGACACTGAACTATCGATAGACTATTACTAACTGCTCGCGATCAGCTAGACCGATTAAAAAGTTCCGAGAGTTGATTGAAAAATAAAAGAAAAATAAAAGAAAACAAAGTAATCGATTAAATGTTGAGTTTAATCAATTTAAATGGGAATCTTTAGGATTGCGGTTTCACCGCAAGTTCTCGTTGTATTTATTTCTATATAGTTAATCAAATTCATCTCTCATTCCAGGTAGTGGCCTGTAGTCATAATTGTTCACTGTCGTGATACAATTCACTACCTAAATCTAGGTCGGTTCCACCATCGTAGTAACCTATACCCTAAATTAGGTGCATTAGAGTCAACCTCTGGGTTTCCACCATTAACCGTACATCACCTTGTTCAAGGAATTTATGAGTTAATGTGAATTTTGTCTCTTTTCAACCGTTAATTCTTCTTTCAAAACAATTAAAGGCATTAGATTATCATTAGGGTGATCAATCATAATGATATATTGGAGAAAATGAAATCATACCATGGATTTAAGAGACAAGATATGAATTACTATGATAAAAACATCATACAATGATTACCTGAGCTACTCTCGATCCTAAAGACACATGGGATTAGCCCCGCATGTTCATCTCAAAGCAAGACATGGTGGAAGAAAGAGAAAACATGAAGAAAATGTGGATGAAGTGATGTAAACCCCTGAACGGAGAAGATCCAAGTGTTCCTCGACGTAGAGTGCACGATCTACAGCCTTTCGGCGGTGGAAAACAACTTCTGCGGCTCTCGAAACGATCGGGGCGTGCTTCCGGGCTCCGTTCTCCTCTCCAACTCTCCTTGGGATGTGTGCAATGGCTAATGACGTGATCCCAATTCCTGGCCACCGTCATTAGGTATAAACACCAACTTAGATCGCCAAAATATCACCACCATTGGATTTGGGCTGATATGAAACAAAAATTAATCTGACGGCGTCGATACCATCGACGCAAGTCAATGGTATCGACTCGTCGTAATATCGGCAGGTTTCCTTTCTTATTTGACATCCCGACTGATGCAGACTCGATACCATCGACACGGGTCGATGGTATCGACACCTTTATGCGTCATTTTTGTCACCTTTCCGATGCTGAAGCTGTACGATGTTGATAGTATCAACTTTTGTGTCGATAGTATCGACCGGTTGATCGCTGGAAACCTGAAGGTAAGTCGCTACCATCGACTTCCCAGTCGATGGTATCGACACTGCTTGGCTCCTTGCGGATGTCTCTCTGTGACTGTGTCGATACTATCGACAGATGTCGATGGTATCGACAGCTGTATATATGCATTTTCTCTGAAATTGCAAGACAAAACCAAATCAGCCAAGCTAAAACCCATTATAATAATTGTTTATAATAAAAAAGATAAAATATGAGAGACTTGATGCAAAATTAGATTATAGACTAAAGCAATATGAATCATGCAATATTAACCACCAAAGTGACTAATAATAACAGAAAACACATGTAAATCAAGTCTATAAAAGTGACTAAAAATCACCGCATCAGTTTCATATCAAAGGGGAGGATATTATCACTTTCTTTGATCCTTACATGAGTTTCCAACCGTGTATATATCGTTAAGCCTTGTTCCATCTGGTTTTTATCTTGTATCTTCTTGGGTTCCTTGCATTCAACACAGGAAACATCAAGACCATTACATGTTATTATTCTCTTTCTCTCGTTACCGTTTCATCATGATCATGATTAGTCCCTGATTATATCAGAGTTTTGTTTTCTTTGTGTGAAAAAGATCGTTGCTCTTCACATATATTTCACTGGACATGGATCATCTTCCTTGTTTTCTCTTTCTTGTCATGGATCTGCACTTTATACTTTCACATTTCTGCTTACGTTCATTGGTTGGTCTGAGATTATCTCAGGTTCCATCTTGTTTACTCATCACTTGTTCTTCTCGTTCTTCTAACTTTATCTTTGCTTTCAGGTACTTTCTTCATCTTGTGTAAGTTCTATGCTTTAACTTATGTTGTTATCACAAGTTAATCTATCTTTTATCAAGTATATCTCTTGAGATTACAGTTTCAAGAACTTATCTCATCATATTCGTATACAGATTTAGGTTTCATAGAACCATTACTTCCTCTTTTGATTATCAAGCGCACATGTTTTAAAGAGTTATGATGCATTCACTTACCTCTTTTATGACATGATTAAGATATTGGCATTGTATTTCTAACTTGTTATGCTCTTTAGATTGCTCTAGAATGACTACTTGATCAAAATAATAAAGGAGGAAACAATTTAAGTCTCCACACTTACCTATGTCTTCAATATTTGAATACTTGGCCAGGGCATCCAAGTATTGATATAAGGTAGTATGCACCATCCTTTATGTCACGGTCCAACCTTAAACACCATCCTAATCCTAGTCCTAGTGTCCCTGTAGACTCGGTAGACCTAGGACTCTGATACCAAACACTGTAACACCCCATCCACAACAAAACACGATTACATGCAAACCAGCAGATTATTGAAAATCACGGGAAATTAAAACTGATTTACAACAAGCACCACAAGATGAAACATATTACATATGAGCCAACATTTTCATTTCATAACATCTTTTCAGGGTGATACAACAATTTCCCATCATCTCTTTACATGAAATAACTGTTTGTCATGCTGTTTTACATCAGGATACATACTGAAAACCGTTCATCATTCATTATGCAAGAAACATCAAAAAGCCCTTCCCGAAGACCTGAGTGTACATGGACAACGCATAGGACTCTATTGCTAGACACTATCTAGCCCACCGGGTATGATACCTCTGTATATCATCCACAACCACATGATCTTCATCTCGCCAGGCACGTCCACCTAAAAAGGGTTATTAACCAGCGGGGTGAGACACACAGTCCCAACGAGAAACATAACCCTCTGCCAACTTTGTAATGATCACAGATAATTGGTATAAGCAGATTATAGGAGCAACATACTGAGCAAGCTAATCTTTATTAACCTTCTTACCAAACTATCAGGAGGCATATAACCGGCATTCTGTATGAAACATGATTGACAAGATAAGCCTCATAAGATCTTATCACAAGATATAAAGAACGTGCATATAACTGCAAGATGTAATTAGATCATCTACACAATCAAGGCCTCAATCAATGTTACGTGTTTTGCCTTAAGCAATATATTCTATACGGCTAGATTACAATTTATTATGCCCTGAGGAAGTGAGCCTTCCCTGCTCAAATCCAACCATTGGCTGTGAACCCCAATCCGGTGCCATACAAGGTCTAAGGAGATCCGGACTCCATGACCTCACCTTCTCGTGGTCAGTACATGAATCATCAAGCAAGACCGCAGTCTTATGCTTATAGGGCCTCAACCTCTGGGTCAGCTCTGCAAGATACCCTTATCTCTAGCTCACCTCATCATAGGTGCTACTACATACATACGAGCCATGAACGCATCATGCTCATCATCACATATCCTGAGCCATGGATATGTTCACCATGATCCATATATCCTGGGTCTGCAACCTTAGTTGCACTCAACCCTCCTATTTTAGGCTAGGGGAAACCTCGCATATTCAACAATATGCGCTCCAGGTAATCCCGTAGGATAAACCTATTTCACCATCACCAAATACTAGCGGTAATGGATCTATGTCCAGGGCAACTACATGAGAGGTTCATATGTAATTAGTTAATGCATTTTAAGTAGATTGTTGGGGTAATCAAGTTATATTGAACAACCAAACACACACACACATATATATATATATATATATATATATATATATATATATATAATATGAACAACATTAATGTCATTGTATTGATGTTATATTTCCCTTGCTATTCTCATTACCCTCAACAATCATCACATCACCATGGGACATCCATTCCTCATACATCACACAATGCCACTGCCTCTCAAGGCTTTCACATCATACATCATCATGGGATCTCAATCCCTCTGTCACATATTGCCACTGCCCCTCAGGGCTTCAACATTATGCATCAGCATTTTGGGAACACATCCCTCAACTAGACACTCAGCCTTAAACAGGTCCTCAGACCTTTCTCATTATACTTGTGTTACATGTTATCTTCTCAACATAGTTATCATCATTATTATTCATTCATTGCACATTCCTCAAGTCCTACATAAAGCACATAATCATATAATCACCATAGCTCTTACCTGGCTATGAATTCAATATACCTGCATAGTTAGCTTGCATAAAAAGAGATAACTGAATTACCAAGCATATAACATATTGAGATTATCATGCTATCAGGAATTCAGGTGTACAGAATTGGAACATCATCCATATTCATATATACATGAGATTCAAGGCTGTAAATGCAAGCAATGCAATTACATTATCATTACCAAACTGTGAACACCCATCATGCCCCATATCTCATGAGCATATCTTTGATTATCATATCATCAAGATTAAGGTTTATACATTGGTATATTCTTTCATCATTATGAACGTATGTAGATTAATGTCATGACTGGTGTATTCATCAATACACCACAACTATCAAGTCAGGGATATCCCACCATATCCCGCATCTTTAACTGTTAAGCACAACATCCCTAAGGATTATCTTAAGGATCATACACCATGACCCATCATCCAACCTTATCAAAGGTTCATCTATCATTACTCATAAATAACCACTGCACAAAGGTCCACAACCCATTTCATCTTGGGTTCGTCATATTTTATTATTATTAAACATGAGCACACATCATGGCCCATACTTGTGGTCATATACCTATGTCACATTTTCATGTGTAGCAACATCATATCCTTTCAAACATACCATGATCACAACCAATCACCTTATCTCATATTTAACATAGGTGCATGGTTCAAGGTGATTTAAACCATATCGCATGTATCATTGTTATCAACAGAGGTGTGACCTCATATATATATATATATATATATATATATATATATATATATATATATATATATATATATATATATATATATATATATATATATATATATATATATATATATAAGCATTTCAGGTCATCAGAACCCTCACCAAGGCTCCTGCAACCCTCACTGAAGGTATAACGAGTATGGTCATACTCTCACCAAAGGATGCATCGGCTAGGGTTTCCCAACCCTAAGAAAGCTCACCACCATATCAGTCAACCCATCACTTCACCTATCATGCAACTAGAACCCACCAGCTCACATGGTGTTAGGCAAGGTGTACCGTGCATCAACAAATGCTATCGGCCAAAGGCCTATCATGCACAAGGATCAGGGTTAAGGTTCCTCTATCGGCTAACCCTCAACCTTGACCATATCGGCCAAAGCACAATGCCCAAGGCGCCTCTATTGTACAAACATCTCCATGTCATTCAAGGGTCATCTATATCAGCCAGGGCACCCATGTCGTCTAAGATACCATATTGGGCATGGACATGCTGGCTACTTAAATAGCATATCGGCCAACACTACTAAGGTTCTATAAACCACCATCATCTCGGGCACCACATACCACTTCATATCGCCAAGACCTATCACAAGGTGTGTCGTGCAGAGCACACATCAAGGTGTAACGCCCAAGCCCCAAACTCCACAAAGGTAACGGCCAAGACCAACTAAGCATATCAGTCAAAGGAACAACACCACTAAGATACTCACTAAGGTGCACTACCAGCATGGCTATCGGCTAACCACCACAGCAACCTTATCGGTCAAAGGGGTGTCGCCCTAAGGTGCCCCTACTACACAATCATCTTTGTATCGTCCATGGACCACATCTATTAGCCAGGGCACCAAGAACCATGTCGTGCATAGCCATGTAGTAGTCATAACGGCTAGCATCTAGGGTTAGCATGTCAGACATCATTCCATGTCGCCCGTCCCCTCTTATCGACCAAGCTCACTAAGGTGGTGTCATCCAAAGCTTGTGTTGGGCATCAAGCTAGCATCACATAACGGCCAAGATCACCTTAAGACAAGGGAGTGTATCAGGAGTCCTCTCTACATGGATGTATCAGGAAACCACCTATACAAGGTGTATCAAGTAGCCACTCATAATAGGTGTATCACCCATCCATCAACTCCACCAAGGGTATCAACTAAGGGACCATAATAGGCACCGACTAAGCTTCATCTAGGTATATCGGACATGAGTACAAGGATCATACAAATGCCCAAGCAAGCATATCTACCAAGGATTACATCTCAAGGACATATCATGCATTAAGGGTAGACAACTCATGCCACCCAAAGCAACTCTAACGCCCAAGCTAGGGTTGAGGCTCTATATCAGCCAATATACAAGGATCAGGGTTGTGTCAGCCAACTACCAATTCACCTATCACCATGTCAGGCAGAAGGGCGTATCGACCACAAGGTCCATAAAGAGTTAACTTCTCATATCATCCAAGACTTAACCCTAATAGGGGTATCGGGCAACATACTCAAAATGTCACCAAGGAAGCACATGTCGGCCAAGAGCCCATCCAAGGGTCTAGCAACCATGTCGTCCAAACCCTAACTCTAGGGTGGATAAGGGATATCGGGAACCAAGGTAAAACTATTACCAACTCATCATATCGCCCATACATCTAGGTCATAGGCTCATCTTTCAAGTCCAAAGGAGAGAAAGGAGTGTTTCCATAACTATCAACCGAAGCATAAGCTATAGAATAAGGTATTGTAACGGGAAAGCAAGCCATATCAGGCAACCTAGTTGTATCGGCCAAAGACCCATATCGTGCAAGCCATGTTCAACATCTATCCATCAAGTACAATAAAGACATCATATGGATAGTAGTAAAACGTGACCATCTCTATCAAAATAGATCTCATGCTCCATATGCATAAACATCATAAAGATGGATACCAATTTAAAGAACAAGATCAATATATGTGCATATGGAGAGTATACATAATAGAGATGGTTGAGAGTTATGTAACCCGCCTTAAGAGGATCTCCATGAAAGTTACACAGCTCCATGATTCAAGAACCAAGCACACATTACCCTCCATGAGAGCCATCCATCCGAAGCTCAAAGGTTTCCTTCGGCTCCAACATCAACACCTCAAGAAACAAAGGAAGAAGAAGAAGGTACCATGGTTATATATAGCTTCAAGAAGAAGAAAGAGGGGAGATAACCATGGCCAAACCTACTCCTATCAAGGGCCTATCCATGTCCGAGAGGGTAGGGAGGTGATGAAGGAGAAAGCATAAGGAAAGGCTAGCAAGAAGCATGACTCACCCAGGTAAGATCTTGAACAAGGAGTTTCCATGGCCAAGGAGCTCGCCCTCCTAAGCTCCATGGGAGTCTTCCTTTAGCTCCCATGCTCGTCCCAAACAAGAAGGGGAAAGAAGGTGGCCGAAAAGGATTGCTTGTATAAGGAAGAAGGGGGTTATATACACCAAGGAAGAGAGAGGTAGCAAGGGAGAAGTGTCATAACCACATAAACCAAGGTGCCACTTGCTCTAGCTCGTAACGCCACTTGTTGCCACCCTAACAACTCATGCATGGCCTGGTGATACACTCTAGGATGTGTATCGTGTAGATGGGAAGCTTCCATGGCCGATACACCCCTTTTGGGTGACACATCTTCATGTCCTAGCCGATACACTACATGACAAGATACACATGTGACATATATATGCTATAAAGTCCATATAAAGAGGTCATTCTTCATCTATCAACCAAACATGGCGCCCCATAATACATATTCATTCTAGATGATGTCACTCATAAGAAGTAAGACTCTAGCGCTGATAAATTGCACATTGACCCCACCATTTTGGGTATTTTGCAATTTATACCAAAACTAGCACACAAAGCACAAGCTTCAACCAACCAAGATCAAACTTGGAACATAGGTCCTCCATAAGGAGCCCTACCTCATCATTCTCTTTATAATGATGATAGAGAACTAAATTCATGCTCTACATGTGACATATTGCAATATAACCCCTTACTTTGGGTAAATTGCACTTTGGTCCAAAACAAGCAAATATTGCTCAAACAACATCCAAACGGGACCAAACTAGAAACATGAACTTGTCACATGATACCAAAACATCTTAGAAGATTAGATTAAGGTTATAAGAACCTTCCATAAGCAAATCAAAGAGGGTTAGACCAAAACTTGGGTCAGGGTCCTTACAAGAATGATGTGATCTTCCAGGCAAGCAAATTGAGGAGAAGGTCTCCCCAACAGGACACTACGATCTATCACCTAGAGCACACAAATTGAGGCAAGAATTTTAGTGGTAGAATAGTGCCATATTCCACATATGTGCACAAAAAATTAGTGTGATCCGCCATATTTGACTTCAGGGTTGAATCAGGGGTCAACAGAGCCAACTGTATGACCTTGGGATCTGTGCAAATCCTTAGCAGATTCTCACAATCTTCCACTGATAGTCATTGGTAGATCAGTGCAATTAGCCACTAAAAAGTATTTTTTTGCGCTCATCCTGAGGTGACTCCTAGAGTGTTAGAAACCTCAAAAAGGAGTTCCAACTATGATCAGACATAATTCAAGAGAGATGTAGATTGGAGGGTCCAGATCTACACCAAGTATTACAAGTTGAATCATTAGAACCTCTTCCTCTATGATGTATAAACATGTAAACCTTAGTCTATTTTTGTTGTATTAGATGGATCCTACTCAAAGGATTCTCAAGAAAAAAATTATTCTACTACGATTCCTACTCCTAAGATTCCTACAAGTAGATGTAACAATTAAATGATTGTGGCTTCCATTGTGTTGTATAGGATGCAAATATTAGCAACTATTGACAAGAGGGTGGCATCTTTCCAAGATGACTATTACCACCACCTTTGAGGCACACTATCCAAATGGTGACTTTACATCGGTAAACTTGAATTTCCATGATCTAAACTATAACTTGTCTATTTACATCTAACTTCATACTTTGGCACTCTGGGGACAAAGTATAGGATAAGTTTGTGCATGTGTAAAAAGGCAAGGTGCTATAGGAAATTTTTTATCCAATTTTCCAAGAAGTTTTCTTCATTTCCAAACTAGGTCTAACTATCTTCAGCAACTTATCAGGATATTAATTTAATTAGTGACATATTTGAGCAATAAAACACACATGATCTATAAAGAAATCATGCTCTTGTACCAACTCTATCTCAAGACACTATGTGCTTCTAATAGAGTGCTAGCTCACCTAGAGAATCTCTTCAAACTAAGGTGGATCTAAACCCTTTACACTTTTAAATGATAATATGAGTCCATGTGTACATGTTGGAAGTGTATATATCTCATACAAGGAAAATGATACCCCTTCCAGTGCTAAAAATCCTGGAAAGGAGAAAGGAGACTTGACAACCCACAAATCCCAAAAAATATCATATCATCCCATAATCTAAAAGTGGAAGAATAAAAGCATGTGTGTGAATAAAAATGAGAAATATTCCATGCTAAAGGCCAAGGGTGCTGCTCGGCCACTATATAGTTGTGCTCAAGAATGCAGTTATGTAGCAACCGGTAACAGAAACTAAAAGCTATATAAGCAAGTTCTTGTTCTTCACTGGGTACCCACAAGAGTTTCATTTCATACTTTGGACTCACAGTTAACTAACTTGGAGAAGAACACGGTACATACCTTCCTTAGCCCACCCAATACACTCTCTTGATCACCCAAAAATAAAGGTTGGGAGTAAAAGCTACTATTTTAGAACAAAGTGCAATACTTCTAGGGAAGGGGACTTGGAGTGGATATCATGAAGGAATAACCTTGTACCTTAAGAGAGGGAGAATAGGGAAAACATCATGCACAACTAAATTTCTAGGAAAGATCCCATGGACCCAGCAAGCAATCAAAGAAACCAAGCAAGAATCTTGAAATGGAGATGGCACAAAAACATGATCAAAACACCATGACCTTTCAAATTGACATGCCCTTTCCTGTCACCTCATACTATCAATTTATATATTATCTTGAGGATAAACTAGACTCTAAGCTTTAGGGATTGATAACATCTAATTTTATGGATGTTATATTCCTATTCTATCATTAATTTCCTTTCTTATTATAGGCTTATGTATATATTCCTGCAATTACTTTCAATTTTCCCTTTTACCTTTAATAAAACAATAACTTTTCATTTTTTTGCAAGAAATCATCAATTCCTAGAAAAGCAGCCAAACCAATAGTATATTGTTTTCAACTCCCATGGATGCATTCATTCCATCAGTTCATGAAACCTAACCATCTAATGAAGTTGCTACAACTCTTGAGACAACTATAGTCGATATGCCACTCTTCCAGCTCATTTTGTTAAGGTCCCACATTTAAGGAGTCATGTTACCCTTATTCCTTAGGACTCCTTTCATAGAGTGATGCCCTTGATAATACATAATCACTAATCTCAAACTCCAAAGTATACATCTTTTTTCCATCATAATTCTTTTGTTTGTATTGTTCATTCTTCATCTGTTATATTATTATTGTGATTTTCTCAATGGCATATTGCACTATATTAGGACCTAGAAACTACTTCTCTCCTATCTCATACCAACATATAGGAGGTTCACACTTTTTTTTACCATAAATTGCTTCATACAGTGCAATTTCCAAACATGTTTGATAACTATTATTATGTGTGTAATAAATTAGGCTCATATGTGCATCCCAACCTCTAGGAAATCACAACAAGCATGCTTTGAGAATACCTTCTAGTGCATGTGTCATTTTATCTAGATTTTACATTTGTTTGTGGGTGGAAATTTGTACCAAACTTTAACTTGGTCTCCATGGCATTGTGAAGTTGATCCTAGAAACTTGATGTGAATTGGGATTCATAATATGATATGATGAATAATAGAATACCATGATTCTTCACTATTTCTTCCATAAATATTTGTTCCAGACACTTTTTAGAATGAATCATCTTTACATGTAGAAATAAGACACCCAAGCCTACTAACTTTGGACTAGCCCAGAGCTAGGGGTGATATTACTCGAACAATTCTTTTTAACCTCGACTAGTCAACCTAACTTTATGTTTCATTAAACACATGGATTTATTTTGACTTGAATACAACTATACTAAATCCACACCTAATATAACTGGACAAGTGATCTTTGTACAAATGAAATTAGTTTCTCAACATTATTGAAAGTAGAGACTAAAGCAGTTCTAACAATTATTTCACATCATGTACAAAGTTGATACAAAATTTACCTCATTTTCACTCCATAACATGCATAGGAATAGATGAATAATAAGATGCCATCTACTATCTATCTATTCCTCACTAAAAACATGTGCACAACTATTTGCAATGGTCATCAGCTTTTGGATCTATCCACTAATATGACCATGTACCTATACATTGATTTTAGAAGGTGAGATTGTAACATCCTATAAATTTGGAAATTTCATATTTATTTCAAGACAAGAGGTGACAATTTGAGTAGAATAATGAAGGGAATATGATGACCTTGATTGATGAATGTAAGTTGTAGACCTAGCTTAGGTCTTCAATTTAAGTAAATAAAGTGATGATGAGCAAATATATTAATATGAGACTTTGATAATCTACAATCTCACATTCAAACTGGAGGAAGATTGAGAGTAAACACACTATAAAATTATAACCTGATACTTAGATGCCCACAACGGTAATACAGGGCCTTGTGTAGTAAGTAGTGTGAAACACAGGGACAAGGGTGACAAAGTGTATATGATTTGACGTCTTAGCTTAGATAAGTCAAATCAAAAGGAGAGATAAGTGGTTCCTTATTGAAGAAAGTGAAAAAATAAGAAATAATGCAATAAAACCAAAGTAAATCTAAGTTAACTAGATAAAATTAGGATACATCTTTAAAATGAGGATGTACCTTAGGTTAGATTTCACCAGTTAATAACTCTCACCAAGGTGAAGTACTCACAACCACTGTATACCCTTAGCGTAGTTTACAAGCAATTATCATAAGTGCCTATTCCCTCCTCTTTCAAGATGAAGTTGGATCCATGTCATTAACATGTCCCTTTCTTGAGATGACAAACAAACAAATAAAAAGACAACGATATGATCAATATCTCAAGTGTTCCAACAATTGCATGCATTCATACCACTTCATAACTCTAGATCTGAACTAATACTACTCCTTAGAGGCTTTAGCAATCAAACATCACAAGAATGATAGATAATCATGCAAGTAAAACATTCAATAACAAGAGTATGTAGATAAACATTGCTAAGAGTATATTGATTCAATGGAATACAAGTATATACGTGTTGGTATATCCTTAGTGGCTACTCTGAACCCAAGTAGGTGGACTAGCCACTCATGTTCATAAAAGAGAATAGGTATTTATAGGTGAACACATCCATAACAGGATGGAAGGAAGATGGAGGGGGAGCAAACAAAGTGACGAAGAAGGAATAAACATAGATAAACATTATCCACAATGGAGCATTGATGATTGATGGAGACCTCCTTATTTTCAAAGGTCTGTGATGTCAGTGGATATCATGGCTCTAAAAATCCTTCTCCTCTTGAAGAAGGTTGCCACAAACTTTAGAAGCAATGGAAAGTGATGGGGAAGCTCAGAATCTCATCCTAGCTCTTTGAATTCAGTGGTGGGTTATGAACTGGGACAACACTTTATCATCAAGGTGAAGTGTATTCCATGTGTCAATGCTAATGATATGCCATCTTGACACAAAACAAGTATGCAACCAATAGACATACAGAAAGTACAAGATGCCACATATGAAGAAGGTCAAGCATGGATCATGCATTGTAAGATCTAGAAGGTGAGTAGATGAGTATTAATTATGTTTAATGTGGTATAGAGGGAGTAAAATAAGCTACATGGGAGTTAGAAAATTATATTTGGCGATTTCAACCTGAGTTGCTTCAGTTGTGTGAACAAAACTTCACAAGGGAGCAAGATTCATAACCAAATATTTTAATGTTAAAACTAACCCTAAATTAATTCATATAATTGTCATGTAAAATAATTCAAGTGAACACAATGGCAATGAAACTCTAATCAAATGATGTTTTGGTGATATTTATTACTATGTCAAGGAAACCCAAATATGTGCAATATAACACCAGCGGTAAATTAACTTTTGTAGTTGAACTCAGTAATGAATACGGGAAACTAGAGAATTGAAAGTCACATTTTTAATAGAAACAAATTAGAATTGGAATCATCTCTTGAACAAGTATGGAAAACTCAATGAATCAAATATCTAGGAAAACTATACATGCATTGGAAGATATTTCAAGGTTAAGGATCCTTAGGAAGATGTTATATAGGGTTAAGTTCTACATTTGTATACGAAGGCCATTAGTCATACTACCTTTACAAAATTTTGGACCAACCTTTAGCGGTCAATGAGACAACATTGGTCGACCAGTTGATTAGTCAGGTCAGAAAGTTTGTTGACTATTCAACAAGTCAGATTGACTTATGGCATAGACACCATTTTTTCAGAAAGAATTCCAATAGATACCAATTATGGTCATAGAGACTGAGAATTGACTACCCAAGAAAGTTGGCCTACCTTTATCTCTAACATGATAAAATATAGAAAGCAATAAATCAAATCAAAATAATAGGTGTATATATCCAACCTCAACTTTGTTTGACTCTTGAACATTCTTCACCTCTCCCACCAATTTATCTCCAATAGGAGAATTTGTAAAGAAATTCATGGTAATCAAGGAAGGCTCAACCTAGAATTGCCTTTGAGATAGCTTGGAACTAGAATAAAAAATATAAAATTTGTTTTTATCTCTTCTTCACCTCCCTCCTCTCCTCCATCCTCTAGATCATCTACCTACATGTTAGTAAAAATAATTCATGATCATTCTCCCTCTCTTTTTCAATATTATTCTTTAAGAAAGCTAGAGTATATAAGGGAGGAACCTACCCCTAATTGTTTGTTTTGAGATTTTTTTTGACCTTAAATAGATGAATTAGTTTAAGCTTCCTACTATCATGATGAGTATAAGATCACAAATAAGAACCTACCTTAAGTATCAAAAGTAGAATCTAAAAATACTCCTTTTATATCAAATGTATTCAGGTTCACGAGTTCGAGCATGTCATTGATAGCACAATCATCTTTGGATACTATGTCGTTCTCTATTGCTTCAATTTAAATAATAATCTTAGATAATTATTTAGGTTAGATCCTCATCACCTCGAGAACCCATAATAGTCATGTTCAGCCTTATTATTAAGAGAAGCTCCCAACACATCATGTCCCAGATGAGAGTATGTTCTACTTCGTTTGCACCTAGTGTGTACGTATAATAAGGGTTTTCACTGTTTGTTGATACTATCTTAAATGGTTGTGATGTTGAGTTGAAAGGCCTCCCTCTTTTTAAGCATATCTAAAATCTTATCGAGACGGACATGATCATCCAACTTTTAATTGTTTACAGAGATGCAGTTTGTTATACTCTTGGCCAAACATGTGATTATGTTGTAGATTCGGCACTTGGCATCCTTGAGAGGTTTTGTATAATTTCTTCTGAAGGATCTATAAGTTGTAGGTGAAGCTACATGGAGAGCACTTGGGCGTTGAAATAGCGATTTTGCCTTTGCGAGGACACGAAGGATAAGATAACCTCGCGACTTCACTAAAAAAAGTATACTGAATTGCCCAAGTCGTGTATTGAGTGTTAGTCCTTCCCTTGCAACAGCACCCGACGGACTAAATTTACTTTTCTAGAAAATATTCTCATTTCTTTCAAAAGTGACAATATTTTTCAATAGATATCCAATTTAGAAACATATATATCTATACTACTATTAAAAAAAGACTCTTTCCAACTAATTACAATTATGTCATTTTTATTTTTATTTTCAAATATCCTAGTCAATCAGTTTCCAACATTTTGAAATGTTGTAGACCTCCTTGACTATTTCTCTTCTCACAAATTTCAGCCAATTTTTTACAATAATTTATTTCATTTTGCTCTCGTAAACTAAACCATGTTCTCTACAAATGCAAGGCTTGTGGACCAGCCAGCTAGCCGAGTTGGTTAGCTGGTAAGCCTGTAAGGCTGTAAGGATGTTGATGCCACAGGTCGCCGGTTCGAAATCCGGCTGGGACACTATGGACGGGATTCTCCATCGGTCTAGCTGACATGCGGATTGGGGTCAGCAAATAGACACCCCTTCAGCCAAAAAAGCATGCTGATAAAAAAAAAAATACAAACGCAAGGCTTGTTGTGGGAAATCGCCATCCCAACCAACAAATTCGTCTCTGATCACCTCCCCACCTCTCTTCTCCGTTGAAACGTGGGTTCGAGACACGCCATCTTAGCTAACAACCCCATTGTCTTTGGTTCTTCAATCATTCTCTTTCGTAATTTCAGTTTGAAATCTGATCAACGCAAGGAAACGTCGAGACAATTAGTTTCAGACTTTCTCCTTCATGTTCCCAGGACATCCTCGACGAGAAAAACTTTTCCAGTTTCTCCATGTCCCATAACCGTAGTAAGTTGTAACCATCCAGCCCCCTGTTGTTGTTGGGTTAGCTAATCAAGTCGACAGTTCGCTTCTATGTATTACCGGCTGGCTCCATGAATCGACGACAGACATGCAACAAGATTGACTCTGGCGCAATAAAAACATGATTTTGTACTGAAGTAATGTCGGACAAGCCGCGCACATGGTTGGTCGCTGGTTGAGAACGAAAAAGAGCAGTACACATTGAACGAGTCGCCCCATATTGAGCGGCTCACTGGCACCGTTGCCTCGCCGTCTTCAGATGCTTAGCCACACATATATAGGCACACAAGTCCTCGATAGACAGATACAATGCATGGCGTACGCTGCTATTGGTTCACAGCTAAAATTTCCCCGTACTGAGGAGGCCTTATGTAAGTTTCCTGATCCAGGTGGTCGAAAGGTTTTGTCCAAAAACAACAGTACTGAACCAATTGTTTTTTGAGTTGTTTTCTAAAACCCCTCTTACTTTCTTTGAAATTTCAAATAACCCCCTCACTTTTGACAAATCCTAACAAACCCCCTCCCACGTTTGGTTCCGTCAACAACTAACGGCTTTGTTCCTTTTTCTTATTATTAGCATAATGCACGTGCTAAAGCACGTGTATTACATTTGAAATAATATTTAAATGAAAATATATAAAAAATTCAATAGCGAATCCGAACTTAAACTAATACCTTTGTGTATCTAATAGTTTTATGATTAGATATCTTTGAATGTATATAGTTATATATATTATGGAATGATTTTCCATTATATATGTTTTATGTTTTCAAATTGTGAATCTATCAAGTTAGATATTTTATAATAAAGGAACATATAATGGAACAAATACGTGATTGTCAAGAGGTAATATAGAATAAATACATTAGTTGATTTGAACTTGAGAATCTTTTCATTTATGTATTCATCTTAAAGTTTTGTCGTTGATCAACATATGTCTTGATATAAACATTGTGTATCTTGGTTTAAGCCAAAAAGTACTTTGTGTTAAAAAATATCGCACTAAGTTGGATACAAGATGATACAAAACTGTCAAACTCAAACTTGACCAATAGTTAAATTTTTACAATTATAGAATCATGCATGATTTCTCAACAATTGAAGTTGTAACAAAATCAACATCTTTGTCCATTTGATCATTTTATAATTTAATGGCTTTGAGTGTATATAGTGCTAGATATCATAAAATACATGCTTTTGATTTTTAAATTATGAACATATTGAATTTCCTTAAATCAATTCTTCTAAAATAACTTGTGTAATAAGAAACACAAATGTAATTGCAATGAAGTAAAGTAGGAAAATAACCGATTAATTTGAGCTTAATATACTATTCACTTTATTATTCATTTTTTCATTTAATTATTTTATAATTTATTATCTTTGAGTGTATATAGTTTCATATATCACAGAATATATGTTTTCATTTTCTAAACTGTGAATATATTGAATTTATTATTGTGTTAATTATTTCTTCTAAAATAATTGTGTAACAAGAAACAAAAATGTGACTGCCATGAAGTAAAATAGAAAAACAATTAATTAATATGAGCTTAACATATTATTCACTTTATTATTTATTTTGAAAATTTATCATGGATAGATGTATAATTTCATACCTAGTAAAATAATATTATAATTTAAAATAGACATTGGTCTTTTGAACTTAAAATTTTAAATAATAATAATAATAATAATAATAATAATAATAATAATATTATTATTATTACTACTACTACTACTACTATTATTATTATTTATAAACTTATAATATAAATTAAACTAAATAAAGGCATTTTTTTGTTATTAATACATGGTCGTGGCTACTTTCCCACTAGGCACTCACCCACAACTCTTTTGCAACACTCAATAGAGGCTCGATGGAAAGTACATCCAAACATGATCATTAAAGTGTGTTATTTTTGTTTTTTCCATAACTGGATCTGGTGTTTGCCACCCCCTGATTCCTTTATCCCCTAACAAAATGACTACCAACAACTAGTGTGGGATTTTTGTCTCCCCATTGGTTTCGCCTGACACATGCACACGACTTGCTAAGAAACATTACTTCTGAACCACTCGGATATGATACATAAATCTTAAGCGGAACCGTTAGCGCAAATAATTCTTACATTTCCTCATCTCCAACTTACCCTCATTTCCTCATCTCATTGTGTGACCTCATGATCGATGGACTTGATGTCGTGGCCCTTATCAATGTCAGCTACTGCTATTCCAAAACAAATTCACCACGATAGTGCCACCGCACATGCTAATGAACTCGTTCCATACTAATGAAACTACTGTAACTCCTATTTGCAATAATCTTGTTAGAAGCTATAATCAAAGAACATACAATAACTATGATATGCAGCAGTCGTTTATTAGCCCTTATTTTTTATCCATCATACACACACAAATAGCATGACAGAATATGGAAAGTATGCTATAATAGCAGGCGAATTGGAATAAGATCCGTAGCTATAATTTAAAACGCTTGCTAATCTTAGGGACTCTGTAATGGTGTATCAAGAGAGCGATATCACAAAAACCCATTCAAAAATTAAGTTCAACTCTCTCCACGTATATTTCTCATGTCCTCTTATAAAGGCAGATTTGGATTGCCGAATGTAGCTAGATTATAATATATGTTACGTTTTGTTAATCTAAGAGTCTTAATATGCAGGGGTCTAAAATTCAAAAGAGTATACAATTTATATTTGGTTTAAAGGATACAGCTGATTGATTTTTTGTTTTCACTTAGGCCCTGTTTACTACAGTGTTATCGGGTGGGGTTTGCCGAAAAGTAACTTCAACCAAATTAAACCATGGGCACGTTTGGTTTCCAAGTTTTGCCTGGATGAAGAAGAATCCTGCATTTGCTCCGTCCCGGTTTAATTGGTTACTGGATTTGCGAACTGCAGCGAAGCAGAGTTGTACGTTTGGATTACCCGGATGAGCTCTTGGTGGGCCAAGGGACGTGAAACGGCTGACAGTTCCTGCAGCTGGCAAGGCGTTCATTCGCTGCATCTCGGCGTCCGGCCTTTTTGAAAAGGGGACGACAATCCCGCATCCGCTGTAAGACGAAAACTGCAGGATTCTTTCCATTGTCCGTCCCAGGGAAGCAAACATAAAATTTCTGCTGCCGGGTCCAAGATTGCAATCCAATACAGCGTAATTCGGTAAACCAAACGTGCCCCATGTCTTTCGGACTGCTGGAAAGGTACAGTGATGCACGAGTTTCTTGTTTTCTCTGTTGTAATTGTTTGGTTGATAAACAAATGAGAGAGAGAAAGAGGGTCACACAGCACTTGGTCACGCTCTCTCGCATGATCCGGGCACCACATTCTCGTGATCATGGTACATAGCTATCAGGATAAAGCGGACGCCAGACAACTAACAAGATTATCAGCAGAATATGTCAATACCAGGCGCGGTACATTTTCCGGAAATTGGGAAGTATCAGGTAGTCCGATCGATGTATATGTAATTCCAACAACTACACCCTACGACATCCTATATTTACAAATTTATCGGAGTAAGGGGCAGCATGTACATGATACCTAGACTGGTGCGCCTCTTCAAGCGAGAAAAAGGGCTTCCTCCTACAACCATGCTGGTTCCAATATTTACACGTACGCGGCAAACAAGATTAATGGGTAAAATATCAAAATAGACGAGTTTGTCCTATTTAATGACCAAAGTAGACGAGTTTGGAATAAATTTACCGGGGTACACAAGTTTGAGAGAGATAAAAGACCAAAGACGCCACTCAGATTGGCGTCTTCAACGCCATTGGTCCACGCAACCGCAATCGGCCCCGAGCTAACGACCACCTGGGGTGGTCGCGCCATGTGGCGACCCCAAGATGAACACCCCGGTCAGACCGACGTCTTCATCCTGGGGCCGCCACGTGGCACGGCCGCCCCAGGTGACCATTGGCGCGGGCGCGGGGTGGGGTGGGTAACGATAATTTTTTTAGCCGTTTTTTACCTTCTACCACCCTACTTTCTCCTATATAAACCCCTCTTCTCTTCTCATTTTCACACACCAATTCTCTTATTCTCTTCTCATTTTCACACACCAGTTCTCTCATTCTCTTCTCATTCTACATACCAATTCTCTCATTTTCTTTCTCATTCTCACATCAACAAGCCTATTGGTATTTTCTTCTTCAATCAACAAATGGGAATTGAGCTTGAGAGTGGAGCTTCATTAGCAATATTTAATATCTTCTTTCTTTTATTAAGTGGACATCTCTGCTCAACTAAGTAAGTTTTCTTTCTTTATTATTATTTTATATTGTGTACTCATAATAACATAATTCGATCTATTGTAATGCAAAAAATAATTAGTGTTTTGAACTAAATTTGTTAATTCACACAATTGCCCAAGTTAATGCAATTAATTACTATATTGTTTATAAGAATAAATTTAAAAATTAAGATTATAATGGGTTAAATTTAACTAATTTGGGACTCTTAGACTAAGTCTTCACTTTCTTCATCATATAGTTCTCATCTATTATTTCTTCTATAGAAACTTGCTCTCTATAAAAAACTAATTTGTGTGTGATCCACCCAGGGACGGGCATCTTGAATCCTCTATCTCATGACTCTTTTTAGGGTTTAACATGTGATTTGGGATCAGATGTTAACATGTGATGGTTGGTTACACATAAGTGAAAATATCTCATAAGTGACAATATATTGCATTGAATAATCATATTAAATAATTAATCATTGGGTTACTCTTATTTTACAATTATTTCACTAAGGTCTCAAGGCCGATAATTGTGAGGGTCCTGACATAATTTTTCACAATCTGCATTCAGACACAGCGGTGGTTGGAATCCCCTAACTACAAAGTTATCTTCTACCTGGCCGAAGTGAAATGATGTGAATAAGAGCAACCTAACCTTAGAAATAGTCTATCTTCTCATCTTGTCATTATTAAGGATTAACAAAGTTTCTAATATCAATGTAATAAGGACACCTTAGAGAAATCATATCTTCTTATCTTTTCATTATAAGGACTATCTTAAATCACCATTACGAATGTAAAAAGAAAACACTTTAGAGGAATTCTATCTTCTCATCTTTTTATTATTAGGAACTCACCAATATTGAGAAAAAGACACATAAGCTTCTCATCTACATTCTTTCTTTGTGTGATCAAGGACTATTATTACTTTCTCTATTTATTTTGGGTTATTAGGACAAAAGGGTACAACTAAAATATACCATAATTAAAGATAATAAATCGTTTTGCTTCACATTTTGTAAAAAGTACATTAGTTACTCATTGAATATAGTTAAAAATTTATTTGTTGATTTTATTCAAAAATATGATGTATCTCTAAATATTTTATAAATAGGAAAATGGCCTCTTATCCTCCTGCTATGATGCTTCATTACAATGGACAGTTCTAGAACAGTGGCTCTTATTGTGGTGGATCATATAGACCTATCATATTGTCTAATTTGCATACCTTAGCCGAATTGAAATCTTACATTCACAACCTACTACAAATTGATCCGATGAGATTCTTTATACGCTTGACCTATCTATTTCCTACAAATCAATTTATGCCTATTCAGCTGATGGATGAGGAAAGCTATAGAACCATGTTGAGTTTTTTATGGGCGTCACATGGATGTCTATCTTGAAATAATTTCCGTACATAGTCAAGTAGAGTTTCCTTCAAATATTCCCTTCTCAACTGGTAGTGGATATCAGGACAACCCAATGAGTGGATATCAGGCCATCCCAGTGAGCCAAGTTCAATCTACCTATGTAAACTCATTTCCAGTGGTAGATGAAGCTGGACCATCCGAGCGCTTAGATTCTTCATCAGAGTCGGATCCTGGTGTCGAGTCCGATAAAAGTACTGAATCAGAAATGGAAGACCCTGATTTTCTTGGCGTTGAATCTGATGATGAATTGGTGGATGATGATGGTATGAATGATCCTGCCCTGGATCAACATGTAAACCCCAACAGTTCATATGCTTTAAGCACAATGCCAGGATTTTTTGAAGATGAATGGGTTGCCAATATCACTAATCATAGTTACCAAGCTTTTCAGGATGATGATTGGGTTGATGAATTTAGCCAACCATTCATGAGACAAAATGACCCTACATTAACACATGAACTTCATAAGGGTGCCATTTTTTTAATCGAAATCATGCTTAATTGAAAAAATTCAAAAGTGGTCCATGAAGAATGATGTACAATATCGTACTAAGCGTTTGACTAAAACATAACTTGTTTTTGTATGTCTACATACAGATGAGTGTTCTTGGAAGTTGAGTGCTTGTGCCTCTAAAAGGGAAGGTGGTTTGTGGAAGATCACAAAATATCATGATGAACACATTTGCTGCAATCCAATCTTGAATGAGGATCATCACCGGTGCACCTCAACTTTTATTGCCAAGATGATTATGCCAATATTGTGGGATCCGACGCACAAAAAAAAATTGGATTAACTAATGCGGAAGCGTATTATTAGCAGCAGAATTACTGAAAATCACTAAAAATTAAAACCATTTATCAAGAGATCCATTCACAGGAAAACTCTTTCATTCAGAACTAAAGTATTTCAAGTACATACTAGTTCACTAGTACATCTCTCGTACTATTTCCTCTCGAGAGTTACAACATTAACTGCTCTGTTAAACTGTACATCAGCAATATAAAAATCTCGAGGCATCAAGCCAAAATCTCAGATCGAATTGTCAAAGCACTAACTCCTAGGACCTGAGAGTACATAGACGACTCATAGGACTAACTATACAAAACCAGACAGCCAACGTCTCGACCTGATGGATCACTACTGTCCCTGAGGCTGTTGCTGCTGCTCTTCCCCCACAGAAGAGTTTCTGCCTTGTCGTCTGCGTCTACCTAAAAATGTTGAATCCCACGTGAAACGACCGTCTCGCGAAAACATGATTAACTAATGCGGAAGCGTTCATCAAGTAGAGAATTAGCAAAAATCACTAAAAATTAAAACTTTTTGCAAAGAGATCCACACATAGGAAATCCTTTACAACAAGAACCATTGTATAACATTTACATTCTGGTTCAAACGTATATAACCTATACCATCTCTTTTCAGAGACTACAACATCAGCTGCCTTATGAACATTATATACATACAGCATATGAATCTCGAGGCATCAAGCCAAAACCTCAGTTTGATATATCAAAAACACTGACTGAAAACTCCGAGGACCTGAGAGTACAGAGACGACACATAGGACTTCTAGCTATATGACTTGACAGTCAGTTCCTCCACCTGAGATGTCACTGCTGTCCAAGTTGTTGCTTTCTTTTCTGCAAAAGAGTATCTGCCTCTTTGTCCGCGTCCACCTAAAAATGTTGGATCCCACGGGGGTGAGACAATTGTAAATTGCCCCAGCGAGAGATATAACTCTCCACCAAAACATTATTATTGCAATTAAGGATATAAAACTAGGCAGATGATAAGCAGTTTAAAGCATTCTCTTAATAAGGAATAGGAAGAACATGTATATCATTTATCCTCCATATTATACCATCATATCAAACTTCTCTTGTGACACTCATTATATTGATATGTCACCCATGAGACATTCTCTTGTGACACTCATTATCTTGATATGTCACCCATGAGACATTCTCTTGTGACACTAATTATCTTGATATGTCACCCCTGAGACATTCTTGTTTCAACTTATTGGCCTTAGCCAATCTGCTAAACAGATTTTGGTTATAATGGACATGAGAGTGTACATCATCATGTCTTATATAGGCATTGGTCTATACCAATCCTATATAAGTATTCTAGGCATTGGATTACACCAATCCTGTGCAACTAGTACAAGCATTAGATTTATATTATTCCTGTGTATCCATTCCAGGTATTGATCTATGTCAATCCTGTACAACCATTCCAGGTATCGATCTGTGTCAATCCTGTTCACCTATTCCAGGTATTGATCTATGTCAATCCTGTGCAACTATTCCAGGTATTGATCTATGTCAATCCTGTGTTATTATTCCAGGTATTGGGAGTTAGCCAATCCTGTGCATTCCAGGTATTGGGAGTTAGCCAATCCTGTGTTATTATTCCAGGTATTGGGAGTTAGCCAATCCTGTGTTATTATTCCAGGTATTGATCTTTGTCAATCCTGTGCATTCCAGGTATTGGGAGTTAGCCAATCCTGTGTTATTATTCCAGGTATTGGGAGTTAGCCAATCCAGTGCATTCCAGGTATTGGGAGTTAGCCAATCCTGTGTTATTATTCCAGGTATTGATCTATGTCAATCCTGTGCCTTCCATGTATTGCAAGTTAGCCAATCCTGTATTATTATTCCAGGTATTGGGAGTTAGCCAATCCTGTGCATTCCAGGTATTGGGAGTTAGCCAATCCTATGTTATTATTCCAGGTATTGATCTATGTCAATCCTGTGCATTCCAGGTATTGGGAGTTAGCCAATCCTGTGTTATTATTCTAGGTATTGGGAGTTAGCCAATCCTGTGCATTCCAGGTATTGGGAGTTAGCCAATCTTGTGTTATTATTCCAGGTATTGATCTATGTCAATCCTGTGCATTCCAGGTATTGGGAGTTAGCCAATCATGTGTTATTATTCCATGTATATGGAGTTAGCCAATCCTATGCATTCCAGTTATTGGGAGTTACCCAATCCTGTGTTATTATTCCAGGTATTGATCTATGTCAATCCTGTGCATTCCAGGTATTGGAAGTTAGCCAATCCTGTGTTATTATTCCAGGTATTGGGAGTTAGCCAATCCTGTGTTATTATTCCAGGTATTTGGATTTAACCAATCTTGTGTTATCATTCCAGGTATTGGGAGTTAGCCAATCTTGTGTTATCATTCTAGGTATTGGGAGTTAGCCAATCCTGTGTTATCATTCTAGGTATTGGGAGTTAGCAAATCCTATGTTATCATTCCAGGTATTGGGAGTTAGCCAATCCTGTGACACTATTCCGGATATTGGAGTTTAACCAATCCTGTGCAGATGTTATTCCAGGTATTAGACTATGCTAATCCTGTGCAACTATTCCAGGTATTGAACTATATCAATCCTGTAATGCTAAAAGTGATATTTATCACATATTGATATATCACTTTCCTCATCACTTTCAACTTCCTTAAGTTATTAGCTAATCTTGGATTAAGGTATTTTCCCATCTTAATCCTTTCATCCATTAACCTATCACCCTTACCATGAAGTGCATAGGTGACACATAAGAATGGTCCAACTATCTTTAATAATATAGACTCATCTCAAGTTAAAGCATTACTTGCTATAAGCTTGCCTATAATCAACCACATGAAATGTTTCACCTTTATAAGGCCAGTCCTTCTATCTCATCATTAGGGTTTCCTTATACCCTTATTTAAAATTAGGATTATAATTCATTGTCATATTGCCCAAGATTAGGGCTTTATGCATTATGACTCCACATTAGAGTCTCACATACCTTCACCCTTCTTAGGGACTCTCATCACAACATAGCATTAGAGCTTCATGTGATGTTAACTCTTAATTAGGGTTTCTCATGGAATCACCCTCAACTAGGGTTTCTACCATAGTCACCCACAATTTGGGTTTACTATGCATCTCCATTAGGATTTGATTCAATTGTCCATAATTAGAGATTCACTATTCATCCCAATTAGGGTTTTACATCTCATTTCCCTAAATTGGAGTTTCACACATCACTACCCTGACTTAGGGTTACATCCTCACCCTGGATTAGGGTTACATTTAGAATTTCCCTCAATTAGGGTTAGAACCCAAAAGCCCTGTCAATTAGGGTTTATATTCATGATTAGGGTTTCATGATCTCTCTTCTTAAGGATCATACCCTTAATCACCACATGAATCATATTCATGTATGAATTCATGTTAACATCATCTCAAATTGATTAGGTCATATCAACCCTTCAATCAAGAGCATACCACTATGATTAACGTAGTGTATCAAGTCATTGGTCCAATAAGCAATTAGGGATTCATTCCTTAATTGGTACTAGTCCCTTAGGTACTGTTAGGGTTTCAACCTCTGTACCTTCTTTGTTTATCATTAATAATCATCATTGGGTCAATGGATCATTCATCATCTTAATTCTCAAGAGATTCAATCACATTGGACCTCCATTACATAAAGCATCCAATTGAATTAGGGTTTCCAATGTTGATTCCTTCAATCATTGGATTCATGGAACCAGTCATCAATTGGACCTACCCTCATAATTCAATTGAGTTTAATAGGTCAACCTTCAACTGATTTGACCCTCAATTGACCCTCAATTGGTCATCAATTAGGGTTTGATTCAATTTAATTAGGGTTTAGAATCGATGATTCAACAACACTAATCAATGTAAGACTAGTTACTTTGAAACCATTGAACCATCATCCAAATTGGGTATGACCTGACCCCAAACGGTCTTGAGGTCGTTTGGATGACCTCCAAACGGTCTTGAGACCGTTTTCCCATCAAATCACTCAAAACCAAGCCATCCAAGTAGGGTTTGGATCATTGAAGTGCTCACCAATTCAGCAATTTATTGCAGATCAACTTGGTACCTTTAGGCCTTCAAACACCTAACCATACTCAACCCTAGACCTCCAAATGGTCTTGGGTGACCACCAAACGGTCTTGAGACCATTTGTATGAGCTCCAAACGGTCTTGAGACCGTTTGTATGAGTCCATTCTTTGGATTCTAGTGAAAAATCATCAAGGATTGGTCTATCAAGTTGATCAACAAATCAGCACTTCATTGCAATATGATTAGTACCTTTGGACCTTTAATTGGTCAACTATACTTGACCCCAGACCTCCAAACGGTCTTGGGGTGACCCCCAAACGGTCTTGAGACCGTTTGGGTGATCCCCAAACGGTCTTGAAACCGTTTGGGCTAATCAACCCAAAATCTCTAATTAACTCATTGGAATTTCAGCACTAATTCCAATTAGGGTTTGCCTAATTGATTAGCCTTCAACTCACGATTCCTTGGGAATTAACCCCTCAAACGGTTTTGAAACCATTTTCCCAAAAAGGTCAATTAAATCAGATTGAAAATCAGCACTTAATCCAATCAGGTTTGCCTAATTGATTATCATTCAACTCATGATTCCCTTGGAGTTAATCCATAATATTTGGAGGGTCATTACCCAACATCATTATGAACAGGAATCCCAAACGGTAAACACTTGTTCAACCATCTCAAACGGTTTTGAAACCGTTTTCCCAAGCAGGTCAAGTTGATCAGGTTGAAAATCAACATTTAATTCAATTCGATTTACCTAATTGATTGGCCTTCAACTCACGATTCCTTTGGAGTTAACCCATAAAATTTGGAGGGTCATCAGCCTACATAAATAGGAACAAGATTCCGAAACGGTCAACGCTTGGTCAACCATCTCAAACGGTTTTGAAACCGTTTTCTCCCAAACGGTTTCAAACCGTTTGCCCTTAAACGGTTTGCTGAAACCGCATAGCCAATCAAATTAAAACGATTTGGAGTAGCTATAAAAACCGTTTGGCTTGGTAATTTTCTTTGGATAAGCATCTAGGATGATGTCATCATCCCCTTCCTTCGAACAATCCAAGAACAGCAATTTATTGTACTTAAGATATGATACATTTATCCATACCATATTTCCAATTTCATGATACTCATTAGATTGTCTCAGAATGATTGCTTGATCAGGGCAATAAAAAAGATATCAATCTAAGAGTTTCCATACTCACTTTATCATCAATAGTTGTATACCTGATCAGGGTTTACAAGTACTGAGATCAAGTAGTATGCACTTACGTGCTATCATATTTCTTGCTTTTCATATTATCATAACATAAGATTTAACATTCTTGGATTTTATCCAGGCATCTCTTCTATACCTCTTCCTCTTTCATAGAGGTAAGATCAATATAGAGTATTTAAAAGAATATTGAATAGAATTCAAATTCTAGTTCTCATCATTTCTTCCCTATATAGCAACCAATAGGGAAAACAAAATCAACAATCTTTTTTTTTAATAACAAAAAGGGTTTAGTGTACTCAACATGTACACATTTATAACATACCTTGTACTCATATCATGGTCTTACTAGTCTTATTACTGAAGAAAAAACTAAGCCATAGAATCTTACAGTTGAAAGGTTAAGATCTTTGCACTTACTTAGTGGCTACTTCCCTGGTACACTAGGAATTTATTGCACTATTAGTACCAAAAACTTGGCTTTTTAAAACCATTAGGCAAATGTCTCTAGAATTATAGAGACCATTCCCTACTTCTCAGCTTATTGCCCCTTCTTGGGCACTACCATCACAGATTTATTATCTGTCTGAACTCATGGCAGAGTCCACTTTCTTTCTATAAGTTAATCTTTTCCACATTTTCCCTTGTTCCCACATGACTAATTCATTCAGGAACTCTTTTAAAGCTCAAGCTTTCTGTATTAAGGACTGATAACCTAGGTTATAAGGCTAGCATCCAGTTCACTTATATGCATTACTGTTGCCCTAATCTTCCCAATAAGAGCATGATCATAGGATTCTCTATCCTGATCAGGTCTTAAGGGGGATTCTCAGGCACTCATTATATTCTTGTCTGATCCCTTGCACCTCTTCTTGGTGCAACAACATTGCCCTTAGCAATGTGTTCTTTGTGCTCTCCAGTCATTTTAAAACTTTACCCTTTCTCTGCACAAGCAGAAATCATTATAGGGTATACCGGAGGACACTAACACGGACTCAACAACTTAGTCCTATGTCTCTGTAGACTCAACGAACCTAGAGCTCTGATACCACAATTGAAACGACCGTCTCACGAAAACATGATTAACTAATGCAGAAGCGTTCATCAAGTAGCGGATTAGCGAAAATCACTAAAAATTAAAACTTTTTGCAAAGAGATCCACACATAGGAAATCCTTTACAACAAGAACCATTGTATAACATTTACATTCTGGTTCAAACATATATAACTTGTACCATCTCTTTTTAGAGACTACAACATCAGCTGCCTTATGAACATTATATACAAACAACATATGAATCTCGAGGCATCAAGACAAAACCTCAGTTTGATATATCAAAAACACTGACTGAAAACTCCGAGGACCTGACAGTATAGAGACGACACATATGACTTCTAGCTATATGACTTGACAATCAGTGCCTCCACCTGAGATGTCACTGCTGTCCAAGCTGTTGCTTTCCTTTTCCTGCAAAAGAGTATCTGCCTCTTTGTCCGCGTCCACCTAAAAATGTTGGATCCCACGGGGGTGAGACAATTGTAAATTGCCCCAGCGAGAGATATAACTCTCCGCCAAAACATTATTATTGCAATTAAGGATATAAAACTAGGCAGATGATAAGCAGTTTAAAGCATTCTCTTAATAAGGAATAGGAAGAACATGTATATCATTTATCCTCCATATTATACCATCATATCAAACTTCTCTTGTGACACTCATTATCTTGATATGTCACCCATGAGACATTCTCTTGTGACACTCATTATCTTGATATGTCACCCATGAGACATTCTCTTGTGACACTCATTATCTTGATATGTCACCCCTGAGACATTCTTGTTTCAACTTATTGGCCTTAGCCATTCTGCTAAACAGATTTTGGTTATAATGGACATGAGAGTGTACATCATCATGTCTTATTTAGGCATTGGTCTATACCAATCCTATATAAGTATTCTAGGCATTGGATTACACCAATCATGTGCAACTAGTACAAGCATTAGATTTATATTATTCCTGTGTATCCATTCCAGGTATTGATCTATGTCAATCCTGTACAACCATTCCAGGTATCGATCTGTGTCAATCATGTGCAACTATTCCAGGTATTGATCTATGTCAATCCTGTGCAACTATTCCAGGTATTGATCTATGTCAATCCTGTGTTATTATTCCAGGTATTGGGAGTTAGTCAATCCTGTGCATTCCAGGTATTGGGAATTAGACAATCATGTGTTATTATTCCAGGTATTGGGAGTTAGCCAATCCTGTGTTATTATTCCAGGTATTGATCTATGTCAATTCTGTGCATTCCAGGTATTGGGAGTTAGCCAATCCTGTGTTATTATTCCAGGTATTGGGAGTTAGCCAATCCTGTGCATTCCAGGTATGGGGAGTTAGCCAATCCTGTGTTATTATTCCAGGTATTGATCTATGTCAATCCTGTGCATTCCAGGTATTGGGAGTTAGCCAATCCTGTGTTATTATTCCAGGTATTGGGAGTTAGCCAATCCTGTGCATTCCAGGTATTGGGAGTTAGCCAATCCTGTGTTATTATTCCAGGTATTGATCTATGTCAATCCTATGCATTCCAGGTATTGGGAGTTAGCCAATCATGTGTTATTATTCCAGGTATTGGGAGTTAGCCAATCCTGTGCATTCCAGGTATTGGGAGTTACCCAATCCTGTGTTATTATTCCAGGTATTGATCTATGTCAATCCTGTGCATTCCAGGTATTGGGAGTTAGCCAATCCTGTGTTATTATTCCAGGTATTGGGAGTTAGCCAATCCTGTGTTATTATTCCAGGTATTGGGATTTAACCAATCCTGTGTTATCATTCCAGGTATTGGGAGTTAGCCAATCCTGTGTTATCATTCCAGGTATTGGGAGTTAGCCAATCATGTGTTATCATTCTAGGTATTGGGAGTTAGCCAATCCTGTGACACTATTCCAGATATTGGAGTTTAACCAATCCTGTGCAGATGTTATTCCAGGTATTAGACTATGCTAATCCTGTGCAACTATTCCAAGTATTGAACTATATCAATCCTGTAATGCTAAAAGTGATATTTATCACATATTGATATATCACTTTCCTCATCACTTTCAACTTCCTTAAGTTATCAGCTTATCTTGGATTAAGGTATTTTCCCATCTTAATCCTTTCATCCATTAACCTATCACCCTTACCATGAAGTGCATAGGTCACACATAAGAATGGTCCAACTATCTTTAATAATATAGACTCATCTCAAGTTAAAGCATTACTTGCTATAAGCTTTCCTATAATCAACCACATGAAATGTTTCACCTTTATAAGGACATTCCTTCTATCTCATCATTAGGGTTTCCTTATACCCTTATTTAAAATTAGGATTATAATTCATTGTCATATTGCCTAAGATTAGGGCTTTATGCATTATGACTCCACATTAGAGTCTCACATACCTTCACCCTTTTAGGGCCTCTCATCACAACATAGCATTAGAGCTTCATGTGATGTTAAATCTTAATTAGGGTTTCTCATGGAATCACCCTCAACTAGGGTTTCTACCATAGTCACCCACAATTTGGGTTTACTATGCATCTCCATTAGGATTTCATTCAATTATCCATAATTAGAGATTCACTATTCATCCCAATTAGGGTTTTACATCTCATTTCCCTAAATTGGAGTTTCACACATCACTACCCTGACTTAGGGTTACATCCTCAGCCTGGATTAGGGTTACATTTAGAATTTCCCTCAATTAGGGTTAGAACCCAAAAGCCCTGTCAATTAGGGTTTATATTCATGATTAGGGTTTCATGATATCTCTTCTTAAGGATCATACCCTTAATCACCACATGAATCATATTCATGTATGAATTCATGTTAACATCATCTCAAATTGATTAGGTCATATCAACCCTTCAATCAAGAGCATACCACTATGATTAACGTAGTGTATCAAGTCATTGGTCCAATAAGCAATTAGGGATTCATTCCTTAATTGGTACTAGTCCCTTAGGTACTGTTAGGGTTTCAACCTCTGTATCTTATTTGTTTATAATTACTAATCATCATTGGGTCAATGGATCATTCATCATCTTAGTTCTCAAGAGATTCAATCACATTGGACCTCCATTACATAAAGCATCCAATTGAATTAGGGTTTCCAATGTTGATTCCTTCAATCATTGGATTCATGGAACCAGTCATCAATTGGACCTACCCTCATACTTCAATTGAGTTTAATAGGTCAACCTTCAACTGATTTGACCCTCAATTGGTCATCAATTAGGGTTTGATTCAATTTAATTAGGGTTTAGAATCGATGATTCAACAACACTAATCAATGTAAGACTAGTTACTTTGAAACCATTGAACCATCATCCAAATTGGGTATGACCTGACCCCAAACGGTCTTGAGGTCGTTTGGATGACCTCCAAAAGGTCTTGAGACCGTTCTCCCATCAAATCACTCAAAACCAAGCCATCCAAGTAGGGTTTGGATCATTGAAGTGCTCACCAATTCAGCAATTTATTGCAGATCAACTTGGTACCTTTAGGCCTTCAAACACCTAACCATACTCAACCCTAGACCTCCAAACGGTCTTGGGTGACCACCAAACGGTCTTGAGACCGTTTGGACCATCCATCCTTTGGATTCTAGTGAAAAATCATCAAGGATTGGTCTATCGAGTTGATCAACAAATCAGCACTTCATTGCAATATGATTAGTACCTTTGGACCTTTAATTGGTCAACTATACTTGACCCCAGACCTCCAAACGGTCTTGGGGTGACCCCAAAACGGTCTTGAGACCGTTTGGGTGATCCCCAAACGGTCTTGAAACCGTTTGGGATAATCAACCCAAAATCGCTAATTAACTCATTGGAATTTCAGCACTAATTCCAATTAGGGTTTGCCTAATTGATTAGCCTTCAACTCACGATTCCTTGGAAATTAACCCCTCACATTTGGTGAGTTATTAGAAAACATAATTAGGATCAGTAATCCCAAACGGTCAACGCTTGGTCAACGCACTCAAACGGTTTTGAAACCGTTTTCCCAAAAAGGTCAATTAAATCAGATTGAAAATCAGCACTTAATCCAATTAGGTTTCCCTAATTGATTAGCCTTCAACTCGAGATTCCCTTGGAGTTAATCCATCAAATGTGGAGGGTCATTACCCAACATCATTAGGAACAGGAATCCCAAACGGTAAATGCTTGGTAAACCATCTCAAACGATTTTGAAACCGTTTTCCCAAGCAGGTCAAGTTGATCAGGTTGAAAATCAACATTTAATTCAATTCGATTTGCCTAATTGATTGGCCTTCAACTCATGATTCCTTTGGAGTTAACCCCTCAAATTTGGAGGGTCATCAACCTACATAATTAGGAAAAAGATTCCCAAACTGTCAACGCTTGGTCAACCATCGCAAACGGTTTTGAAACCGTTTTCTCCCAAACGGTTTCAAATCGTTTGCCCTTAAACGGTTTGCTGAAACCGCATAGCCAATCAAATTAAAACGATTTGGAGTAGCTATAAAAACCGTTTGGCTAGGTAATTTTCTTTGGATAAGAATCTAGGATGATGTAATCATCCCATTCCTTCAAACAATCCAAGAACAACAACCGTTCTTGATGGAAATTGCAGCATAAAATAAGAGTGCATCAAATTGAAGAAATCAATCAACAAAGCATAGAGAATTGATGCAATAGCAATGTTTAAGGGTTTAAGTTATAAAACCCGCCTCCAATTGAGCTCCAAAGCTGAAAGACCACGGAAAAAATGGTGGATGAAGCTCTTGGAACTCCCCCTAGGCTCGTCCTCAAGATTTTCGATGAAAAAGTTGGCTAGGGTTGAAGAGGAGATCGAAATAAGAAGGAATCCATAATTTATTTTCGATTTCCACCATGAAATCAAGGATAACGAAGGTCAAGGGCTTACCCACAGGTTGGGGACGTGCTCCCTGCTCCTCCCTAGCTCCTTGGTTGGGTTTTCAAGCAAGGGGAAGAAGAAAATCCGAAAAAGGCCTTGGTTTGGGCTTGGAAATGACACTTTTATAAAGAAATTGATGAGAGAGAAAATGCATTATTAAAATGCATTTAATTCCAAAAACATGACCGCCTCTTCCACCTCAAATTCCCCTCAAAATCCTTAAGGACGAGGCTATCTTCATTGCCTCATATTCCTCTCAATTATCCATGATTTAAGGAAAAGCAAATTAAGCACCTTAATGCTTATTATATTTATATCCCATATGTGAGTGGATATTACTTTTCTTTATAATAAGGTGAGTGGAATTTCACCTACTTGAGATATTTTCGTTCCTTATCTTGGCAAAGGAACGTCCATCCTTATTCAAAATCAACCCAAAACATTTTGGTTGAAAGCCCTTCAATTATTTTTATTCATTTTTGCCCTAAATCGAATTAGGGTTTCAATTAGGCATTAATCTTGATTATTTTAATATGAAGATTCTCTCTCCTCCAACTTAACTCAAATGAGGCACCCCTCTAATTTTATTTTCTCTACATGATGCCAAGAAACATTAAGGACCTTATTGAAGTGGTAATTTGCATATTGAACCCTAGATTTTGGGTAAATTGCACTTTACTCCAAAACTAGGTTTTAATGCACAAGGATTGCTTTACAGGCTTAATATTGGTGTCCAAGCTTGGGAAAACTATACCACTACATCATATTCATTATTATGATGTCTCAACATCATAGGAACATCTTATCTTGCAACATTTGCAAGTTAACCCCTCAACTTGGGTAATTTGCACTTTAGTCCAAAACAATCAAACATTGATTTCAACAATGTTCAAAAAGGACTAGAATTGAAACATAAGTTTCTCATGAGCCCTAATTACTTTTCATAAGATAATATTAAGCATATAATCATCTTTCTTAATCAAAACACCTAGGGTTAAAGCATAACCCAGGTCAGGGATGTTACAAATTATAAACCCCTAACAAGGATTTCGTCCCCAAAATCCCAGATAAAAAGGGAACATATATTATTCATTCATCATATCATCATGTCTCTTCATAACACCTCATTGTTATGGAGAAATCATAGAACTTTGATCGGCACAAAGTTCCTTCACACAATATTCTCATAGATTCAATTGAGATCTTATCTTAAAGACATATTTAGTTGTTATGTTTATGCAAAGCATAAACCCCTAACATATGATGTTCATATCATTTTATATAATGAGACTGATTTCATAGTTGACCATTCCGGGTAGCCAACCTAAACCATCTGATAATTCTCAGATACCAGAATCTCTTACCTTGGTATCAGTCACATGTGTTGAAAACACATCATTTTCTCATCTTTCTTTTTTATCATATTTACAACTTTATTGAACAGGGATCACCTCCCTTGTTCTCTTTCTCATCATATAAGGGTCATACTTTTACTTCCTCATATACACATACTGATCTGAATTCATATCAGATCCCTCTTTCTTGTACTTAAGATGTGATACATTTATCCATACCATATTTTCAATTTCATGATACTCATTAGATTGTCTCAGAACGATTGCTTGATCAGGGCAATCAAAAAGATATCAATCTAAGAGTTTCCATACTCACTTTATCATCAATAGTTGTATACCTGATCAGGGTTTACAAGTACTGAGATCAAGTAGTATGCACTTACATGCTATCATATTTCTTGCTTTTCATATTATCATAACATAAGATTTAACATTCTTGGATTTTATCCAGGCATCTCTTCTATACCTCTACCTCTTTCATAGAGGTAAGATCAATATAGAGTATTTAAAAGAAAATTGAACAGAATTCAAATTCTAGTTCTCATCATTTCTTTCCTATATAGCAACCAATAGGGAAAACAAAATCAACAATCTTTTTTTTTAATAACAAAAAGGGTTTAGTGTACTCAACATGTACACATTTATAACATACCTTGTACTCATATCATGGTCTTACTAGTCTTATTACTGAAGCAAAAATTAAGCCATAGAATCTTACAGGTGAAAGGTTAAGACCTTTGCAATTACTTAGTGGCTACTTCCCTGGTACACTAGGCATTTATTGCACTATTAGTACCAAAAACTTGGCTTTTTAAAACCATTAGGCAAATGTCTCTAGAATTATAGAGACAATTCCCTACTTCTCAGCTTATTGCCCCTTCTTGGGCACTACCATCATAGATTTATTATCTGTCTGAACTCATGGCAGAGTCCACTTTCTTGCTATAAGTTAATCTTTTCCACATTTTCCCTTGTTCCCACATGACTAATTCATTCAGGAACTCTTTTAAAGCTCAAGCTTTCTGTATTAAGGACTGATAACCTAGGTTATAAGGCTAGCATCCAGTTCACTTATATGCATTACTGTTGCCCTAATCTTCCCAATAAGAGCATGATCATAGGATTCTCTATCCTGATCAGGTCTTAATGGGGATTCTTAGGCACTCATTAAATTATTGTTTGATCCCTTGCACCTCTTCTTGGTGCAACAACATAGCCCTTAGTAATGTGTTCTTTTTGCTCTCCAGTCATTTTAAAACTTTACCCTTTCTCTGCACAAGCAGAAATCATTATAGGGTATACTGGAGGACACTAACACAGACTCAACAACTTAGTCCTATGTCTCTGTAGACTCAATGAACCTAGAGCTCTGATACCACAATTGAAACGACCGTCTCGCGAAAACATGATTAACTAATGCGGAAGCGTTCATCAAGTAGAAGATTAGCGAAAATCACTAAAAATTAAAACTTTTTGCAAAGAGATCCACACATAGGAAATCCTTTACAACAAGAACCATTGTATAACATTTACATTCTGGTTCAAACGTATATAACATGTACCATCTCTTTTCAGAGACTACAACATCAGCTGCCTTATGAACATTATATACAGACATCATATGAATCTCGAGGCATCAAGCCAAAATCTCAGTTTGATATATCAAAAACACTGACTGAAAACTCCGAGGACCTGAGAGTACAGAGAAGACACATAGGACTTCTAGCTATATGACTTGACAGTCAGTGCCTCCACCTGAGATGTCACTGCTGTCCAAGCTGTTGCTTTCCTTTTCCTGCAAAAGAGTATCTGCCTCTTTGTCCGCATCCACCTAAAAATGTTGGATCCCACGGGGGTGAGATAATTGTAAATTGCCCCAGCGAGAGATATAACTCTCCACCAAAACATTATTATTGCAATTAAGGATATAAAACTAGGCAGATGATAAGCAGTTTAAAGCATTCTCTTAATAAGGAATAGGAAGAACATGTATATCATTTATCCTCCATATTATACCATCATATCAAACTTCTCTTGTGACACTCATTATCTTGATATGTCACCCATGAGACATTCTCTTGTGACACTCATTATCTTGATATGTCACCCATGAGACATTCTCTTGTGACACTCATTATCTTGATATGTCACCCCTGAGACATTCTTGTTTCAACTTATTGGCCTTAGCCAATCTGCTAAACAGATTTTGGTTATAATGGACATGAGAGTGTACATCATCATGTCTTATTTAGGCATTGGTCTATACCAATCCTATATAAGTATTCTAGGCATTGGATTACACCAATCTTGTACAACTAGTACAAGCATTAGATTTATATTATTCCTGTGTATCCATTCCAGGTATTGATCTATGTCAATCCTGTACAACCATTCCAGGTATCGATCTGTGTCAATCCTGTGCAACTATTCCAGGTATTGATCTATGTCAATCCTGTGCAACTATTCCAGGTATTGATATATGTCAATCATGTGTTATTATTCTAGGTATTGGGAGTTAGCCAATCCTGTGCATTCCAGGTATTGGGAGTTAGCCAATCCTGTGTTATTATTCCAGGTATTGGGAGTTAGCCAATCCTGTGTTATTATTCTAGGTATTGATCTATGTCAATTCTGTGCATTCCAGGTATTGGATTTAGCCAATCCTATGTTATTATTTCAGGTATTGGGAGTTAGCCAATCCTGTGCATTCCAGGTATTGGGAGTTAGCCAATCCTGTGTTATTATTCTAGGTATTGATCTATGTCAATCATGTGCATTCCAGGTATTGGGAGTTAGCCAATCCTGTGTTATCATTCCAGGTATTGAGAGTTAGCCAATCTTGTGCATTCCAGGTATTGGGAGTTAGCCAATCCTGTGTTATTATTCCAGGTATTGGGAGTTAGCCAATCCTGTGCATTCCAGGTATTGGGAGTTAGCCAATCCTGTGGTATTATTCCAGGTATTGGGAGTTAGCCAATCCTGTGCATTCGAGGTATTGGGAGTTAGCCAATCCTGTGTTATTATTCCAGGTATTGATCTATGTCAATCCTGTGCATTACAGGTATTGGGAGTTAGCCAATCCTGTGTATTCCAGGTATTGGGAGTTACCCAATCCTGTGTTATTATTCCAGGTATTGATCTATGTCAATCCTGTGCATTCCAGGTATTGGGAGTTAGCCAATCCTGTGTTATTATTCCAGGTATTGGGAGTTAGCCAATCCTGTGTTATTATTACAGGTATTGGGATTTAACCAATCCTGTGTTACCATTCCAGGTATTGGGAGTTAGCCAATCCTGTGTTATCATTCCAGGTATTGGGAGTTAGGTAATCCTGTGTTATCATTCCAAGTATTGGGAGTTAGCCAATCATGTGACACTATTCCAGATATTGGAGTTTAACCAATCCTATGCAGATGTTATTCCAGGTATTAGACTATGCTAATCCTGTACAACTATTCCAGGTATTGAACTATATCAATCCTGTAATGCTAAAAGTGATATTTATCACATATTGATATATCACTTTCCTCATCACTTTCAACTTCCTTAAGTTATCAGCTTATCTTGGATTAAGGTATTTTCCCATCTTAATCCTTTCATCCATTAACCTATCACCCTTACCATGAAGTGCATAGGTCACACATAAGAATGGTCCAACTATCTTTAATAATATAGACTCATCTCAAGTTAAAGCATTACTTGCTATAAGCTTGCCTATAATCAACCACATGAAATGTTTCACCTTTATAAGGCCATTCCTTCTATCTCATCATTAGGGTTTCCTTATACCCTTATTTAAAATTAGGATTATAATTCATTGTCATATTGCCCAAGATTAGGGCTTTATGCATTATGACTCCACATTAGAGTCTCACATATCTTCACCCTTCTTAGGGCCTCTCATCACAACATAGCATTAGAGCTTCATGTGATGTTAACTCTTAATTAGGGTTTCTCATGGAATCACCCTCAACTAGGGTTTCTCATGGAATCACCCTCAACTAGGGTTTCTACCATAGTCACCCACAATTTGGGTTTACTATGCATCTCCATTAGGATTTCATTCAATTGTCCATAATTAGAGATTCACTATTCATCCCAATTAGGGTTTGACATCTCATTTCCCTAAATTGAAGTTTCACACATCACTACCCTGACTTAGGGTTACATCATCACCCTGGATTAGGGTTACATTTATAATTGCCCTCAATTAGGGTTAGAACCCAAAAGCCCTGTCAATTAGGGTTTATATTCATGATTAGGGTTTCATGATCTCTCTTCTTAAGGATCATACCCGTAATCACCACATGAATCATATTCATGTATGAATTCATGTTAACATAATCTCAAATTGATTAGGTCATATCAACCCTTCAATCAAGAGCATACCACTATGATTAACGTAGTGTATCAAGTCATTGGTCCAATAAGCAATTAGGGATTCATTCCTTAATTGGTACTAGTCCCTTAGGTACTGTTAGGGTTTCAACCTCTGTACCTTCTTTGTTTATCATTACTAATCATCATTGGGTCAATGGATCATTCATCATCTTAATTCTCAAGAGATTCAATCACATTGGACCTCCATTACATAAAGCATCCAATTGAATTAGGGTTTCCAATGTTGATTCCTTCAATCATTGGATTCATGGAACCGGTCATCAATTGGACCTACCCTCATACTTCAATTGAGTTTAATAGGTCAACCTTCAACTGATTTGACCCTCAATTGACCCTCAATTGGTCATCAATTAGGGTTTGATTCAATTTAATTAGGGTTTAGAATCGATGATTCAACAACACTAATCAATGTAAGACTAGTTACTTTGAAACCATTGAACCATCATCCAAATTGGGTATGAACTGACCCCAAACGGTCTTGAGGTCGTTTGGATGACCTCCAAACGGTCTTGAGACCATTTTCCCATCAAATCACTCAAAACCAAGCCATCCAAGTAGGGTTTGGATCATTGAAGTGCTCACCGATTCAACAATTTATTGCAGATCAACTTGGTACCTTTAGGCCTTCAAACACCTAACCATACTCAACCCTAGACCTCCAAACGGTCTTGGGTGACCACCAAACGGTCTTGAGACCGTTTGGATGAGCTCCAAACGGTCTTGAGACCGTTTGGCCCATCCATTCTTTGGATTCTAGTGAAAAATCATCAAGGATTGGTCTATCAAGTTGATCAACAAATCAGCACTTCATTGCAATATGATTAGTACCTTTGGACCTTTAATTGGTCAACTATACTTGACCCCAGACCTCCAAACGGTCTTTGGGTGACCCCCAAACGGTCTTGAAACCGTTTGGGATAATCAACCCAAAATCTCTAATTAACTCATTGGAATTTCAGCACTAATTCCAATTAGGGTTTGCCTAATTGATTAGCCTTCAACTCACGATTCCTTGGGAATTAACCCCTCAAATTTGGTGAGTTATTATAAAACATAATTAGGATCAGTAATCCCAAACGGTCAATGCTTGGTCAATGCAATCAAATGGTTTTGAAACCATTTTCTAAAAAAAGGTCAATTAAATCAGATTGAAAATCAGCACTTAATCCAATTAGGTTTCCCTAATTGATTAGCCTTCAACTCATGATTCCCTTGGAGTTAATCCATCAAATTTGGAGGGTCATTACCCAACATCATTATGAACAGTAATCCCAAACGGTCAACGCTTGGTAAACCATCTCAAATGGTTTTGAAACCGTTTTCCCAAGCAGGTCAAGTTGATCAGGTTGAAAATCAACATTTAATTCAATTCGATTTTCCTAATTGATTGGCCTTCAACTCACGATTCCTTTGGATTTAACCCCTAAAATTTGGAGGTTCATCATCCTACATAATTAGGAACAAGATTCCCAAACGGTCAACGCTTGGTCAACCATATAAAACGGTTTTGAAACCGTTTGCTCCCAAACGGTTTCAAACCGTTTGCCCTTAAACGGTTTCCTGAAACCGCATAGCCAATCAAATTAAAACGATTTGGAGTAGCTATCAAAACCGTTTGCTTGGTAATTTTCTTTGGATAAGCATCAAGGATGATGTCATCATCCCCTTCCTTCGAACAATCCAAGAACAGCAACCGTTCTTGATGGAAATTGCAGCAAGAAACAAGAGTGCATCAAATTGAAGAAATCAATCAACAAAGCATAGAGAATTGATGCAATAGCACTGTTTAAGGGTTTAAGTTATAAAACCCGCCTCCAATTGAGCTCCAAAGCTGCAAGACCACGGCAAAAATGGTGGATGAAGCTCTTGCAACTCCCCTAGGCTCGTCCTCAAGCTTTTGGATGAAAAAGTTGGCTAGGGTTGAAGAGGAGATCGAAATAAGAAGGAATCCATAATTTATTTTCGATTTCCACCATGAAATCAAGGAGAACGAAGGTCAAGGGCTTACCCACAGGTTGGGGACGTGCTCCCTACTCCTCCCTAGCTCCTTGGTCGGTTTTTCAAGCAAGGGGAAGAAGAAAATCCGAAAAAGACCTTGGTTTGGGCTTGGAAATGGCACTTTTATAAAGAAATTGATGAGAGAGAAAATGCATTATTAAAATGCATTTAATTCCAAAAACATGACCGCCTCTTCCCCCTCAAATTCCCCTCAAAATCCTTAAGGACGAGGCTATCTTCATTGCCTCATATTCCTCTCAATTATCCATGATTTAAGGAAAAGCAAATTAAGCACCTTAATGCTTATTATATTAATATCCCATATGTGAGTGGATATTACTTTTCTTTATAATAAGGTGAGTGGAATTTCACCTACTTGAGATATTTTCGTTCCTTATCTTGGCAAAGGAACGTCCATCCTTATTCAAAATCAACCCAAAACATTTTGGTTGAAAGCCCTTCAATTATTTTAATTCATTTTTGCCCTAAATCGAATTAGGGTTTGAATTAGGCATTAATCTTGATTATTTTAATATCAAGATTCTCTCTCCTCCAACTTAACTCAAATGAGGCACCCCTTTCATTTTATTTTCTCTAAATGATGCCAAGAAACATTAAGGACCTTAATGAAGTGGTAATTTGCATATTGAACCCTAGATTTTGGGTAAATTGCACTTTACTCCAAAACTAGGTTTTAATGCACAAGGATTGCTTTACAAGCTTAATCTTGGTGTCCAAGCTTGGGAAAACTATACCACTACATCATATTCATTCTTATGATGTCTCAACATCATAGGAACATCTTATCTTGCAACATTTGCAAGTTAACCCCTCAACTTGGGTAATTTGCACTTTAGTCCAAAACAATCAAACATTGATTTCAACAATGTTCAAAAAGGACTAGAATTGAAACATAAGTTTCTCATGAGCCCTAATTAATTTTCATAAGATAAGATTAAGCATATAATCATCTTTCTTAATCAAAACACCTAGGGTTAAAGCATAACCCAGGTCAGGGATGTTACAAATTATAAACCCCTAACAAGGATTTCGTCCCCGAAATCCCAGATAAAAAGGGAACATATATTATTCATTCATCATATCATCATATCTCTTCATAACACCTCATTGTTATAGAGACATCATAGAACTTTGATCGACACAAAGTTCCTTCACACAATATTCTCATAGAGTCAATTGAGATCTTATCTTAAAGACATATTTAGTTGTTATGTTTATGCAAAGCATAAACCCCTAACATATGATGTTCATATCATTTTATATAATGAGACTGATTTCATAGTTGACCATTCCGGGTATCCAACCTAAACCATCTGATAATTCTCAGATACCAGAATCTCTTACCTTGGTATCAGTCACATGTGTTGAAAAGACATCATTTTCTCATCTTTCTTTTTTATCATATTTACAACTTTATTGAACATGGATCACCTCCCTTGTTCTCTTTCTCATCATATAAGGGTCATACTTTTACTTCCTCATATACACATACTGATCTGAATTCATATCAGATCCCTCTTTCTTGTACTTAAGATATGATACATTTATCCATACCATATTTCCAATTTCATGATACTCATTATATTGTCAGAGAATGATTGTTTGATCAGGGCAATAAAAAAGATATCAATCTAAGAGTTTCCATACTCACTTTATCATCAATAGTTGTATACCTGATCAGGGTTTACAAGTACTGAGATCAAGTAGTATGCACTTACATGCTATCATATTTCTTGCTTTTCATATTATCATAACATAAGATTTAACATTCTTGGATTTTATCCAGGCATCTCTTCTATACCTCTTCCTCTTTCATAGAGGTAAGATCAATATAGAGTATTTAAAAGAATATTGAACAGAATTCAAATTCTAGTTCTCATCATTTCTTCCCTATATAGAAACCAATAGGGAAAACAAAATCAACAATCTTTTTTTTAATAACAAAAAGGGTTTAGTGTACTCAACATGTACACATTTATAACATACCTTGTACTCATATCATGGTCTTACTAGTCTTATTACTGAAGCAAAAACTAAGCCATAGAATCTTACAGGTGAAAGGTTAAGACCTTTGCACTTACTTAGTGGCTACTTCCCTGGTACACTAGGCATTTATTGCACTATTAGTACCAAAAACTTGGCTTTTTAAAACCATTAGGCAAATGTCTCTAGAATTATAGAGACCATTCCCTACTTCTCAGCTTATTGCCCCTTCTTGGGCACTACCATCACAGATTTATTATCTGTCTGAACTCATGGCAGAGTCCACTTTCTTGCTATAAGTTAATCTTTTCCACATTTTCCCTTGTTCCCACATGACTAATTCATTCAGGAACTCTTTTAAAGCTCAAGCTTTCTGTATTAAGGACTGATAACCTAGGTTATAAGGCTAGCATCCAGTTCACTTATATGCATTACTGTTGCCCTAATCTTCCCAATAAGAGCATGATCATAGGATTCTCTATCTTGATCAGGTCTTAATGGGGATTCTTAGGCACTCATTATATTCTTGTCAGATCCCTTGCACCTCTTCTTGGTGCAACAACATTGCCCTTAGCAATGTGTTCTTTGTGCTCTCCAGTCATTTTAAAACTTTACCCTTTCTCTGCACAAGCAGAAATCATTATAGGGTATACTGGAGGACACTAACACAGACTCAACAACTTAGTCCTATGTCTCTGTAGACTCAACGAACCTAGAGCTCTGATACCACAATTGAAACGACCGTCTCGCGAAAACATGATTAACTAATGCGGAAGCGTTCATCAAGTAGCAGATTAGCGAAAATCACTAAAAATTAAAACTTTTTGCAAATAGATCCACACATAGGAAATCCTTTACAACAAGAACCATTGTATAACATTTACATTCTGGTTCAAACGTATATAACATGTACCATCTCTTTTCAGAGACTACAACATCAGGTGCCTTATGAACATTATATACAAACAACATATGAATCTCGAGGCATCAAGCCAAAACCTCAGTTTGATATATCAAAAACACTGACGGAAAACTCCGAGGACCTGAGAGTACAGAGACGACACATAGGACTTCTAGCTATATGACTTGACAGTCAGTGCCTCCACCTGAGATGTCACTGCTGTCCAAGCTGTTGCTTTCCTTTTCCTGCAAAAGAGTATCTGCCTCTTTGTCCACGTCCACCTAAAAATATTGGATCCCACGGGGGTGAGACAATTGTAAATTGCCCCAGCGAGAGATATAACTCTCCGCCAAAACATTATTATTGCAATTAAGGATATAAAACTAGGCAGATGATAAGCAGTTTAAAGCATTCTCTTAATAAGGAATAGGAAGAACATGTATATCATTTATCCTCCATATTATACCATCATATCAAACTTCTCTTGTGACACTCATTATCCTGATATGTCACCCATGAGACATTCTCTTGTGACACTCACTATCTTGATATGTCACCCATGAGACATTCTCTTGTGACACTCATTATCTTGATATGTCACCCCTGAGACATTCTTGTTTCAACTTATTGGCCTTAGCCAATCTGCTAAACAGATTTTGGTTATAATGGACATGAGAGTGTACATCATCATGTCTTATTTAGGCATTGGTCTATACCAATCCTATATAAGTATTCTAGGCATTGGATTACACCAATCCTGTACAACTAGTACAAGCATTAGATTTATATTATTCCTGTGTATCCATTCCAGGTATTGATCTATGTCAATCCTGTATAACCATTCCAGGTATCGATCTGTGTCAATCCTGTGCAACTATTCCATGTATTGATCTATGTCAATCCTGTGCAACTATTCCAGGTATTGATCTATGTCAATCATGTGTTATTATTCCAGGTATTGTGAGTAAGCCAATCCTGTGCATTCCAGGTATTGGGAGTTAGCCAATCCTGTGTTATTATTCCAGGTATTGGGAGTTAGCCAATCCTGTGTTATTATTCTAGGTATTGATCTATGTCAATTTTGTGCATTCCAGGTATTGGGAGTTAGCCAATCCTATGTTATTATTCCAGGTATTGGGAGTTAGCCAATCCTGTGCATTCCAGGTATTGGGAGTTAGCCAATCCTGTGTTATTATTCTAGGTATTGATCTATGTCAATCCTGTGCATTCCAAGTATTGGGAGTTAGCCAATCCTGTGTTATTATTCCAGGTATTGATCTATGTCAATCCTGTGCATTCCAGGTATTGGGAGTTAGCCAATCCTGTGTTATTATTCCAGGTATTGATCTATGTCAATCCTGTGCATTACAGGTATTGGGAGTTAGCCAATCCTGTGCATTCCAGGTATTGGGAGTTACCCAATCCTGTGTTATTATTCCAGGTATTGATCTATGTCAATCCTGTGCATTCCAGGTATTGGGAGTTAGCCAATCCTGTGTTATTATTCCAGGTATTGGGAGTTAGCCAATCCTGTGTTATTATTCCAGGTATTGGGATTTAACCAATCTTGTGTTATCATTCCAGGTATTGGGAGTTAGCCAATCCTGTGTTATCATTCTAGGTATTGGGAGTTAGGTAATCTTGTGTTATCATTCCAGGTATTGGGAGTTAGCCAATCCTGTGACACTATTCCAGATAGTGGAGTTTAACCAATCCTGTGCAGATGTTATTCCAGGTATTAGACTATGCTAATCATGTACAACTATTCCAGGTATTGAACTATATCAATCCTGTAATGCTAAAAGTGATATTTATCACATATTGATATATCACTTTCCTCATCACTTTCAACTTCCTTAAGTTATCAGCTTATCTTGGATTAAGGTATTTTCCCATCTTAATCCTTTCATCCATTAACCTATCACCCTTACCATGAAGTGCATAGGTCACACATAAGAATGGTCCAACTATCTTTAATAATATAGACTCATCTCAAGTTAAAGCATTACTTGCTATAAGCTTGCCTATAATCAACCACATGAAATGTTTCACCTTTATAAGGCCATTCCTTCTATCTCATCATTAGGGTTTCCTTATACCCTTATTTAAAATTAGGATTATAATTCATTGTCATATTGCCCAAGATTAGGGCTTTATGCATTATGACTCCACATTAGAGTCTCACATACCTTCACCCTTCTTAGGGCCTCTCATCACAACATAGCATTAGAGCTTCATGTGATGTTAACTCTTAATTAGGGTTTCTCATGGAATCACCCTCAACTAGGGTTTCTACCATAGTCACCCACAATTTGGGTTTACTATGCATCTCCATTAGGATTTCATTCAATTGTCCATAATTAGAGATTCACTATTCATCCCAATTAGGGTTTGACATCTCATTTCCCTAAATTGAAGTTTCATACATCACTACCTTGACTTAGGGTTACATCCTCACCCTGGATTAGGGTTACATTTAGAATTGCCCTCAATTAGGGTTAGAACCCAAAAGCCCTGTCAATTAGGGTTTATATTCATGATTAGGGTTTCATGATCTCTCTTCTTAAGGATCATACCCTTAATCACCACATGAATCATATTCATGTATGAATTCATGTTAATATAATCTCAAATTGATTAGGTCATATCAACCCTTCAATCAAGAGCATACCACTATGATTAACGTAGTGTATCAAGTCATTGGTCCAATAAGCAATTAGGGATTCATTCCTTAATTGGTACTAGTCCCTTAGGTACTGTTAGGGTTTCAACCTCTGTACCTTCTTTGTTTATCATTACTAATCATCATTGGGTCAATGGATCATTCATCATCTTAATTCTCAAGAGATTCAATCACATTGGACCTCCATTACATAAAGCATCCAATTGAATTAGGGTTTCCAATGTTGATTCCTTCAATCATTGGATTCATGGAACCGGTCATCAATTGGACCTACCCTCATACTTCAATTGAGTTTAATAGGTCAACCTTCAACTGATTTGACCCTCAATTGACCCTCAATTGGTCATCAATTAGGGTTTGATTCAATTTAATTAGGGTTTAGAATCGATGATTCAACAACACTAATCAATGTAAGACTAGTTACTTTGAAACCATTGAACCATCATCCAAATTGGGTATGACCTGACCCCAAACGGTCTTGAGGTCGTTTGGATGACCTCCAAACGGTCTTGAGACCGTTTTCCCATCAAATCACTCAAAACCAAGCCATCCAAGTAGGGTTTGGATCATTGAAGTGCTCACCAATTCAGCAATTTATTGCAGATCAACTTGGTACCTTTAGGCCTTCAAACACCTAACCATACTCAAACCTAGACCTCCAAACGGTCTTGGGTGACCACCAAACGGTCTTGAGACCGTTTGGATGAGCTCCAAACGGTCTTGAGACCGTTTGGCCCATCCATCCTTTGGATTCTAGTGAAAAATCATCAAGGATTGGTCTATCAAGTTGATCAACAAATCAGCATTTCATTGCAATATGATTAGTACCTTTGGACCTTTAATTGGTCAACTATACTTGACCCCAGACCTCCAAATGGTCTTTGGGTGACCCCCAAACGGTCTTGAAACCGTTTGGGCTAATCAACCCAAAATCTCTAATTAACTCATTGGAATTTCAGCACTAATTCTAATTAGGGTTTGCCTAATTGATTAGCCTTCAACTCACGATTCCTTGGGAATTAACCCCTCAAATTTGGTGAGTTATTACAAAACATAATTAGGATCAGTAATCCCAAACGGTCAACGCTTGTTCAACGCACTCAAACGGTTTTGAAACCATTTTCCAAAAAAGGTCAATTAAATCAGATTGAAAATCAGCACTTAATCCAATTAGGTTTCCCTAATTGATTAGCCTTCAACTCATGATTCCCTTGGAGTTAATCCATAAAATTTGGAGGGTCATTACCCAACATCATTATGAACAGGAATACCAAACGGTCAACGCTTGGTCAACCATCTCAAACGGTTTTGAAACCGTTTTCCCAAGAAGGTCAAGTTGATCTGGTTGAAAATCAACATTTAATTCAATTCGATTTTCCTAATTGATTGACCTTCAACTCACGATTCCTTTGGAGTTAACCCCTAAAATTTGGAGGTTCATCATCCTACATAATTAGTAACAAGATTCCCAAACGGTCAACGCTTGGTCAACCATCTCAAACGGTTTTGAAACCGTTTTCTCCCAAACGGTTTCAAACCGTTTCCCTTAAACGGTTTGCTGAAACCGCATAGCCAATCAAATTAAAACGATTTGGAGTAGCTATCAAAACCGTTTGCTTGGTAATTTTCTTTGGATAAGTATCGAGGATGATGTCATCATCCCCTTCCTTCGAACAATCTAAGAACAGCAACCGTTCTTGATGGAAATTGCAACAAGAAACAAGAGTGCATCAAATTGAAGAAATCAATCAACAAAGCATAGAGAATCGATGCAATAGCACTGTTTAAGGGTTTAAGTTATAAAACCCACCTCCAATTGAGCTCCAAAGCTGCAAGACCACGGCAAAAATGGTGGATGAAGCTCTTGCAACTCCCCCTAGGCTCGTCCTCAAGCTTTTGGATGAAAAAGTTGGCTAGGGTTGAAGAGGAGATCGAAATAAGAAGGAATCAATAATTTATTTTCGATTTCCACCATGAAATCAAGGAGAACGAAGGTCAAGGGCTTACCCACAGGTTGGGGACGTGCTCCCTGCTCCTCCCTAGCTCCTTGGTCGGTTTTTCAAGCAAGGGGAAGAAGAAAATCCGGAAAAGGCCTTGGTTTGGGCTTGGAAATGGCACTTTTATAAAGAAATTGATGAGAGAGAAAATGCATTATTAAAATGCATTTAATTCCAAAAACATGACCGCCTCTTCCCCCTCAAATTCCCCTCAAAATCCTTAAGGACGAGGCTATCTTCATTGCCTCATATTCCTCTCAATTATCCATGATTTAAGGAAAAGCAAATTAAGCACCTTAATGCTTATTATATTAATATCTCATATGTGAGTGGATATTACTTTTCTTTATAATAAGGTGAGTGGAATTTCACCTACTTGAGATATTTTCGTTCCTTATCTTGGCAAAGGAACGTCCATCCTTATTCAAAATCAACCCAAAACATTTTGGTTGAAAGCCCTTCAATTATTTTTATTCATTTTTGCCCTAAATCGAATTAGGGTTTCAATTAGGCATTAATCTTGATTATTTTAATATCAAGATTCTCTCTCCTCCAACTTAATTCAAATGAGGCACCCCTCTCATTTTATTTTCTCTACATGATGCCAAGAAACATTAAGGACCTTATTGAAGTGGTAATTTGCATATTGAACCCTAGATTTTGGGTAAATTGCACTTTACTCCAAAACTAGGTCTTAATGCACAAGGATTGCTTTACAAGCTTAATCTTAGTGTCCAAGCTTGGGAAAACTATACCACTACATCATATTCATTCTTATGATGTCTCAACATCAGAGGAACATCTTTTATTTGCAATATTTGCAAGTTAACCCCTCAACTTGGGTAATTTGCACTTTAGTCCAAAACAATCAAATATTGATTTCAACAATGTTAAAAAAGGACTAGAATTGAAACATAAGTTTCTCATGAGCCCTAATTAATTTTCATAAGATAAGATTAAGCATATAATCATCTTTCTTAATCAAAACACCTAGGGTTAAAGCATAACCCAGGTCAGGGATGTTACAAATTATAAACCCCTAACAAGGATTTCATCCCCGAAATCTCAGATAAAAAGGGAACATATATTATTCATTCATCATATCATCATGTCTCTTCATAACACCTCATTGTTATGGAGACATCATAAAACTTTGATCGGAACAAAGTTCCTTCACACAATATTCTCATAGAGTCAATTGAGATCTTATCTTAAAGACATATTTAGTTGTTATGTTTATGCAAAGCATAAACCCCTAACATATGATGTTCATATAATTTTATATAATGAGACTGATTTCATAGTTGACCATTCTGGGTAGCCAACCTTAACCATCTGATAATTCTCAGATACCAGAATCTCTTACCTTGGTATCAGTCACATGTGTTGAAAACACATCATTTTCTCCAGATGGATAAGAAAGAGGATCCAGATTGGACACCAAGGTGTTTCATGATTGTCTTCTTGTAGAATAGTTTCTCTAAGCCTCCACACATGTGACTTGGCCTATACTTCATCCACTCATATGATGAAGAACGTGGTGTACGAACAATAGTTGTTGGCGTGCTAGATGCCCTAGAACTCCCTTTCTTCTCCTATCTCAGACAATTGTCGCTAGGGTGACTTCCTCACTCCAAGTGAGAAGTTTGATGTCCAACATGTCTCACGAGTTTCTTCAAAAGATATATCTTACCCTTTGGGACATGATCCCTTTATATAGGAGATTCATGGGCTTGGAAAAACCTAATTCCAATCTCTTTCCTAATTGCAATCTCAAAAATGTTTAATGTTGAAAAACTCAAACTGGATTGTGATCACCCAATCACATTTCATGATTTAATCTCAACCCACAATATCCCGATCACATTGACGTGTCACTTGATCATGACATTTTAGATCCACATATGAAATGCTTTTCAATTTCATAATTTTCCTATAACATTGTGTTTGCCCGATCACATCAGTACAACAGAACTCAGTCAATAAATCACAATAAATTGATCCATTAAACCAATCATCTATCATCTGATCAGACATTCTGGTCACCCGATCAAAGGACTAATTAGCATGCTTATGATTTAGAACCATCAATCATATGTTTAATTGCAAACTTATGCATCCCTATGCGTGTGACCTTGTAGTAGTGATGCCAATGGGGAGGGTAAGGGCTAACCCTTATCCTTACCCACCAAGTGTGGAGGGTAAGGGTATGCATAATTACCCAATCCACTAATATTATTACCCCCCACCGTTACCCTCATACCCATAGGGTAAACAAGGAGGGTAAAGGTGAAACGGAGAATTTATGTGTCTTCTAAAAGTTTCTGCTAATATTAATGATAAATGGATAACCTAATACATTTATATATTTAGGTGCAATATCAAGATTCTCCATAATGGATTTTAACTACCCAAAATGATTTTAAGTAATATACAATATTACTACACATGGTTTGTGTTGTGATGAAGATATATTACCAAATGTAGTAGTTGTTGCATATACAATTCACAGTGCTATAAACAAGTATAATACATCTTCTCATCCAAGTTTCTGGCACATCACTACTTCCCACCATGAGGACAGGAGGACACATTAGTAGCACCGTGAGGAAGAAGGAAAATCCTAGTGTTGACATACCACTCTACATTAGATGAGGATACAAAAGTAAAACCAACACCAGAAATCACCATGAAGTCAAAGCTCACCACTTGCACCATCAACAACATGGAAATGGCCCCTAGATTTCCATTCAAAGACTACCCACATGTTGAATTGGATAACCTTTTCTCAGTCATGTTTCCCAGAGAATGGCGATATCACCAGTTTTACATCAGTCTGGGAAAGAACTTAGTTAAGATTAGAAACATGGAGTTTGAGGTTACCATCAACATGTTCCTCACGGAAGGATGGTCTGAGATGATCGCAAAACTCAAGCTTAAGCAAGAATGGACCATATACCTTCAGCCCATACAGGATCACACCCTCGTAGCTTGGGTCACTGACTTCTATAAAAAACTCCAGTCAAGCTAGGTCCCTCTTTAGAATGCTGGGAGACATAGACTCTGTAGACACTGACTCAATAGACCAACTCTTCATCTCAAAGAAGCATCAACCAAAACCGGGGACATTTGCTAACCCAATATAGATCACATCATCTCCATAACCACTATCCCTATCTGACAAGGAAGACACTGATACATCAATTTAACACAACATCACCACTTTAGAAGGGTATGCATCATCCAACACACCTGTTGTAGTCCACCATTCATCTTTTAGGGTTACTAAATCAAAATTTCAGCAACTTTTGAATCCTACACAATATAACTTGGATTAAAGTAAAAATTTCCCACCTCTACAGCAGACATCTGCTATGGACTTAGATATAAAATCTTCACCCATGACAACAATCCAAACAAATGGAAGCTCATCACCTATAGACGAAAACCACAAACCCGACCCCTAGTATGCCTCAGATGTCACAATAAAGACATTCTAAGTCCCAATGCTAAATCTCTCCTCATTTCTTCATCTGAAACCATCCCAGACACCTCTCATACCACTACCATTACAAACCCTAGCATTCCCTAGGGCATCAGAGGACTCAAATCACGAGTGAACACTCTTTACCTGCAAAACATGTGATTACCGATAGATCACAATAATCTAAAAAGATATGACATATTTGTAAAGAAGATACACACCAATCTGACCACACCTACAGATCACAACCCCTTTACTTTCGTGTTCACCTCTGATTTAGATGTTTTATCTCCTTCATCTGCTTCTGCCCAGTCTCATGTTGTACCCCCATGTAAACCACCCATAAAGACACACCCCCTCCACCCTTATATATAAAGTTGACTCAACCTGCTTCCCGACCATAGCCTACTTCCTCTACATGCCTTCATAGTACAACACTTAGCCCTTCTCCTTTTACCATGGACCCGACAATCCACATTGAGAAAGAATTCCCTATTGATTTACCGACCAACTTCATGAGGCTTCTAAAAGTCTTCACCAATTGTAGCATCCTCATCACTATCACTAACAATATTGAAAATAACACAATTAACATCCTCAACGTCACCAGAGCCATCACCCTACTTATGCCAGGAAATACGATTCTCAAACCCAAGATCCTCTAACCATCCAAACTATTGTACTCGGTCCTAGAGGAAACGAAGCTTGACCACCTGTTTGGACATGTCATGACCATCCCTTACAGAACCATCTTTGTCCAAGCTAACATCACCAAATGGACCCCTGAACAAGGGTCTTCCCTTGCCGGTTCCGGTGGTTCAGGATGGGTTTCCATTACCAACCTGCCTCCACATTTATGGGAGGTTGAGGTCTTCCGTGCCATAGCACACTCCATTAGAGCAACACTCCACTTTGTGAACCATGACACTCTACACCCGATCCATTACATCAAGGCCTTTTGTATCTTTTCTGTCAAACAAGCCATCACCCTCCCAGTCTCCATTAAGACCAGACTAGGTAGAAAAATATACAAAATCAAGCTCACAGCTGAAAAACCCACTTTGATATCCATCACTTTCTCCGACATCCTCCTCCACCCACCTTCATGGTTCTATCCCATCAACTCCAAAAAGCCCTTTGTCGTCATCAAAAAACCGATGGATATGAAAATGGTCTAGGAGAGGAAGAAAACCACCTCCCTATCGCAATATGACACCAAACAAACCACACAGAACAAAAAACCTAGAGTATCCTCACCATCGGTGGATAGTACCAATAATTCCTACCTAGACTCTTTCAAACCCTTCCCATTCCACAACAACCAAGATATATATGTTAAGTTTTATGGATGAAACACGCGCGGAGGAAGAAACAAAATAAAATATATTTCCATGCAACCCACAATAGGGTCTCATCGACAACAACATATTTAGAAAGAGTGTTCGTAGGATATACCTTGTCGCGGAGCAAGTCCGACAACGTCCCGCTACACGATGGTGTGCAACGCGCTTGGCTTACACGTACAATATTTCTCTCCCATCCTCTGAACGCATTGCAGGAAGATCTAGCAGTGCTTCTTTTGTGTGTTGACATACTCCGCTCGTAGCATGTATGGACAGTTGTTAACATCCTCTGAACACAAGCGTCTCAACGTCTACATCTCTACTTCATCCACGCAGATGGACTTGAACTCCACGTCGCACTTCCTAATCCGACAGGAAGGAGTAGCCTCGATGCAAAGACATGCTAGCATCGTGATGCTCTTCTATCTCTCTTAAAGATAGTGATGGATAGGGTTTATGTATGTGAGCATAAACTATAAAGCCTCTCTCAATATCTTGTAAAGACATCGGTCGTTAATTCCCTTTAAATAGGAGATGAAAGGAAGTAGGATTTCCCAAACCCTTCAATAAATAGAAAGACTGTGTTAATTAAACCACGCATGTATTAATTAGAATATTATGGAATTAATTAATGAACCAATTAATCATATTAATTGATTAATTAATATCCGACTCTATGCAATCGCTCGGGATGGCTCTATGGGCATACATTCCAACAGACTCCCGCTTACACTTAGAGCCATTCACTCCAATTAATTGGCTCAAACACTTTAACATATTCCAATATTATTCTACTGGATTACATAAACATTTTAGTAATCAATGTGATTAAGAATAATTCCATTCAAATCCACAATTATACTCCTATTCCAACACATCCTATGTGTGTGACCTGGTAGGCTCCAAATTATGTTGGTAGTGATATCCATAATCATATTATGATTTCACAAGCAATGATTGGTGTCTAGCAAGACTTCATTGCCACCTAATTAATTGGAGAAGTTGGAGAACAACTTAACCTATCATTCATGGCTGGTGTTATAGTGATTGTATAGTTCCTTTGTCACTAATATCCGGATTGAACTCGAGTCATGGAACTGTCATCCTTTTCAATGTTCAATCCATGTTCCTTGAACTAGAGCATATTGTATGAGATATATGTAAGCTCAATATCACTTATTGACTCACATCAACATGGCCATGCATTTCTCAGTCTCTCTTATCAAGTGGCCATAATATAAAACTCCCATAGGAAGGACAAATTCCATCTACATCACTCACAGTCATCCCCATGTGTCACAGTGCACCCAAGAACTATCTTTATGGCAATCCTTATTCAGGACCACAGTGGATGATGTCAAAGTACACCAAATGACATGTGATAAGTGTAGTGACTTTAGGTCTAAGAACCACAATTACCACCATCACTATGATACATGACTCTAACTACCAATCATGGTATCCATGTGTCACTCTCAAGGTGGGTCTGTCCGATACCCTGTTCTCTAACATGTATCTCTGTATTTGGTTTGATATCTCCATATCATGGCTAATGAGATTCTTCCATCAACAAACATACATTCTAATCTTATGTGTTATTGATGTCTATAGATATTTCCACCATAACAACCGATTAGGGACAAAACAAGAATACATACTCTTATCATACATATGATCTCACTGTTCAGGTCATCAACCCGAAGACATATGTCATTGATATATTATTCAGTAGACATCTATAAGTTTTGTGGTCATATCACAATATAAAACACAAACATATAGATTGGAAACTTGCCTTTATTGATATGATCAATATAGTATTACAAATCATTTACATAGTATCCCATTACAATCATCAAATGATAGTCTCTAGGGGCATACATACCAACAGATTCCCACTTGCACTTATACCCAATCACTCATGAATCTCAATCCAAGTGATAGAAGATGTCCATCATGTTTCTACTGTGAAAGTGCCTTTGTGAGCAGGTCAACCACATTGCTTTATGTAGGTACTATGCAAATCTTCACATCTCCTCACTGTACAATTTCTCATATGAGATGGAACTGCCATAGAATATGTTTGGAATATTGGTGCGATCTTGGTTCTTTAGCCTGTGCAATTGCTCTGTTGTTGTGACAAAACAACTCAATTGCATCACTAGCGCTTGGAACCACTCCAAGTTCAGAAATGAACTTCTTGATCACACAACTTCCTTTGTAGCATTAGATGTGATAATATAATTTGCTTCTATTGTAGAATCTACAACCGTCTGTTGCCTAGAACTCTTCCATCTCACAACTTAATTGTTCTGGCAAAACACAAATCCAGATTGCGATCTATAGTCATCTTTGTCAATTTTGAAGATAGCATTGGTGTAACCCTTTACTACGAGCTCTTCCTCACCAATGTATACCAAGAATTGATCCTTAGTCATTCTCAAGTACTTTAGGATGTTCTTTACGACTATCATGTGGCATTGACCTGGATCTGACTAATACCGGCTCGTCATGCTCAAAGCATACGACACATCAGGACAAGTACATAACATCGCGTACATGATAGATCCAATTGCGGATGCATATGGAATCTTACTCATGCGTGCCCATTCATCACATGAACTAGGACATTGGGCTTTAGAGATTGTAACCCCATGGGACATGGGCAAGTTACCTCTCTTAGAACCCTCCATGCTAAACCTCTTTAGCACCTTGTCAATGTATGTGCTCTGGATTAGGCCTAGAATCCTTCTAGATCTATCTCTATAGATCTTGATTCCTAGTATATAGGATGTTTCACCTAAATCCTTCATAGAGAAGGTCTTCCCTAGCCAACCTTTTACTGTCTAAAGAGTAGGGATGTCATTTCCCATCAATAGTATGTCATCCACATACAATATGATAAATGTGACTATGCTCCCACTAACATTTTTGTAAACACAAGGTTCATCTTCATTTTGACTAAAGCCAAACTTTTTGACTACTTCATCAAAACATAGATTCCAGCTCCGAGATGCTTGCTTCAATCCATAGATTGACCTTTGTACCTTACAAACTATATTGGCTTCCTTTAGGTTGATAAAACCCTCAGGTTGTGTCTTATAGACATCCTCGAGTAAATTCCCATTAAGGAATGTTATTTTAACATCCATCTGCCAAATCTCATAGTCATGATAAGCTACAAAAGCAAGCATGATCTTGATGGATTTAACCATGGCAACTGGTGAAAAGGTCTCATCATAATCAACTCCTTGAATTTGACGGAATTATTTTGCAACCAATCTACCTTTATAGGTTTGAACATTTCCGTCCATGTCGGTCTTCTTCTTGAAGACCCACTTGCACCCTATGGGTTTTACCCCTTCGGGTGGATCCACCAAGGTCTATACCTTGTTGGTGTACATGGATTCCATCTCAGATCTCATGGCTTCGAGCCATTTCTCAGATTTTAGTCCCTTAGTAGCTTTTAGATAGGAAGTTGGCTCATCTGATATTCCCAATTCATCACTATCTTGAGTCAAGAGAAATTCAAATCTCTCAAGCTCAAGTCATGTCCTACTAGACCTACGAGGTTCATGTGTTACATTTAGAACTTGAAATTCCACAAAAGTTTGTGAGTTTTCACGTTCCTTATGTACCTCCTCGGGTTCTCTACTTTCTTGTTGATCTTGAACTTCTTCATGTTCTACATTCCTCATGCTGATTCCTTTGGAAATAAATTCCTTTTCAAGAAATACAACAGTCCTAGCAACAAACACTTTGTTGTCAGTTGGTGTGTAGAAGTAATATCCCCGAGTTTCCTTGGGGTATCCAAGAAAATAGCATTTGTCAAAATTGGATCCAATCTTTTCAAGAAATTGTTTCATAACATAAGCTTCACATCCCCAAATCTTTAACATAGAAAAATTGGGACAATTCCCATTCCATATCTCATATGGTGTCTTTTGAACCGATTTGGAAGGTACACAGTTAAGTGTAAACACTGCGGTTTCAAGAGCATATCCCCAGAATGATATTGGAAGTTTGGCTAAACTCATCATTGATCGTACCATGTCTAATAATGTACTATTCCTTCTTTCTAACACACCATTATGATGTGCTGTACCAGGTGGAGTCCATTGTGATACAATACCACAATCTCTCAGAAGGTCCTCAAACTCTTGGCTTAAGTATTTGCCACCTCGATCTACACAGAGTGCTTTAATACTCCTACCAAGTTGCTTCTCTACTTCATTCATGAAAGTCTTGAACATTTTAAGAGTTTTTGACTTGTGTTTCATAAGATATACATAGCCATACCTACTGAGGTCGTCAGTGAAGGTAATGAAGTATTGATAGCCTCCTCTAGCATTTGATCTAAAAGGTCCACATACATCAGTATGTATGAGCCCTAGAAGATCACTAGCTCTCTCACTGTGTCCAGTGAAAGGAGTCTTGGCCATCTTGCCTAATAAACAAGACTCACATGTCTCTAATGATTCAAAATCAAAAGAGTCTAGATAACCATCCTTTTGGAGTCTAGATATGTGCTTGTCGTTTATGTGCCCAAGACGACAATGCCATAAGTATGTTTTGTTTGAGTTGTCAAGTTTTAGCCTTTTCGTATGTGTCTTGTATATGCTAGTATCAAGTTCTAACAAGTAGATACCATAAGACATAGGAGCATTGCCATAAAAGATCTCACTTTTAGAAATAAAAATCATTCCATTCTTAATGTGAAATTTAAATCCACTCTTTTCCATACAAGATATATAAATAATATTTCTATTAATGGTAGGTACATAATAGCAATTATCTAATTCTATTACAAGGCCCGTAGGAAAAGATAAACTATAACTCCAACTGTGGTGGTAGCAACTCATACTCCATTAGTGACCCACAACTCAACTTGGCCCTTTTGTAAAGGCTTACTTCTTATCAGATCCTGCATATTTGAACATATGTGAGATCCAAATCTGGTATCCAATACCCATGATGAAGAAGTATTTAAGTTTATCTCAATAACGTATATACCTGAAGCAGAGATCTCTATCCCATGCTTCTTCTTCCTCAGTTCCTCTAGGTAGGGAGGATAGTTTCTTTTCTAATGTTCAGCCTGGTGACAATGGTGACAACTACCTTCTTTGGAGATCCCACCTTTGTCTTTGAGCATGGATGACTTTGGCTTATACCTGACTCTAGAACCTTTCTTAGCCTTGTCTATGCCTTTTGACTTTCCCTTTGTCCTACTGATCATCATCACAGACTTGGGATTGTCTTTCTTCATCTTTGCTTCAACTGTCCCCTACATGCCCTATAATTCTAACAATGACTTGTTGAGATTGTTCATGTTGTAGTTCATGACAAAATGACTAGATGATTCAGGCAATGATTGCAGAATCACGTCACTGGCCAACTCTTGACCTAGGGGAAATCCCAACTTTGATAGGCCTTTCACGTACCCAATCAAAGTGAGCATATGAGTGCCAACTGACTCTCCCTCTTTCATCTTGCTTCTGAACAAAGCCCTGGAGACATCATATCTCTCGTCTTGCTTGATGTTGATACATGTTCTTGAGATGTGTTACCATCTCCATGACATTCATGTTCTCATGCTGCTCTTGCAACTCATAGTTCATTGAGCACAACATCAGGCACTTGACATCCACGATGTCATCAAGGTGCTTCTTGTAAGCATCCTTTTCGGCCTTGGGTGAATTTGAGGTGGGTTCCGCTGGCTCTGGTGTTTCAAGGACATTGAGCTTACACTCATGCGTGAGAACAATTCTCAGCGTCCTAAACTAGTTTTAAAAGTTGATTCCAGTAAGTTTTTCCTTCTCAAGGACCTATCACAACGAGAATGTGTGAGTGTTGTTTTCCATTTGATTGCTACAAAAGAAAAAGTTTGCATTTAGTCCAAAACATTTTGACTTGTAAAGATTTGATAGACAAAATTAATTAGGCCTTTAATTAATTATGCTCCCACTATTTTTATTCAAATTGATAGCCCTCACTATCAACTTGGAAGATTGCAGCATACAACCTTCTAGTGAGCCAAGATCCAAAATAATTGGATCAATGCCTAGACAACGCTGGCGTAAAAGACCAAATGCTAAGGTAGGCAACTTTTTCCAATTGCATCATATGAAACTCTTGGATAGATGACCAAGCACAACTCCTTGCCATGGTGCATATGTGTGCCTCTAGGTAGTTGATCCTATCAAGGTTCCCTAGTTAAGCCCAACCCATAAGCCAACACGATGGGTGGGCACCCTGCAGAGGCAGACCCACACACCCACCATCGCACTTCCATGAGATGGACAGTGTACCACGTGGAGGCCTACCCACACATAGTCGATCAAGCTTTTCATGTGTGTTGCTTTATGGAAGGAAACTAAAACATAATATTATTAATTGAGGGGTTTTATTAATACATATACATATCCAAATACCACATACTTATAGTACATATCATATACTATTATATCCACAACCACAAATGATAGACATGCAATCACAAACACAAAAACATTGGTTATGGCCTTATATTGTAATCCTTTGGAGCCACAAAGGATTATGGTCCACCTAAGGTTTTATGCATCTCATGCAACAACACCTGTGAATCAACCTGTAAGGATCAACATTACAATGAACAACTTCATGGATTCTTCGTGAGGTTGCAACTTCAAGTTGCTTCTCCATGGATGCTCCTTGGAGTTGGATCTTTTGGTTGCTTCATGGAATTGGATCTTCAGGTTGCTTCTCCATGGATGCTCCTTGGAGTTGGATCTTCAAGTGGCCTCCTTACATCAAGTTTACAAAGACTAAAACTAATCCTATCTCTATTACTTCATATGAGTACAAATATAAAGAGAAAGAATTAATTACACTTTGAAATAAGAGATGAGGCTCGACAATCAAGACAAATATTTTATACAAAGGATCCATGTACAACCATCATACATCCATTGCATTTACAAACAAACATATCCACAACATTCACTACCACACTCATTTACAACATTCACAAAAGGGGATTCTAGGCCATAACCGTACATGCATTCACCACATTAAATAGATTTTAAAGGCGAAGTGTATGATATCATAGGTATATCTACATATACATAAATACATATTAAAATTGCAGTCCTTTTAATGCGGGACATTCCCCATTAAATAAATTTTTGACTCCCACACAGACTATGTAGGGTACACAGGGGCAACACCTCTGTGTGGCGAGGCTGCCCCTCGCGGGGTCTCAGGGGAAGATCCCGCAAAAGGTCTACACAATTTTACTTCCGCACACTTAGAAAAATTAGTATTTTCCATATTCGACCCCATCCGAAATGTCAAAAATTGAAGCCTGTGGTGTATGTGGAATTAGGTTTATATATGCACATTAATAGTTTTAAGTTCGCATCATATGCAACAATAAAAAAGAATATACAGTGATTCAATCATATCAAAATGAATCCAAAATACGCCGTAGATGGACGCTGCTCTGATACCACTACTGGGTTTTATGGAGGAAACATGCACGATGGAAGCAACAAAATAAAATATATTTCCACGCAACATGGAACTAGATGTCATCGATGACAACGTATTCAAAAAGAGTGTTCGCGGGATATACGTCCCACTGCATGATGGTGTGCAACGTTCCTGGCTTACACAGACAATACTTCTCTCCCATCCTCCGAATGCATTGCGAGAAGATTCGGTGGTGCTCCTTTTGTGTGTTGACGTATGCCTCTTGTAGCACGTATGGGCGGTCATTGACATCCTCTGAATGTAGGTGTCTCAACATCTACGTCTCTACTTTGTCCACACGGATGGACTAGAACTCCACGTCGTGCTTCCTAAGCTGACAGGAAGGAGTAGCCTCTTTGCGATGATGTGCTAGGGTCACAGTACTCTCCTATCTCTCCTAAGGACGGTGATGACTAGGGTTTACATATGTGAGTGTAAACTGCAAAGCCTCTCTCAATATCTTGAAAAGACATCAGCCGTCAAACCCCTTTAATTAGGAGACAAAAGAAAGTAGGGTTTCCCAAACCCTTCGGTAAATAGAAAGACTGTATTAAACTTGCCTCTACGGGGGGGCTCGGTCTCGACAAGTTCAGATCACTGAAAATACACAACTCTACGAAGGAAGGGGTGGGATTCGTAAATGTGTAGAGCCAAGTGTAGTGTGGTGTAGTAGTAGGCACCATCCCGACTCACTACCTTCTATGCGGGGGAGTGCCTTGGATTAATTAGAATATTATGGAATCAATTAATTAACCAATTAATCATATTAATTCATTAATTAATATTTGACTCCATGCAATCGCTCAGGATGGCTCTATGGGCATACATACCAACAATATCCACCAACCTTCACTCTGATACTATCCAAAAACTCAAACTTACTATCATCAAAGAGATCAGATCCTCCCAGAGTCCAAAATACAAGAAAAAAGGAAAAACCTCCATCACTATCTCGACCATCAACTCTCTAATTACAACAACAGAAGGGCTTACAAAGAAAAATTACTTTGCTTTAGAATAGCCAGGTAAACTTTTTGAACTCTGAAATGAAGCTTGTTTCAATATGAGTCTGACTTTCTCTGATTTAGATGTATTTGATGATCAAAACAACTATATTGACAACATAGTAGATATAGCGTCTTGGCTAGACATATAGCCCTCCCAGTTTGTTGAAAAACTTGGTATTGCTTTTGACTCTAAGGAAGTAGACACACAAGTTTATAAGATATAGAAAATATCATGAAATGGAATAACCATAGATAGATTCATAACACCCACACATGCCTAGATAATCTTCATATAACATCTTAGATAGCCCATGTTAACTTTAGCCTCTCTTCCCCTTTTTTACGATGAAGATATCCTCATGGAACATATGTGGTGCATCTAGCCTCAAGAGAAGAAATTCAATCAGACACTACATATACAAAAATAATATCAACAACATCACCATCTAGGAAATAGAGACTTCATTCACCCCCTTTGCATTAAGAACTATAGGAGGAAAACACATCAACTCTTGGTACCAAATAGCCCCTACATGTTTTAAAGGAGGCATCACCATTGGTATCAACAAACATATGTTTAAAATCTCCCTAGTTGAATATCGTACATACTCCATCACTGTGGTTCTCTCCAATACTTTTGATGCACATGAGTGAATTTTTGCCGTTGTTTATGGCAAACCTAGTTCTGACAAAAACCTCTTCATTGAAGAGTTAGAACATATCCTCAATACGTTTGCACATAAGCTATGGCTTCTGGGTGAAGATTTCAACCTCGTCACCAACCATCTGACAGACATAAACAACAACACCATATTGGATATCTCTCCTTTTTTGACAAGAAAGCCTCCACCTCATCATCCAACATAAAATGATTAATATCACTCCATCAAACACAAACTTTACCTAGAATAGAAATCACTCATGGGAAAAAAATGATCACTTCATCTATTTGCCTGTATGGGAAGACCTCTACCCTCACTCATCTATCTCGGTAACCCAAAAATCCATCTCTGACCACTTCCCCATCATCATTGACACCAATATGATAAGACGGGGCCACAAACCTTTCAGGATTGCCTTTTTTTTGGGTTATGAGCCCCTCTTATCTAGACATCTACAAACTAAACTGGATTCCTCGCATCTCATCACAATAGAACCATGATACCACATACACAAAAACACCAAAATGATTAGATCCACCCTCAAAGATTGGCAAAAATAGAAATACGATAACATTTTTCACAAACTGGCAGACCTAGAACAAAAATTCACTTTGTAGATAGTGACCCAAATGACGACTCTGCCCTTATTCTTACCATTAAAGAACAAATGGATCATATCCCAAACTGCATTGACACCATACAGAATCAAAGAGCAAAAATCAAGTGCATCACTGAGGGTGACAAAAATACAAAATTCTACCACAAGTTTTGTAACCAAAATGCATGTGTTAATGCCATTTCTAGATTGAACATTAATGTCACCATCACCTCAAACAAACACATGATCACTAAACATATTGTGTAGCACTTCCAAAAGATCTTCAATACGAGCCATGAGACTACCTTCCTACATGACATTAACTGGAAGATCATCTACAACAAAAACATCCTTTCCCCCTACAACACTACCCATGACTTCACCCACAAAGAACTCAAAGAAGCAGTCACATCTTTAGGCAAGAACAAATCTCCTGGATCCAACGGTCTCAACATAGAATTCTACCTCTCCCTGTGGGATCACATCTAGGAGGATTTTATGCACCTTCTTCTCTCTCTTCAAAACAATTTTGACGTCTACATCAAAGACATCAACCACACCAACATAGCCCTTATCAAAAAAGTGGAACACCCAAAATTGATTTCATAATTCAGACCCATCATCCTCATCAACACATCCTACAAAATCATAGCCAAAATCCTTAGTAACCAGATCAAACACAGATGGAAGACATCATATCCCACAATCAAAATGCCTTCCTAAAACAAAAAAGCATCCACATTGCTTACATCATGGTGAATGAAACTCTTCATATTTGCTACAAAAACAAAACACCTATGCTAGCTATCAAACTAGATTTCAAGAAAGCCTTTGACTACATCAACTGGAACTGCCTCCTCAGAGCCATAATGGGAAATGGCTTCGCAGAAAAATGGATCAATTGGATTCAGACATGCATCTTCACAAACAATTTCTCTACCATCATCAATGGCACACCCTTCAGACACTTCCAAAATACAAATGGTCTTAGGCAAGGTGACCCCCACTCTCCTTACCTCTTCATCCTAGTCACTTCACTTCTCACCAACATGATTAAAATGGGTACCTCCCATGGACTATAGCCTCGCCTACTGAATGCTGTGAGAACATCATCCAATATGCAGATGACACCATGATTTTAGTTAAACCTAAAGATGATTTTATTATCAACACCATCCAGATCCTTGGCCTCTTATCCTTCATATGAGGGCTCAAAACAAATCTTCATAAATCTTCCATTATCGGTATAAACACTTCTATTGATATTATTAGATACCAAACCCTTCTCAAATGTAAAACTAAAGATTTTCCTGTCATGTATCTAGGCTTTCCCATCACCCTCACCCCACCAAGCACAACCTATGGATTCCAATCATTGATAAAATCCATTATAAACTTACATCTTGGACTAATAATTTCCTCAACCTGGCAGACTGACTCACTTTCCTCAACAACACCATCACACCCATTACCACTCATTACCTCAGCTGTATCAAAACTAGGAAACAAATTGACACTCTTAGGGGAAATTTTACATGGAACCATTACACTGATAACTCTAACAAAGTCAAGATTCATTTGGTTAACTAGGACATCATCTGTGCTCCACTCGACTATGGGGTATGGGGAATTATAAACATCAAGGTGCATGCCATTTTTATCATCACAAAGATTATTAACGCCCTCATCACCAACACTACAAAAATATTACTATAAATTAAACCCGTGGAATAACACTAAGAAGAGAATATCCTCACCTATTTGGAGATTTATCAACAATAACCTGGAAACCATAACCAACATGATCAACACTCCACCACATGTCTTTACATACATAAACTTTTGGTCAGATCCTTGGTTCAACAACAACACGATAAAAAACATCAACTACGACTTCCCTACACCAAAACCTTTGAAAAACATCAAAACTGTCAAAGCTCTTCATCTTTTGACCAGCAAGACAAAACCGTCTCAAAACATACCTACCTCAACACCTCAGCCCTAAAAGCTGGACAAGATTTGGAGGATGAAATGGCCGCAAAAATACAATTTTTTTTCTAGTTCATCTCAAATAATATGATTCTAATAGATTACAACCTCCCCAGACGAGGTTTCCAGGGACCTATCAGGTTCTACCTTTGTTGTTCTTCCATTAAGACTACTGAGAACCTCTTCATTCACTGCCCATTCACACTTTACATCCTTCTCAGATACTTCCTAACCAGTTCCCTTAACAATCTTTCATTCTCACCATCTAAGATGAATAGTATCCAACCCATAGACACAGATCACTCAATGCTAGATATGATCATAGTTTTTTTAGAATATATGGCTAGAAAGAAACCACAGAAAATACAACAACACCTCCCTCCCATGTCAATTTATTCTAAATGAGATTGAACATTCCTTGTTTATCATCATGCATTGCAAGACTGACCTCCACATCAACACAGGTGATGGGCGATGAAGATGATAACATGACTATCTTCGGGGATCATGATGGGGAAGGACAATACACATTGGAAGAGATTTTAGTGGACGATTCAGGCTTTTGAGCACATCTTAGTCACTTTCTCTAGATATCACTGCTTACCTTTTATTGTTGTAATTGTTGGTTTGAGGTTCACTATTTAGGGGTGCCTCCCCCACAAACCCTTTACTATGCTCTTGTCTGTGTCCCTCTCTTTTTTTTCCTACAACAACTATATCCTAAAGACATCACACTCTAGGTGTTGAGGACTGTGGTTTGTTTCATTGTATGCTGCTATTTACAAACATATTCCATTTGTAACATTATCTTAATATATTATTTCCTTTCAATAAAAAAATAGTGCTCGTAGCATTGGTGTATTAACAACCAATTCACTCTAAAAAATAAAATACTGCTACACTAAAATGATATTAAATGACACCACACCACAAAAATTTATTGTTGCAAGCACCATATCTTATACCCTCCAAAATGTTGTTGTATAAAAAAAATAAGGCACAAACTAAATTGGTAAAACCATCACAAATATGTATCAAATGGTACATCAATGACTAAATTGTGTTATTGTATACCCTTGCATATCAAAGCTTCAGGTTTTGTAGCATACATGATCAAGTAAGTCCTAAAAGAAGTAGAAAACACCGCACAAAAAGTATAAAATGGTGCATAAACTATAAAATCTTTCTATTTCATATATGTGTCTTACACCTATATGGTGTTGTATACATGACCAAATTAGCTACATAAGAAGTAGATAAAAATATCATGTATTGTATTAAATGATGATCACACAATATTGAACAATTCATGTACTCAAACAATACATTGATTTATATATTTTATTTATTATACATAAACATGGTGGGTAGCGGGTTAGAGGGGTACGGTATTGGCTTACCCTTACCGTTATGCACTAAGGTAGAGGGTAATTGGTAGGCGGATAAAGGGCAAGAATCCTTTACCCTTCCCCTTCCCCTACAAGGTATGGGTAAAGGATAGACAAGTTTACCCTTACCCATTGAAAACCCTACCTAGTAGGTTCCTAATTACATTGGTAGTGATGTTCAAAACAACATAAGTAAAGATTGGTGTCTAGCCACACAACATTGTGACCAAAGTAATAGGTCGGTTGGAGAACAATTACAATATGTAAAAGTGATCAATGTTTCAATGATCGTATAAGCCCTTTGTCACTGGTATCCAAATTGAAACTAAGGAATGGAATGCCATCCTCTTAACATTCAATAATGTTCCTTGAACTAAAGAAGACTATTTGAGATAATGCAAGCACAATACCATAATGACTAACATGAACATGGCCATGCATTTCATAGTCTCTCTTATCAAGTATCCGTGGATATCACTCCAAAGTAGGGACAAATTCCATCTACATCACTCACAGTATGCCCCATGTGTCATTGTGTACACAACCACAACCTTTTTGGCAAGTTGTAGTTTAGAGCACATCGAGATAATGTCAAAGTAAACAGAACAATAGTGTTACTGCAATGAGTTCAGGTTTAAGGATCACAATCACCACTGTTACATTGACATATGACTCTAACATGTCAATACATGACTTCTATGTGTCAATCTCAAGATGGGTCTATCCAGTATAAATTTTTCTCTAACAAGTACCCATGCATCTGAGTTGACATCCAATATCATGACTAAAGATACATAGTCATCACTCATCATACATGCTAGTCTTGTTTAATATTGTTGTCTTATATTATCCACAACAATAACAGACTAGGGATATAATAAGAACAAATACTCTCATTATAAACATGATCTCAAGTTTAGGTCCTTAACCTAAACTACATATCATCAAGTCAAAACATTCTTCTGACATTATTAGGTTTATTCATTATCTCAATACTAAAATAAACACAATAAGTGGAATTGTCTTTAATTAATAATCAAATCAAGTACAAAAAATACCTTTGACAATCATCACATGATGACTCTCAAGACATATAACCAATAGTCCCACTTTCCATAGAGCCAATCACTCGTGAAACTAAGTCCAATCGATCTAACATGGCTATCATGTTTCTGCTAAAGTGCATTACTTAGGGGATCACCAACATTGCTTTCTGTTGGTACTCGGCAAAGCCTTATATATCCTTGATGTACGATCTCACATATGAGATGGTAACATATGAGTATGTGCTAGTAATGTTGATGCGGTCTGAGTTCCTTAGCTTGTACAGTAGATCCATTGTTGTCATGGTAAATCTCTATTGCGTCTTCAATGGTTGGGACCGCCCCAAGTTCACTAATGAACTTCTTGGTCCATATCACTTCCTTTGTTGTACTAGAGGCATCAATGCACTCAACCTCTATTGTAGTATCATCCACAGTCTCTCGCTTGGAAATTTTCTTGCTAACTATTCCACTATTTAAGCAATACATGAATCTAGACTACAATCAATAATTGTCCTTGTTGATATGGAAGTTGTGCCAATGTAGTCTTTTATAACTAACTCTTTATCACCTCCATAAATTAGGAATAAATTATTAGTTCTTCTCAAGTACTTAAGGATATTATTTATATCTATCTGATGACCATCACCTCAATTCGACTGGTATCTTCTTGTCATGCTCAATGAATATAAGACCTCTCAGTGCATACATATCATAACATACTTGATAGATCTAATTATTGAGGCATATGGAATCTTACTACGTTCCTGCTCTTCAAAAGAGATGGGAAATTGAGTAGTAGAGAGACTTATTCCATGAGACATGGGTAAGATCCCCCTCTTAGAATGCTACATGCTAAACCTCTTTAGAACTTTTCAATGCATGTAATAGTGGCTTAGGCCAAGAAGCTTTCTAGATCTATCTCTATAGATCTTGATTCATGTAATATAAAATGCTTCACATAAGTCCTTCATGGCCCAACCATATTTTATCTAATTGTAGAGTAGGTTTTTATTTCCCATCAATACTATGTCATCTATATACAACATGAGAAATACAATCATGCTCCCACTAACCTTATTGTAGACACATGGTTCATCTTCATTTTGGATAAATTCAAACTGCTTGATTGTCTCATAAAAATGAAAACCTCAACTCGAAGATGATTACTTCAATCCATAGACTTACCTTTGTAGCTTATATACTTTATTGGCTTCATTTGGAGCAAATAACCTTTATGTTGTGTCATTTATACATACTGTAGAAGATTTCCATTAAGGAAAGCTATTTTAACGTCCACTTTCCAAATCTCATAGTCATGATAATCTACAATGGTAAGCATGATCCTAATGGATTTAACCATGGTAATCCATGATAATATTTTATCTTAGTCATCAACTTGAACTTGTTTGAAACCTTTAGCAACCAATCTACCTTTGTAAATTTTCTACATTACCATATGTGTCAGTCTTATTCTTGAAGACCCATTTGCACCCTATGGGTTTTTACCCCTTTAGGTGGATCTGCTAAGGTCCATACCTTGTTGGTATACATGGAGTCTATCTCAAATCTCATGGCCTCAAGCCATTTCTCATAATTTGGTCCCTCAATAGCCTCGTTGTAGGTTGTTGGTTCAACATCCTCAATGACCAACACATCATCTTCTTGAGTTAGAAGAGATCCATATCTATGTTGCTGAAGATGTGCCTTACTAGACCTTAGAGGATCATGTGATATGATAGGCTTGAGGTTCCACAACAATTTGTGGCTCCTCGTTCCTTATCTATATCTATAGATTCAATGTTATCTTGTTGGTTTTGAACTTCTTCAAGTTCTATTTTCCTCCCACCAATTCCTTAGGAAATAAATTCCTTTTCAAGGAATACAACATCTATGGAAACAAACACTTTGTTGTTATATGGAATCTTATGGTATCCAACAAAGATACATTTATCTAATTTGGATCCAACTTTTCATAGAAATTCTTCCTGACATAAGCTTCATATCCCCAAACTTACATGAAATACATATTCAAATGTTTCCCATTCATATCTTATACAATGTCTTTGCAATAGATTTGGAAGGTACTCAGTTAAGTGTAAACATGACAGTTTCAAGAGCATGTCCCCAAAAAGGAAATCCAAAATTAAATAAACTCATCATTGATTGTACCATGTCCAACAAGGTTCTATTCCTTCTTTACAACATACCATTATGTTGTAGTATTCAAGGTAGAGTCCATTGTGATACAATACCACAATCCCTCTATTTGACCTCAAAATATTGGCTTAAGGATTCCCCATCTCAATCTGATCGAAGTGCTTTAATTCTTTTGCCGAGTTGGTTTTGTACTTCATTCATGATTTTTTTAACTTTTTGACGAATTCTGATTTATATTTCATAAGATACACATCCAAATCTATTGAGATCATCAGTAAAAGTTATGAAGTATTTATACCCCTTTTAGCACTCATGCTAAAAGATCCACACACATCAATAAGTATGAGTCTTAATAAGTCACTATCTCTGGCACTGTTACTAGTAAAAGGTTCATTTGTCATCTTTCCCAATAAACAAGATTCACATATAAATATTAAATTAAATCAAGAGAGTCAAGATAACCATCTGAATGGAGTCTAAAAATATGTTTCTCATTCATGTTCCATGGACGAAAATACCAAATATATGTTCTGTTTGAGTCCTTGAGTTTTAGCTTCTTTGTATTTATGTTAAATACATGTGTATCAAGATCTAATATGTAAATACCACAAGAAAAAGGGGCCCTATGATCATCTCATCTTTAGAAATTGAACTACGACCATTCTTTATTAGAAACTCAAAACCATTACAGAAATGATACAAAAAATGTTTTTTTTATGTCATATACATAATACAAATTCTATAACACTATTACAAGCCCACATCACAGAGATAAACAATAGGTGCTTACCACAGTGATAAGAACTCTTTCTCCATTTGCAATACATGGTTTCACCTCTCCTTTGTTAAGAGGTCTACCTCTTTTCAGATCCTCCATATTTGAGCACATGTGAGATCCACATCATATATCCAATACTCATCATGAGTAAGTAGATGAGTTTATTTCAATAAGACATATAACTAAAGTGAATATCCCCATTCCCCACTTCTTGTTCTTTAGTTATTCAAGGTAGATAGGATAAGTTCTCTTCTAATGTCCAACCTCATGACAATGGTGACGATTGCCTCACTTATCCACTCCTTTTTCTTTAAGTGCAGAAGACTTCTGGCTAGTTTTAGAACCTTTATTAGGTTTTCATTTTCCCTTGGATTTTCCTTTTCCTTTGCTATATATCAACATGAATTTGGGCAAGTCTTTCATTTCCCCCTCAACAATTTTGAACATGCCAAGTAGCTCAGTTAATGGCAGATCAAATTATTCATGTTGTAATTCATGATAAATTGATTGTATGAATATGGAAATGATTGCATGATTACATTTATGTCCAACTCTTGTCCTAAAGGAAACCCTAGTCTTGTAAGACTTTCCATATATCCAATTAACCCGAGTACATGGGGTCAAAATGAATCACCTTCTGCAATTTTGCACTTAAACATGGCCTTAGAGACAACATACATCTATTGTCTTGCTTGTTCTTGATATAGATTTCTAAGATGTGTTATCATGTCAATAACATCCATGTTTTGATGTTGCTTCTAAAGCTCATAATTCATGGAGCAAGGCATTAGGCATTTGATGTCCATAACATCATCAAAATACTTCTGGTAAGCATCCATTTCCTCTCCAGGCGCATTCGTGGTTGGCTCATTAGGTATTGGTGTGTCTAGGACATAGAGTTTATGCTCATATGTGAGAACAATACTCAACATCTTGAACCAGTCATTAAAGCTATTTCCATCAAGTTTCTCTTTGTCAAGGATTGATCACAGTGAAAATGAATTATGGGTTGTGTTCGCCATTGATCTACATAGAATATATTTAGCATGAGTTACTAAATTGATTTGAAAATTAATTTTATTTAAATAATATGATATACAAAATTAATTCGGACTTGATTACTTATGGTCCCACTATTTTATTCAAACTAATAGCTCTCACTATTAATTTAGAAGATTACAACGAGCAATCTTCTAGTGATCCAAGATCTGTAATACACTAAGTCATTTCTTAGCCAATGCCATCACCTAATACATGTCGTTTCAGCACACTAATTCACTAGGGATTTTCCCCTAGAGTTTAACCTCTTATTAATAGAAAAACAACTGATTACGGTTAGTTTATTAGTATAGAGAGGGTCGATCCCACATGACAACATTTTTAATATTGAACCATATCACTTTGAATAATTATTGGAAAAAGAAAGTAAAGATTTGTTGGTTGATGGTTGATTGTGCTAAACCAAGTATGAAAGATTACACAAAGAACAAGATAATAATTATTACACTGAGAACAACTAAAAGAAAAAGTTATGCTAAAACAAGTAAAAGAGAGTTGTGCTAAGAGAAATAAATGAGAGATTATCTATGACCATAACTAAATTTGCAAGTAAAGAAAAGAGCGATTGAGAAACAAGTGGTTCAAAAATGAGAATGAATTGATAATAAAAGATATTGGGGTTATGGGTTTTATCACCATAGCCTGCGTGAAACTAGATTGATGAAATCCATGAGATAAAACAAGCTATATGAAGGTATGCAAAACATCCTCAAATGTGTCACAATATTCAAACTCCCTGTAAACCATTGGTCCTGGTGTTTACAGATCCTTGCCCAAACATCCCAACAAAGATTCCTTCTGAGGTCTCATGTGGATCCTTGTGAATTTGTTTGATTGTTCTGAGAAATGGGGTCGAGGTCTCATTACCCAAATCTAACATACAACAAAAATAAGAGATCAAGTTGTTTAAGTCGGTAAAAAACCAAACAAAGACCATCTAATAAGTATTATCATTAATAATTTGATCTATTCTACACTATGGTTATGCGGCTACTCCCCACGCCCCGATATAGAAAACTACTCATGATCCATTCAAATTAAAGAGAGAACAATGGAAGGAAGAGAGGAAGCCATAGACTAGAATGAAAAAGAATCCCAAGGGATCTTAGCTAGTGACTATGAAATGGATGCCCCTCTTAGTTCCTTGTTCAAAAAAGAAGACCAACAATAAAAGAAATAAGAACTAGCAAACTTGAGACTAAAGACTAATTTTATTGAAGAACAAGAGATTATATATGCAAGAATGAAATGACATGATGCTAAAATCTGAAGTGCAAGTACAAACACTCAGATCCCCTTTACTTATGGAGTCCCCCCTCCTTTTATAGGGGAAGGAGGGGTGAAACCCTAAAGAGGGGGAGAGAAAAGGAATGGGTGGTGGCCGTTGAAGAATTCAATTCATACACCATGAATCGACCAGTTCACATCCTGAACCAATCTATTCATGTCTAAAGGGGTGCGGGCCCAGGACAGTGGGTTAAAACCCTAAAGTAGGGTGGTGGATCCTATTTTACAAAGACTTCATCATGAATCAATTTGAAACGGTTTGTTGAAGCTTGAAACGTTCAGTTGGTATCTAGGAATGTGTATCTAAGGAAGTGAGGCAAAAAATCCTAAAGCAAGGTGGCGGTGCACTGCTGTGTGAGACTTGGTGGTGAAGAATCCAAGTCTGCCAGTTGGATCTTAGAATGACTGGTTGGGAACTTGAGATGACCAGTTGGGGAAATGATACGCCCTTTTTGGCTGCTGAATAGCCAATGTGGAAGGGTTGAGCCGACTAGTGAAATGATCATTTGGGCTCTAAAGTGAGGCTTTTTGAATGGATGAAACGACCATTTCATAGTATGAATCAATCAATTCAAGTACTGATATGGTTGAGAATTTCTATTAAAGGTGAAGTATGCAAAATATGGATGAAAAAGATAAGGATTTGCATTATTGGTCAAAAAGTGGCAAATTGCAATAATTTCTATAAAATTAGCAAAAGGAAAATAAATTCCTATGAAAGACTAAGAAAAATGCATTTGAAAATGGATGAACATACATTTATCAAAATACCCCAGACTAAAAATTTTGCTTGTCCTCAAGCAACAAAGAATAAAAATAATTCCAATTTATACTAGAAACATGTATATCCTCACCCTCATAGCATTACCTTGTTCCTTACCTCCTTCTTTTTGGCCAAATGACCCAATCTCCTAGAACCATGAAATAGAAAATTCCACATTTTCTATTAAAACATGTTTCATGACTTATTTCTATATCAAGACTTTGTAAGAAAAAAACTTCATCTTCCTTTATTTTGACACTCCCGCTTTTATTGTAAGTATTTGCACACGAACATGATGAATGAGGTTTGGAGGAAGATGATCCTCCTCTATTTGACTTGGGATCTTTTTATACATGGACCGCAGTTACATTGACAATATTTTTTTTGGTTTTCTCTTGGGTATCTTTTGATGGTACACCTCTATGAAATTTATGTGGGGTATGGAAGAATGGAGACAGGAGAAGACATGTCATCCCGAACTTGGTGTTTGTCATGAAGTTATTTTGATTTTTCTTTATGAGATGAAAATGGTGGGGAGAATTGTACCTATGATTTCAAACTTTCATTTTTTTTGGGAGCTTCATTGCATCAGTTCGAATCTTCTTGTCACTACAACATACAAGAGATATGATAAGATAATGTACAAATTTAAAATAGAAAAAAATGTGCTTGATTATGATCAATACAATAAGGCTTGTCAACATTTTCAATGACTAATGCAAATTTTAGGCCTACGTGACATGGTGTTTTCTAATCATGGCAATTTGTAAAATTTTTGCAAAGAAGATTTACTGAACTCAAGGTGGATACAATGATACAAAATCTATTCATATTGTCCAATTAGATAAAGGCCAATTATTTTTTTAAAAAGCAACATGCTTTTAGAAAGCAAAATACAATTAGAAAGAAAACTACATGCAAGATAAAATGATGAAAATATAACGCTGAAAGGGAAGATAGGGGGTGGAATTATTACGTGCCACCCATGTCCGCCTGGACTTAAAATTTTGCTTGTTCCAAACAAATCCCAAAACTAAGCTGGAGGGAAGAAGATCACTGGTGTGGCAAATAATGTGGAGGAGGATGAGCAGAAGAGGAGGGTGGGTTGTAGTAGTAGTTCCCCCAGTATGGGAGTTGGGGTCAGGGTAGGCCTGATGGCCCCCCATACTACTCAAAGGAAGGTATGTTGGGAGCATAGTGGCCACAATCCTTATGCAAAGACTCATGAGAATTCTTCATGAGGTAGAATTGATTCAATTGATGTCCTTGGCATTACTGCTCACGCTGAATCTCATCCAACTGATCTCAGATCTTGTAGAATCCATAGGGATAATTAGGTCCAACCTCATCACCCATGAACCTCCTGGTATAAAGACAAGATGGTGGAGGAGGAGGGCTAGTGACATCATCATTTGCCTCCACGGAGACACTCCTCCTATGGGTTGTAGGCTCAGGGATGACAGTTGGGTCAGGGTGCTCCAGATTGACCACTAGACGTACACTCACAGGTAGGTTAGATCAAAGACTAGATTTGATGCTGCAAACTTGGCATTTCAGAGGAGCTCACTAGAGATATGATAATATTTGAATATCAAGTAATAGACTTCGTCCGCACCATAGTGGATGAACTTGATCTCTTTCATATATAGAAGGTCAATAAGGTGGTTTTTGCATGGAATGGGTGGGAAAGATATGTAAGTATAGGCCAAGAAGATGGCTAAGACGGTCACTATATGGTCGATGTAGAAAGAAGAAGTGGTGGTGCAACTGTCCTCAGTGCGGATGTGACTGAGGATGGCATTCCCTTAGTTGAACGATTTGCCATTGAGAAGGCACCATAGTACACATAGATCTGGGTTGGTGACAACGTCTTGGGTTCCTCCCTATTGAAGACTGTGAATGATATGATGCAGTGAAGATATTTGATGGCTAGGTTGTGGATGCTCAAAGCCTTGGGACTATTTGGTAGCTTAGGAAGGAGTCTGATGATGTCTACCTAGAATTTCTCCATGTTGTATCTGTTGGGGTAAGAGTCATGGGGGGTGCTCTATGCAACTAGAAATTCAATCAAATTCATCATCATTAGGGATGATGGAGGTGATCTATCTGGCAGAGATATCCAATTCGTCACTAAAAATCCAATCTTACAACTAGAATTTCCTCATGAGTAGTGGAGACATCAGAAAGTGGACATGAGCTCTAGGGTGAGATCAATATACACAAAGAGGACGTAATAGGGGGTCAAGAGTATATGGTTTGGCCGTATGATGTTGTCTACCATGTCCCTTATGCCTAGGAAAACGAGGATGGTGTCGTAAACCCATCTGGGATTCACAACTCCAATAGAAAACATATAGTCGAAACTCTCAGAATGGCTGTCGTCGATCAACCGGGCATAGTTTCCTAGAATGGGAGCTATGTGGGGTGCTTGAGGGGTGATGGAGCTAGGATCATGCCGAGATGACTGGCCTGCCTCAGTCTTCTGGAGGAACTCCTATGCTTCATCAAGGTCATGTAACATCTCCAGAGTTATCTCGAGTGACGGCCCGAGATGGTGCGTCAAGGAGGCTCACGAGAGACTATCTTCTTTGTCGGAGCCTTTGCTTTACAGAAATGGCTGAAAAGGCCACCACAGGATCCTTCTTGTGACAAGGTGAATGGGCTACTGGGGATGTGAGAAGCCCAGTTGGGGATGCGAGATGATGATTTTATGCATTAAAATGTTCATCTCAACAGTCGAAATGCTCAATGGTGATGAAGAGTAGTGTTGTCTGGATTGCTCAAACCGCTCGTCTGGAACAATGAGAAGATTGGGTGATAGTCGCGTTTTGTTGGGTGGAGGGGGGAGAGAGGCGGATGAGCATAGGCCATCGAGTAGAATCACTGGGCAGTTCAATGATACGTGCACTTGCATTTTTTACGTGAATCAATGTGTGAGAACGACAATTTTTCAATGCATCATTGAACTGCCAAACGGTCGAATGGAAGCGGCGAGGTGGTAGGTGTGGGCCAGAACAATTCATTCGTTGGAGAATGGAGGAAGAGATCAAGAGAGGGAGACATGTGGCGGTGTGGCTTGTCGGGACCGGAGTAGGAGGCTAAGCCGTGAGATGACCGGCTAGCTGTTTAAAGTGGGCGGTCAGAGGCTAGTAGATTGGTTCACCAGAACAAGGAGCCACTAATGGGGGAGGGAGATGGCAGCTCGGGCACTTAGAGGCTCGGGGGAGAGGGCTCATTGTAGTGAGTTTCCCCTCCAATCGACATATTATATATGTCATTTACGGAGTGTGAGCCGACCATTTTGTCAGATGAAATGACCGGTTCACATGTCACTAGGAAGGATCGATGTGATACAACTCTTGATGCGACTGCTTGTTTGAATATCTCATTATGCCTCGAGCTGACCATTTTGGTGCATGAAACGACCAATTTAGGCATTGTGGGTGGTGATGAGGCATTTGAAATTCAAATCAATTGTCAGGTCGAAATGATGATTTGAAGATTGAGCCAATCATTTCACCTCTTAAAATGACTGGTTCAATTGTTTGAAACACACATAGTTTCCAATATGAGATTGTAGGTTGGGGGACCAACCGAGCAGCTCACCTCCTTTTTTCTTGAACAAATTTAGGAACTTGAAATAAATAAGGTTAGCTATTAACAAAAAATGGAAGAAATCAAAATGAAAAAGAGAGATGTTCGGTTGCCTCCCAAAAAGTGCCCAATTTTACGTTGAAGACCGGACATGTGTACTTTATGGAGCCAATTCTGGCTTAAGATTGGATGGGGGTGGTAGATCACCTAATTCTAGCTCGCACGGATAAGGGGGTGATATGCTTCAGATGCAACAAAATCCTCAGTGGTAATGTACCTCTTAAGACTATGCCCATTCACTAAAAATTCACCCTACCATTTATCCCAAAGGAGAAAGGTGCCATGTGGGTAGGCACACTTGACAAGGTAGGGTCCATACCATCTATATTTGAGTTTTCTTGGAAAAAGCCTCAATCTGGAATTACAGACTAGGACCTGATCACCCTCCTGAATGTCGTTCTGCCGAATATGGTCATCATGCCATAATTTGGTTCTATCTTTGTATATTTGGGCATCTCGTAGGCTATCATTTTAAGCTCTTCTAACTCCTGAATTTGAAGAAAATGTTTTCTCCTGCTAAAGACATGTCAATGTTTAAAGTTTTTATGGCCCAACTAGCCTTGTGCTCCTACTCTATGGGTAGATGGCAAGACTTGCCATAGACCAATATGAAGGGAGTGGTGCCTATGGGTGTTTTCTAGGTGTTTTCTAGGGATTTTCCCCTAGAGTTTAACCTCTTATTAATAGAAAAACAACTGATTACGGTTAGTTTATTAGTATAGAGAGGGTCGATCCCACATGACAACATTTTTAATATTGAACCATATCACTTTGAATAATTATTGGAAAAAGAAAGTAAAGATTTGTTGGTTGATGGTTGATTGTGCTAAACCAAGTATGAAAGATTACACAAAGAACAAGATAATAATTATTACACTGAGAACAACTAAAAGAAAAAGTTATGCTAAAACAAGTAAAAGAGAGTTGTGCTAAGAGAAATAAATGAGAGATTATCTATGACCATAACTAAATTTGCAAGTAAAGAAAAGAGCGATTGAGAAACAAGTGGTTCAAAAATGAGAATGAATTGATAATAAAAGATATTGGGGTTATGGGTTTTATCACCATAGCCTGCGTGAAACTAGATTGATGAAATCCATGAGATAAAACAAGCTATATGAAGGTATGCAAAACATCCTCAAATGTGTCACAATATTCAAACTCCCTGTAAACCATTGGTCCTGGTGTTTACAGATCCTTGCCCAAACATCCCAACAAAGATTCCTTCTGAGGTCTCATGTGGATCCTTGTGAATTTGTTTGATTGTTCTGAGAAATGGGGTCGAGGTCTCATTACCCAAATCTAACATACAACAAAAATAAGAGATCAAGTTGTTTAAGTCGGTAAAAAACCAAACAAAGACCATCTAATAAGTATTATCATTAATAATTTGATCTATTCTACACTATGGTTATGCGGCTACTCCCCACGCCCCGATATAGAAAACTACTCATGATCCATTCAAATTAAAGAGAGAACAATGGAAGGAAGAGAGGAAGCCATAGACTAGAATGAAAAAGAATCCCAAGGGATCTTAGCTAGTGACTATGAAATGGATGCCCCTCTTAGTTCCTTGTTCAAAAAAGAAGACCAACAATAAAAGAAATAAGAACTAGCAAACTTGAGACTAAAGACTAATTTTATTGAAGAACAAGAGATTATATATGCAAGAATGAAATGACATGATGCTAAAATCTGAAGTGCAAGTACAAACACTCAGATCCCCTTTACTTATGGAGTCCCCCCTCCTTTTATAGGGGAAGGAGGGGTGAAACCCTAAAGAGGGGGAGAGAAAAGGAATGGGTGGTGGCCGTTGAAGAATTCAATTCATACACCATGAATCGACCAGTTCACATCCTGAACCAATCTATTCATGTCTAAAGGGGTGCGGGCCCAGGACAGTGGGTTAAAACCCTAAAGTAGGGTGGTGGATCCTATTTTACAAAGACTTCATCATGAATCAATTTGAAACGGTTTGTTGAAGCTTGAAACGTTCAGTTGGTATCTAGGAATGTGTATCTAAGGAAGTGAGGCAAAAAATCCTAAAGCAAGGTGGCGGTGCACTGCTGTGTGAGACTTGGTGGTGAAGAATCCAAGTCTGCCAGTTGGATCTTAGAATGACTGGTTGGGAACTTGAGATGACCAGTTGGGGAAATGATACGCCCTTTTTGGCTGCTGAATAGCCAATGTGGAAGGGTTGAGCCGACTAGTGAAATGATCATTTGGGCTCTAAAGTGAGGCTTTTTGAATGGATGAAACGACCATTTCATAGTATGAATCAATCAATTCAAGTACTGATATGGTTGAGAATTTCTATTAAAGGTGAAGTATGCAAAATATGGATGAAAAAGATAAGGATTTGCATTATTGGTCAAAAAGTGGCAAATTGCAATAATTTCTATAAAATTAGCAAAAGGAAAATAAATTCCTATGAAAGACTAAGAAAAATGCATTTGAAAATGGATGAACATACATTTATCAAAATACCCCAGACTAAAAATTTTGCTTGTCCTCAAGCAACAAAGAATAAAAATAATTCCAATTTATACTAGAAACATGTATATCCTCACCCTCATAGCATTACCTTGTTCCTTACCTCCTTCTTTTTGGCCAAATGACCCAATCTCCTAGAACCATGAAATAGAAAATTCCACATTTTCTATTAAAACATGTTTCATGACTTATTTCTATATCAAGACTTTGTAAGAAAAAAACTTCATCTTCCTTTATTTTGACACTCCCGCTTTTATTGTAAGTATTTGCACACGAACATGATGAATGAGGTTTGGAGGAAGATGATCCTCCTCTATTTGACTTGGGATCTTTTTATACATGGACCGCAGTTACATTGACAATATTTTTTTTGGTTTTCTCTTGGGTATCTTTTGATGGTACACCTCTATGAAATTTATGTGGGGTATGGAAGAATGGAGACAGGAGAAGACATGTCATCCCGAACTTGGTGTTTGTCATGAAGTTATTTTGATTTTTCTTTATGAGATGAAAATGGTGGGGAGAATTGTACCTATGATTTCAAACTTTCATTTTTTTTGGGAGCTTCATTGCATCAGTTCGACTCTTCTTGTCACTACAACATACAAGAGATATGATAAGATAATGTACAAATTTAAAATAGAAAAAAATGTGCTTGATTATGATCAATACAATAAGGCTTGTCAACATTTTCAATGACTAATGCAAATTTTAGGCCTACGTGACATGGTGTTTTCTAATCATGGCAATTTGTAAAATTTTTGCAAAGAAGATTTACTGAACTCAAGGTGGATACAATGATACAAAATCTATTCATATTGTCCAATTAGATAAAGGCCAATTATTTTTTTAAAAAGCAACATGCTTTTAGAAAGCAAAATACAATTAGAAAGAAAACTACATGCAAGATAAAATGATGAAAATATAACGCTGAAAGGGAAGATAGGGGGTGGAATTATTACGTGCCACCCATGTCCGCCTGGACTTAAAATTTTGCTTGTTCCAAACAAATCCCAAAACTAAGCTGGAGGGAAGAAGATCACTGGTGTGGCAAATAATGTGGAGGAGGATGAGCAGAAGAGGAGGGTGGGTTGTAGTAGTAGTTCCCCCAGTATGGGAGTTGGGGTCAGGGTAGGCCTGATGGCCCCCCATACTACTCAAAGGAAGGTATGTTGGGAGCACAGTGGCCACAATCCTTATGCAAAGACTCATGAGAATTCTTCATGAGGTAGAATTGATTCAATTGATGTCCTTGGCATTACTGCTCACGCTGAATCTCATCCAACTGATCTCAGATCTTGTAGAATCCATAGGGATAATTAGGTCCAACCTCATCACCCATGAACCTCCTGGTATAAAGACAAGATGGTGGAGGAGGAGGGCTAGTGACATCATCATTTGCCTCCACGGAGACACTCCTCCTATGGGTTGTAGGCTCAGGGATGACAGTTGGGTCAGGGTGCTCCAGATTGACCACTAGACGTACACTCACAGGTAGGTTAGATCAAAGACTAGATTTGATGCTGCAAACTTGGCATTTCAGAGGAGCTCACTAGAGATATGATAATATTTGAATATCAAGTAATAGACTTCGTCCGCACCATAGTGGATGAACTTGATCTCTTTCATATATAGAAGGTCAATAAGGTGGTTTTTGCATGGAATGGGTGGGAAAGATATGTAAGTATAGGCCAAGAAGATGGCTAAGACGGTCACTATATGGTCGATGTAGAAAGAAGAAGTGGTGGTGCAACTGTCCTCAGTGCGGATGTGACTGAGGATGGCATTCCCTTAGTTGAACGATTTGCCATTGAGAAGGCACCATAGTACACATAGATCTGGGTTGGTGACAACGTCTTGGGTTCCTCCCTATTGAAGACTGTGAATGATATGATGCAGTGAAGATATTTGATGGCTAGGTTGTGGATGCTCAAAGCCTTGGGACTATTTGGTAGCTTAGGAAGGAGTCTGATGATGTCTACCTAGAATTTCTCCATGTTGTATCTGTTGGGGTAAGAGTCATGGGGGGTGCTCTATGCAACTAGAAATTCAATCAAATTCATCATCATTAGGGATGATGGAGGTGATCTATCTGGCAGAGATATCCAATTCGTCACTAAAAATCCAATCTTACAACTAGAATTTCCTCATGAGTAGTGGAGACATCAGAAAGTGGACATGAGCTCTAGGGTGAGATCAATATACACAAAGAGGACGTAATAGGGGGTCAAGAGTATATGGTTTGGCCGTATGATGTTGTCTACCATGTCCCTTATGCCTAGGAAAACGAGGATGGTGTCGTAAACCCATCTGGGATTCACAACTCCAATAGCAAACATATAGTCGAAACTCTCAGAATGGCTGTCGTCGATCAACCGGGCATAGTTTCCTAGAATGGGAGCTATGTGGGGTGCTTGAGGGGTGATGGAGCTAGGATCATGCCGAGATGACTGGCCTGCCTCAGTCTTCTGGAGGAACTCCTATGCTTCATCAAGGTCATGTAACATCTCCAGAGTTATCTCGAGTGACGGCCCGAGATGGTGCGTCAAGGAGGCTCACGAGAGACTATCTTCTTTGTCGGAGCCTTTGCTTTACAGAAATGGCTGAAAAGGCCACCACAGGATCCTTCTTGTGACATGGTGAATGGGCTACTGGGGATGTGAGAAGCCCAGTTGGGGATGCGAGATGATGATTTTATGCATTAAAATGTTCATCTCAACAGTCGAAATGCTCAATGGTGATGAAGAGTAGTGTTGTCTGGATTGCTCGAACCGCTCGTCTGGAACAATGAGAAGATTGGGTGATAGTCGCGTTTTGTTGGGTGGAGGGGGGAGAGAGGCGGATGAGCATAGGCCATCGAGTAGAATCACTGGGCAGTTCAATGATACGTGCACTTGCATTTTTTACGTGAATCAATGTGTGAGAACGACAATTTTTCAATGCATCATTGAACTGCCAAACGGTCGAATGGAAGCGGCGAGGTGGTAGGTGTGGGCCAGAACAATTCATTCGTTGGAGAATGGAGGAAGAGATCAAGAGAGGGAGACATGTGGCGGTGTGGCTTGTCGGGACCGGAGTAGGAGGCTAAGCCGTGAGATGACCGGCTAGCTGTTTAAAGTGGGCGGTCAGAGGCTAGTAGATTGGTTCACCAGAACAAGGAGCCACTAATGGGGGAGGGAGATGGCAGCTCGGGCACTTAGAGGCTCGGGGGAGAGGGCTCATTGTAGTGAGTTTCCCCTCCAATCGACATATTATATATGTCATTTACGGAGTGTGAGCCGACCATTTTGTCAGATGAAATGACCGGTTCACATGTCACTAGGAAGGATCGATGTGATACAACTCTTGATGCGACTGCTTGTTTGAATATCTCATTATGCCTCGAGCTGACCATTTTGGTGCATGAAACGACCAATTTAGGCATTGTGGGTGGTGATGAGGCATTTGAAATTCAAATCAATTGTCAGGTCGAAATGATGATTTGAAGATTGAGCCAATCATTTCACCTCTTAAAATGACTGGTTCAATTGTTTGAAACACACATAGTTTCCAATATGAGATTGTAGGTTGGGGGACCAACCGAGCAGCTCACCTCCTTTTTTCTTGAACAAATTTAGGAACTTGAAATAAATAAGGTTAGCTAATTAACAAAAAATGGAAGAAATCAAAATGAAAAAGAGAGATGTTCGGTTGCCTCCCAAAAAGTGCCCAATTTTACGTTGAAGACCGGACATGTGTACTTTATGGAGCCAATTCTGGCTTAAGATTGGATGGGGGTGGTAGATCACCTAATTCTAGCTCGCACGGATAAGGGGGTGATATGCTTCAGATGCAACAAAATCCTCAGTGGTAATGTACCTCTTAAGACTATGCCCATTCACTAAAAATTCACCCTACCATTTATCCCAAAGGAGAAAGGTGCCATGTGGGTAGGCACACTTGACAAGGTAGGGTCCATACCATCTATATTTGAGTTTTCTTGGAAAAAGCCTCAATCTAGAATTACAGACTAGGACCTGATCACCCTCCTGAATGTCGTTCTGCCGAATATGGTCATCATGCCATAATTTGGTTCTATCTTTGTATATTTGGGCATCTCGTAGGCTATCATTTTAAGCTCTTCTAACTCCTGAATTTGAAGAAAATGTTTTCTCCTGCTAAAGACATGTCAATGTTTAAAGTTTTTATGGCCCAACTAGCCTTGTGCTCCTACTCTATGGGTAGATGGCAAGACTTGCCATAGACCAATATGAAGGGAGTGGTGCCTATGGGTGTTTTCTAGGCATTTTCTATATGCTGATTTTCAAAGCCTAGTCTTTCCTAGTGCGATTGATAATTTTTTCTAGGATGGTTTCAATCTGTCGATTTGAAACCTCAACTTGATCACTAGTCTAAGGGTGGTAAGGAGAGGCAAATTTGTGGTGAACTCCATATCTTTTCAGTAAGGACTCAAAACGTTTCTCTAGAAAATGTGATCCCCCATCAGAAATCATGGTGCGAGGCACCCCAAACCTAGGGAAAATGATTTCTTTGAAAATCTTCTTAACCATTTTGGGGTCACAAGTCTAGGTGGGGATGACTTCTACCCATTTTTAAGCATAATCAACAACCACTAGGATATATTAGTACCTGTAGGAAGAAGGAAAGGGTCCCATATAATCCATGCCCCAGACATCAAAGATCTCTATCTTTTTCCACAAAGTCATGGGTAATTTATCTCTCTTAGAAATGTTCCCATACCTCTAGCATTGATCACATGGTAAGACATGTTCATATGAATCTTGAAATAAGGTAGGCCAAAAGAAACTAGATTGGAGAATCTTTCTAGCAATTTTCTAAGAACTCATGTGCCCTCTGATGGGGCCAGAATGACAATGTTCAAGTTAATCTTGAGCCTCTTCCTCAGTAACACACATGCGATAGAAACCATCCACACATAGTATAAAAAGATAAGGATCATCCCAATTATAGTGCTTGACATCATGTAATTTTCTTTCTCTGGTATGTCCCTTGTTATCAAGGTATAGGACACCTACAACAAGATAGTTGACACAATCTACAAACCATGGGTATTGGGATTCAACCTTAAGCAATTTATCATCTGATAGAGAATCATTAATGGGGACTCCATCATCCGCACACAAGCTTAGCCGGCTAAGATGGTCTTCCAGAACATTTTCACAACCCTTCTTGTCTAATATTTCTAGATCAAATTCTTGAAGTAGAAGGATCCAACAAATGAGTTGTGGTTTAGCATCCTTTTTGGCCATTAGGTATCTAATGGAAACGTGGTCCACATAAACAATAACCTTGGACCGAATGGGGTATGAGAAAAACTTGTCAAAGGCATAGACGATGGCTAACATTTCCTTCTTAATAGTGGTATAGTTCCACTAAGCATCACCTAAAGTCTTGGATGCATAGTAAATTAAATAATGTTTCTTGTCAACTCGTTGTCTAAGAATAGCAGCAACAAAAAAATCACTAGCACCACATGTTATTTCAAAAGGCAAAGACCAATCAGGTAATGATTTATGTAGAGGTAATAGCATCCTTAAGGCAAAGGAAACTGGTCATGCAAGCCTTGTGAAAGGTGAAGGGGACATACTTTTAGAGGAGGTTGGTGAAAGGATCGATGATTTTGAAAAATCACTTATGAATCGTCGATAGTTTCTAGCGTGCCCAAGGAATTCATAGATGTGTTTGACATAAGTGGAGGGGGGTTGGTGATCACCCCAATCTTGGCTCTATCCACCTCTATGCCTTGGTTGCTAACTCTATGTCCCAAAAAATACCTTCTGTCACCATGAAGTGACATTTTCCCCAATTTAAGATGAAGTGTTATTCTTCATGCTTCTAAGGCAAGAGTCAAAACAATCTCCCTAAATGGAGAAGTCATCCATAAACACCTCAATAATAGTTTCAGTCAGTCCAACAAAAATAGCAGACTTGCACCTCTAGAAGGTGGTTGGGGAATTGCACAACCCAACATTATCTTGAATACATAGGTGCCAAACGGGAAAATGAAAGTCATCTTCTCCTGATCCTAAGTATGAATGGGAATCTGATTGGAACCTGAATAACCATCTAGATAACAAAAGTATTGTTAATGGGAAAGTTGCTCTAGTACTTGATCTAGAAATGGAAGATGAAAATGATCTTTCCTCTTATTTTGTTTCCTATAGCATACACATCCTCTATCTTGTAAAAATATGGGTGGGGATGAGCTCATTCTTGTTATTGTTCACAACAATGGTTCCCCCTTTCTTGGGGACCACTTGGACCAGACTGGCCCATGGGGAACCAGAGATGGGGTAGGTGATTCTTGTAGTCAAGAGTTTGATAGCCTCCAATCAGACAACTTCCTTCATGTTTGGATTTAGTTTCTGTTGAGGGTCCTAGGACGGTTTGTACTCTTATATCATAGGGATTTTATGCATACAGATGGCTTGATTTGTTCCTGTCAACTTGATCATTTTATACTAAAGCATCTCTTCTTTTTTTAGCTCAGTCATGAGCTTGTCTTCCTGCTCAAAAGTAAGGTCTGAATTAATGATAACATGGCATATTTGTTGTTCATCAAGAAAGACATATTTAAGTCCCTCTGGGAGAGGCTTCATTTCTGGGGTCTTAGGGGGTTCAGGTTTCTCTTCTAGTATAAATACCATCTTTAGGTCTTCAAATTATCCATCAAAGACCTCCTCAAAGTTGTCTAGATGAGCCCTGCATTGATCTAATTGCTCATCTTTGAAACTACAGTCTGAAGGGGACATGAGGGCAGTGTGGAGGGGATCCTCAAGTAGCTCCCATTCTTAACTTAATTGAGAAAGCTTGTCAACACAATCAAGGAGGTAAGCCTCCTCCTAAAGGCTCGGTCCCCTCATAGGCATGTCTTCCAAGTCACAGAAGAATGGTTCCGACCTCAAAGTCAATTAAGGCTCTAGCAGTGGCCAAGAAGGGGCATCTAAAAATAAGAGGGTAATATAAATCTTCCTTGATGTCCATGATCACAGAGTCGCATGGAACGTCGGTGTATTTCCCAATCCTTACATGTATATCTTCAATGATACCCATAGTTTTCATCATAAATGCATCTGCCAACTGGATGGTCATGGTAGTGGGAAGCATATCAACAAATCCCAATCTCATGCAAAGACTATAAGGCATAATTGAAATACTGGTGCCTAATTCAGCAAGACATTTTCTACAAGCATTGTCACCTAAATAGTACCCAATCCCAAAGGAATCAGGGTCTTTAGTTTTTAGCCATTTTTCTTTGAATGATATCCAAGGTGGTCTCCACTGTCTCATACTCTTCAATGGCATACTTCCTAGTCAAAAGGGTTTTCATGTACTTGGACTAGGCAAGCATGTCATCAAGAGCATCCAAGAAGGGATTGCCCACATGTAACTTTTTCATGGCCTCCCTAAACTTCATAAAATGGGCATCAAGCCTAGTTTGCTTTAGATGAGCTTAGTATGGTGGACAAGGCTTGTCGATAGGTATTTCAAGCTCACCAGCCTTCACTTGTGGGACTTTAGGGGCAGTAATGGTGGTTGCTGGTGAGGGTTGGGTTTCAACGACCATAGTGTTGTCATCCTCAAAATCTAAGTGTACAACAAGGGGCTTCTCTGGATTATGGGAGGAGCATGTGTCTTTCTTAAATGGGTGGAGACAACTTTAAGTTGCTCAGGATGCTTGGGGTTGTTTTTGGTTGCCCACTGAAAGTGCTAGTAGGGGTTTTTTGTTAGAAAAGAGTTGGGTCAACTGAGCATCAACTGGCTTTTGGTGGGCTTGCTGGGAAAGGAGAATTTGATTCTAGGAAAGGATGAATTATTATACATAATCTATCCTTTTATCAGAAGAAGGAGTGGGGGCATTCTATTGCATTTGTGGTGGTGCTTGGTTCAGATTTTGATATTGTTGTCGTTGGTATGACCCACAATTTTGGAAATTTCCCTAGTTCCCAAAGTTCCTCTGATGTTATTGTAAGGAAAGACTAGTGGTGGACGATTTGCACTGTTGGCTTGAAGATGAGGGGGTCTTTGTTGGGGAGCAAGTTGAGGAGCATTTTCAGCACCCAATGGGTTTCCATATTGGAATCCAAGGTGGTTTCTGGCCTATTTCAGGTTATAATAGGCTTGACCTAGTATGCTACAAATGGAGTTGAGATCTCCATTTGATGTCCAACCTCTAGTTACATGAGAACATTGTAAATAAATTCACATTACAGGGTAGTATGATCATACCCTTGGAAAATTCCATAGAGAGAGAGTCTAAAACCTTTACTCATTGAGGTTGCTCTCTCCTTTCATTGGCATTAAAAGAAGACTCTAGGTGAACCTATTTCATAAAAATAAGTTTAATGTTTTCAAAAATATTTATAATGTCAAAAATCTCCTTAGCTTTAGCTATATTGAGGACCACATCATTCCCTAGTCATGCTTGCATTTTAGAACTGTGTTCAACAACCTCCCAAGTATTATTAATATTTTAGAACATAAAATTTCCTCCAAATGAGGAATCAAGAAAGACTTTGGTGTCATTGTCAACACCAAGGTAGAAAATATCAATGAGTTGGGCCTGGGAAATGTCATGGTGGTGGAAATGACGGAGAAGGTCTTTAAACCTCTCCCAAGATTCTCCTAGGGTCTCACCTAGGACAATGCTGAATTGGGTAATTTGCCCCCTGATTTATTAGGTAAGAGAAGGGGGGTAATATTTTTCCAAGAATTTAGATTGGAGTGCATCCCAAGCAGTGACACACTCTCCTCCCTCCATGGCACTATACCAACTTCAACTTCCACCCTTATTACCAGAGAAAGGGTTAGCCTGAAGCATAGTGATCGATTGAGTACAGATCTCAAACTGATGGGTCGTGATGTCGAGTGGCACAACAAGACGTTATGCATAGGTAGTCTTGGGGATTGAAAAGTCCTTTAATTGTTTCTACCGTTATGCCTGGAATAGCATGGCATCTCTGGCTGTGTGTTCAGATGCAATGGCCTCTCTTTGAGCAGAAAGGGCCTACTGGATCCTATGAGTTACCTCCTCATCGTCCGTCCTAAAATAGTTTTCTCAGTTTAATGATGGAAAGTTCTTTCTATCTCTAGATAAAAAATTGGAGGTGCAAAATCAACATACAGCGAGCGTCACAACCATAATTATATGAACAGATAATAGCAGTTGTATAAAAAGTGGACTTCTGGAATGGGAACTCAATAGAAGGAGTAGCACTTTCGGGATGGGACTTAGAAGTCAGAGAAAAAAAAAAGAAAAAAGCATTTTGTTCACAAGTTTTGGGGTTCGAAAAACAATCCATTGTACCCGCCTATGGCGCCAAAATTGATACACGTCATTCGATACGCCAATTCACTAGGGATTTTATTTGGAGTTTAACCTCTTGTTAACGTCAAAACAAGTGATTTAGGTCATTTTATTTGTATAGAGAGGGTCGATCCCATAAGACAACATTTTTAAGATTGAAATTAAGAACCAAATCACTTTGAACAATTATTAGAACATGAAAGTAAAGATCCCTTGGTTGATGATTGATTATGCTAAAACAAGTATGAAAGATCACACTATGAAGAAGAAAATAAATGTTACACTAATATTAAGGAAGGAGTTATGCTAAAACAAGTAAAAGAGAGTTATGTTAAGAACAATAAAGGAGAGATCATCTATGAGTAAATTTGCAAGTAAATAATTGAGTTATTGAGAAATAAGTAATTGAGAAAAGAGAATGAATCAATAATAAAAGATATCGAGGTTATGGGTTTTACCAAAATATCATGCACAAAACTATATCAATGAAATCCATGATATAAAGCAAGTTAAATGAAGGTATGCAAAACATCCTAAAATGCATTACAAAAGTTGAACTCCCTATAAACCCATTGGTCCTAGTGTTGACATATCCTTTCCTTCCAAGGTCTCATCCATATCCTTGTGCATTTTTTGGTTGTTTCGATTCATGGGGTCTGGGGTCTCATTACCCAAAACTAACATACGACAAAAATAAGAGATCAAGTCATTTAAGTTGGAAAAAATCCAAACATAGACCATCTAACAACAATTATCATAAAGAAATCAATCTAGTCTACACTATGACATGGGGCTAGTCCCCACACCCCGATATAGAAAAACTACTCACTATCCATGGAAATAAAAGAGAGAACAATGGAAGGAAGAGAGGAAGCCATAGACTAGAAAGAAAAAGACCCCAAGGGATCTTAGCTAGTGACTATGAAATGGTTGCGCCTCTCAGTTCATTGTTCAAAAAAGAAGACAAAGAACAAAAGAAATAAGAACTAGCAAACTCGGGATTGAAAGACTAATTTTATTGAAGAACAAGAGAGTACATATGCAAGAATGAAATGGCAAGATGCAGAAATCTAAAGTGCAAGTATAAGAACTCAGGTCCCCTTTTATTATGGAGTCCCCCCTCCTTTTATAGGGGAAGGAGGGGTGGAAACTCTTAAGAGGGAGAGAGAAAGGAATGGGTGGTGGCCGTTGAAGAATTCAATTTGCACATTGTGATTTGATAGATTCACATCCTGAATAATTGATTCAGTTTTAAAGGGGTGCAGGCCCAGGGCAGTGGGTCAAAACCCTAAAGTAGGGTGGCGACGTCTGTTTGACCAAGACTTCATCATGAAGGAATTCTAAATGACCGGTTGAATCTTGGAACACTTAGTTGGCATCTAAGAATGCATGGCTAGGGAAGTGGGGAGAAAAACCCTAAGGCAAGGTGGCAACACGTTGCTACGCGAGAGTTGGTGGTGAAGAATCCAAGCCCGCCCGTTGGATCTTAGAATGATCGGTTGGAAACTTGAGACAACTGGTTGGGGACATGAGACACCCATTTTATATGTTGAATAACCAATATGGAAGGGTTGAGAGAGTAGTGGAATGACCGTCTAAAGTGCATCTTTATGAATGAATGAAATGACATGTTCACACTATGAACCTATCAGTTCATGTACTAAGATGGTCGAGAATTTCTATCGAAGGTGAAATATGCAACATATGAATGAAAAAGATAAGGATTTACATTATTGGTCAAAAAGGGTCAAATTGGAATAATTTCTATAAAACTAGCAAGAAATAAATTCCTATGAAAATACTAAGAAAATTGCATTTGAAAATGGATGAATATACATCCATCAACGCCCATAACTTAATAAGTAAAGTAGGTAACAAACCAATTGCGTCATATGCAATTCTTGGATATATGGTTGTACAACTCTATGTCAATAATTCATTATTATGAATTATATTCCATCTTTATGGCTCTAGGTGATTAGCAGTCCCACATACTTATTATCACACTTCCTTGAGGTAGAAGGCGCATCGCGTCTGACCTTCCCATATTTAGTCAAACAAGGTTTCATGTGCATCTTCAACATCGATATTATTGTTGATTTGAGAGTTCTACATTGTCCATATTTTGATAATGACTTAACCATTCCATTCCTATGTATCTAATATGTTTGTTCAAGATTGATTTCAGGCTTTAGGTACATGAAAAGGATCAAATTACACAAGCCCTAGCTTGTTCAAGTCAAATGCAATGTAAGTGTGCAATTTGGGAAATCACTCCAAACGACCTTAGATGATTTTTGTAATCATTTGTATTGATGATATGATGTGTAACTAAGATGAGAAAAATATTAGGGACACTTAATTCCAAAGTTTAATCACTCAAAAGTCAACTTAGAAAATTTGTCACAAGTTTTTCATTGGTCGAGTTGAAACTCGACCATTCCTATGATGGATTTTCTGAAGATGACCCATCGGTCGAGTTGTACACTCACAGAACTCGACTGACCAACTCACTAAGTAAATCTAATTTTAGCTCATTGGCTGAGTTTCCCAGAACAAACTCGATCGTTAGTTTGAAAATTGGCTTTGTCTTTTAGTTGATCGATCGAGTTACCTTTATTGAAACTTGACTGAATTTATTGTACGGAAAATGCAGAAAAAGTGATTATAACCATTGGTGAGTTGTTTTGGGTGAAAATAGATCTGTTGCATTGTGGAAAACGGCTATATTTTGACCCAAAGTGATCCCAAACTCAATGGAAAACCCCCATCTATAAATAGGACCTCTTGGAGTTCATTCCAAGTTTTCTCATTCATGCTATTCTAAGTCCTTGCTATAGTTGAGTGTGTTGCTACTCCTTTGATCCCCTTTCTCTCTCTAGTTTACACTTCATTTTGTGATTATGAGTGAGATAGGCATGTTGTAAGAGAGATAATTCCTTGTGCTTGTAAAGATCTCATCTACTCCATCTTCCCTACCCCTTTCCTCCATGAAGCAAAGGTGAATCAAGCTACTCTGAGTGAAGGTGGAGCTATTTCTGCCCTTCTTCAAGGTTGAAGAAGAGGTGATGATCTTCTCCAGGTGAAGGAGAAGGAAAAGGCTGAAGATCCAAGAAGAGTGGAAAATTCCTTGAAGGCGGAAGACTTGTGCTAGAGTGGGTAAGACCTTGGAAGAAAGCTAAAGACTCTTACAAAGAGGGTAAGTCCTTGGTAAGGTGGAATACTATTTGTGATTGGATGGGTAAGTCCTTTGGTGGTGTTGTGTTGTAACTCTAATTGATTAATATATAGAGAAAAGCACTTGAAAAGTCCTAGAAGCTTACCTCTCTAGGTATTGAACTAACTATCTCCTAGTTTGGAGAGTGGAACCACTCTACATGACCTTGTCAATTGCTTTCTATCAATTCCTCTCATCATTGCTATGCTTGTTAGTTAGGACTTCAAATTGTACTTAAGCTATTGGTTTTAATTTGATATAATTTGAAGGTCTAATCTATCTTGTGAGAATTTTTGAAGCTCTATTCACACCCCCTAGAGCCCTAGATCCAACAAGTGGTATCAGAGCCAAGGATCTTCTCCAACAATCTCCCACGAGAAGAGAAGATGGGAGACAACCTGCTTTGTTCCCTCAACCTAGAGGGAGGCTTCTCCATGCGTCCTCCAGTCTTTGATGAAACCAACTTCCTCTATTGGAAGAGGCATATGCAATTCTACATTCAAGGCACTGACTTTGACATGTGGAAGGTGATGGGCACACCTTACAAGGAGCCAACTGGAGCTGTTGCAACATGGAGTGAAGCTACTCTTAAAGAAGCCCAACTCAATGCCAAAGCCATATGCATCCTCTATGCAACCCTTACCCCAACAGAGTTCAACCGGATCTCATCTTGGGACACTGCCTATGAGATTTGGAACAAATTGTGCATAACCTATGGGGGCACAAAGCAAGTCAAGGAGGCCAATATCTACATGTTTAACAACCTTCTAGAGAACTTCAAGATGGGCAAAAAAGAAGGGATTGCAAAGATGTACTCAAGACTCAATGTCATCATCAATGGTCTGGCTGCATTGGGCAACACTTTGGATAGAGGTGTAATAAACTCCAAGATCTTGAGGACTCTATCAAAGAGATGGGAGTCAAAGGTCACCTCCATTGAATAAGTGAGGATCCTTGGTGACATCCCAACTGAAGAGATCATTGGCAACCTCCAAGCCCATGAGCCAAGGCTTGACAAGCAAGAAGAAGAAGCCAAGCAAGAAGAGAAGGAAGCCAAGAAGATCAAATATAGTGCTTTCAAAGAACAAGTGGAGGAGGTCATCCTTCAACAACAACTTGCTTGCCAAACTTGTCCTTCCTCCTCTAGTGAAGATGAGTGAGCATGAAGCCAACGACATCAAGGGCAAACACTTCAAGGGAAAGCAAGCCTCCTCCTCCACTACTCGTAGATGCTACTAGTGTGGACAAAAGGGACACTACAAGAGTGAATGTCCCAAGTCAAGAAAGTCACTCCACAAGGGCATCTCAAAGAAGGAATAAGAGTACAAGAAGGAGAGCAAGTACAAGAGGAAGGACAAGAAGGAGAAGAGACACAAGAATGCAGCTCATACAGCTTGGGAAGCTTCATCGTCAAGCAGCTCAAGCTCCAAAGAAGATGGAGAGTGCCACCTTGCACTCATGGACTCTACTAGTGAAGAAATTAGTGAGGTAAGTTTGCATGAGTTATCTGAGGAAGCTTTTATTGACATGCTTATCACTACCCGTTCATCTTTTGCTAAATGTAAATCTAAAAGAAAATGGTTAGGAAAAATCATTGATGATCTATATGCTAAACTTGAAATTCTTAAATTGAATGAGAAAACTAATCTTGAGAGTATTGATAATTTGCAAGGGCAATACCTCAATCTTGAGCTCCAATACAATGGTATTGAAGCTGGGAATGGTATCTACCTTAAGAATATTGAAAATCTTAAGGAAGAAAACCAAATTTTCCTTAAATAGCTTGAAACAGTTAAAACTAAAAATGTTGAATTTAAGCTCCTTATTGATGCTCGTAGAGATGAAAGAGATGTCCATGTTAAAGAAATCCAAATGCTTACATCTGAAAATGCTAGTTTTCTTGGTAAGTAAATGATCTATCTTGTAGACCTTTATTGCCTAGTGCTAATGTTTCTTCTATCTCTCTTGAAAAGGATTCATACTTAACTAAATCCGTATGTCTTGAGGCTGATCTTGTTCATGCTAGGGATGACATAGCTAGCTTATATTCTACCATTATTTCTTTGATGATAACCATAGATTGAGAGCATCCCTACATAAATTCCTTAAAGGGAAAAACTCCCTAAAAGAAATCCTTGACCATTCTACCAAATAAAGTTGTACTAGTGGTTTGGGATTTGTAAGGGGAACATCAAAGGGAAAGAGCAAAGCCAAAGGTAATAAAAAGATCAAGGATACATCTTTCTTTGTAGGAGAGTATTTCGACACTAAGAATCCTATGATTTATTATTATTACAAATGTGATGATCATTACTCTACTTATTACCCTTACAAACCTAAGGGGACCAACCCAAAGATGAAGTGGGTCCCCAAGCTAGGGAACTGACATTCTCTTTTCTTGTAGGAAAAAGGAATATGGATTGTTGATAGTGGTTGCACTAAGCATATGACAGGTGGTATAAGCCATTTCAACAACTTCACCAAAAAGAAAGGAGGATCGATCACCTTTGGGGACAACAAGAAAGGTAAAGTCAAAGGTGAGGGTGATGTAGGTGAATCCTTGTGCATCAAGAATGTTCTATTTGTGAATGGCCTACATCACCAATTAATTAGTGTTAGTCAACTATGTGATAATAGTTACCTTGTGTTATTGACTTCCTTTGAATGCTTAATTCTAGATTCCCTCACCTACCAAGTTATATATAAGGGAACTAGAAGTGGTAATCTTTATGTTATTATTCTTGACTCTATTAAGCTTGTTGTTGGTAGATGACTAGTAGTAAACTCGAATGATATTTCTCTTTGGCACCGGTGGCTTGGTCATGTAAATATGCATCAGTCAAAGAAGTTGAGAAAAAAAGACTTGTTTAAGAGACTTCCCAAATTGGATTTTGAAAAGGATGAGGAATGATATCATTGTACCCAAGGAAATCAAACCAAGTCCTCCTTCAAATCCAAAGGAGTCCTTAGTACCAAGAGAGATCTTGAGCTTCTTCACATTGATCTATTTGGACCAATGAGAACTCAACCGCTTCGTGGTTCCAAGTATTGCCTTATTAATGTCGATGATTTCTCTTAATATAGTTGGACCTTATTTCTCATTTCTAAAAGTGATACACTTGATGTTTTCTCGAGCTTTTGTAAATGAGTTGAGAATGAAGCTTCTTTCCACATTATTTCCATCTGTAGTGATCATGGGGGAGAATTTGAAAATGAGCTTTTTGAACATTTTTGTCAAGAATCTGGTTATGCACACAACATCTCTTCACCTCAAACACCTCAACAAAATGGGGTTGTAGAGAAGAAAAATAGGTATTTATAGGAGATGGCTAGGACCATGCTTCTAGAGTATGATACTCTAAATAAGTTTTGGGCTGATGCTGTTAGTACCTCATGTTTTGTGCAAAATTATATTTTTACTCATCCTTCTTTGAAGAAACCCCCCTATGAGTTACGACATGGTAGGAAGCCTTCTATCGAGTATTTCCATATTTTTGGATGTCCTTGTTTTGTTTTGAATACGAAAGATTCTCTCAACAAGTTTGATCTGAAGTCTTACAAGGCTTTCTTTCTTGGCTATAGCACTACTAGCAAGGCTTATAGAGTTTTTTATGTTGATCTTACTAAAGTAGAAGAATCCATAAATGTTAAGTTTATTGAGACTAATCCCTCTACTCCCAAAGATATTGTTCCAAATGATGATGTTGCAGGTGAAGTAATTCCTATTCTAAAAGATCTCAACATCACTAAAAAGGGAAAAGAGGTAGCCACTCAAGAAGAAGAGAAAGATTATGAGAAGAAGGATCCAACCCCCTGGTTTGCAAAGAATCATCCAAAGGAGTTGATTTTAGGTGATCCATTTGAAAGAGTGAAGCCGCGGGCTGCATTCAACAAAGAACAATCCAACAACACCTTCATCTCACAACTTGAGCTAAAGAACGTCCAGGAAGCTCTTGGGGATGATGATTGGATCCTAGCTATGCAAGAAGAGTTGGAGAAATTTGAAAAGAATAAAGTTTGGACCCCTAGTGCCAAGACCAAGTGATAGAAAGATCATTGGCACTAAATGGGTCTACCACAACAAGCTTGATGACAACGACAAAGTGGTAAGGAACAAAGTAATGTTAGTGGTTCAAGGCTACAATCAACATGAAGGTATAGATTTTGATGAGACATATGCACCTGTACCTAGACTTGAGTCCATTTGTATGTTGCTTGCCTTTTCTAGTTATAAAAACTTTCTTCTATATCAAATGGATGTTAAAAGTGCATTTTTGAATGGTACAATTGAGGAGGAAGTGTATGTTGTACAACCTCTGGGCTTTGAACATGATAGTTTACCGAACCATGTTTATTTGTTGCAAAAAGCTCTCTATTGACTCAAACAAGCACCTAGAGCTTGGTATGAGAAATTAAAGAACTTTTTGTTAGATCATGGGTATATCATGGGAAAAGTGGATTCTACCTTATTTCTAAAGCACACTTCTAACAATTTTCTTATCATACAAATATATGTTGACGATATCATTTTTGGCGAAACTAACCTTGATCTTTGCAAATAATCTAGTCATCTTATGCAGAGTGAATTCGAGATGAGTATGATGGGTGAACTCACATTCTTCCTCAGATTTCAAATCAAACAAACAAAAGATGGGAACTTGATCAACCAAGGCGAGTATACAAGTGAACTACTCAAACACTTTAGGATGGAGAACACCAAGCCGATGGATGCACCCATGTCCAACACCGCCAAACTTGACAAAAATGAAGAAGGTGAGAAGGTAGATGAGAAGCTCTATAGAGGTATGATTGGAAGTTTACTTTACTTAACTGCCTCTAGACCTAATATAATGTTTAGTGTTGGCTTGTGTGCTCGCTTTCAATCAAATCCTAAGAAATAACATCTTATAGATGTTAAGAGGATTTTAAGGTACTTAGTCAAAACCCAAAATTTTGGACAATGGTATCCCAAGTCAAGGGACTTTACTCTTACTTCTTATAGTGATGTGGATTATGTAGGGTGTCTAATTGATAGAAAGTGCACAAGTGGTACTTGTTTCCTCCCAGGACCATGCTTGGTGTCTTAGTTCTCCAAGAAATAAAGCACAATGGAATTATCAACCACCGATGCTGAATATCTTGTAGTCGGGAGTTGTTGTGCTGAAGTCCTATGGATGAAGAAAATGCTCCAAGACTTTAACATTCATTTTGATGCTTCTCCTATCTATTGTGATAATAGTAGTGCAATTGACTTGTCATATAATACTATCTTGCATAATAGAGCTAAACATATAGAGGTTCATCATCATTTTCTCTATGATCACATTGCCAAGAAGGATTTCTATATCACACATGTGGACACAGAAAATCAGTTGGCGGACATTTTTACTAAACCTCTAGCTAGAGAGAAATTTAACTTTATTAGATCAAAATTGCTTATAACTACTTTGAATGAATCTGATATGCCTTCTAGATAGTGGTCATCTACCCTATATGTTTTTCCTCTATTTTGATCATCTTTTCTTGCTAACTGCTAAAAATCCATTTTTATGTTCATTTTTGCCTTGTTTTTCTCTTTTTTGGGTATTTTTTGCAAACACATTTTTTAGCACTAAATAGTACCCAATGATGAGTGATATGTGCTTAAGTATGTGAAAAATACATAATGGACTTGAAAAATAAATTTAATTAGCACTCTAATGTCTAGAAACTGAGTTTCTTATGTTTAGGTCAGGTTGACCATCAGTCGAGTTGCCAACTCGACCAATCAGAGGATGATATCTTTTTTTCTTCGAGTTCACAGAATTCGACCGATGGTCGGACTGGAGCAATTTTAAGATGGGTTCGGATGACAATTCTCCCTCTCAACTAGAGAAAAGTCGGCTGATTCCACCTCTAGTTCTCCTAAGCTCTCTACCCTTGCCCTAACCTTCCTCAACCTTGACCTAGCCCAACCTAGCTTGACCTCCCTTGACCTTCCCCCTTGCTAACCTAGGTCTGTGAACGAGTTTTGGTGGTGAGTCTTTAGCTTTTGCTCTCTCCTTCCTCTCTTTTTCATCTTTATGGCATCCAATAGGAGGAAGAGGGCCGCCCTAGATAATGCACCTTCATCTTCGTCTAACTCCCGCTTGATTCTGTTTGATGACACTCTTTTTGTCTCAAATGAGGTTGTAAATAGGTATAAGGAGCTCCTTCCCCATAATCCTTTCCTTTTGCATGCCCTCTTTGAGCCTAGACCTAGAAGATAAGAGGTCATAGATCAAGTAGCAGAGTTTCTCAACGTTCACCATCTCTCTATCTTAGGTGTTGAACACGCATGCTACATCAATTCCATCACTAGAACGAAAGTGGTTCTCAAATTCTATGCTAACTTGTGTTGGAATTACGACACCCTCATACCCCCTCTTAATACTCAAGTATTCCTCACATCCATGATAGTCGGGAAGAAATTCCAAGTCTCTGAGGATACCCTGAACATCTTCTTTTCAAGTATTGAGGAGACTGACACTTGGCGTAAGGACTACCTAGAGTATTTTGACTTATTCAAGCTTGAGGCCTTCTACAAGCAATAAGATCTCACTCTCCCTGATATTCATAGGTTCTTGAAGAAGCCTCAATTCCCTTATAAGAATAAGTGCACCCTTCCCTCCTCTGCCTTGGATCTCAAGAGACGCATCCTCGCCATAGTTATTAACTGCAATATCCATCCCAAGAAGAATTAATCTGAGATTACAGAAAACACAATGATGATCATGTATTGTCTTTTAGAGAACATCAGAGTCAAGTGGTCAAGATTATCCACCATATGACCTGCTTTGACTCAGGCAAGAACACCTGTGGCACCCACCCTCCCTACCCAACCCTAATTTGTGGTCTATTCCAGCTTGCTACTGGCAAATCTATTTTCCACAACTTTCATTACAAACATGCTCGAAAAGGAGTTTGTATCAGTGAGACCACTCTTTAGAAGTCTGTGTCTATCCTCTCCTCCACTACACTTGGTGCCTCTACCTCTTTCTCTACCCGAGCATCTCCACCACCTCAGCCTTCCCGACCTGTTTGTGCCTCATTCCATGTGTCAAATGAAACCCTTATGGGCTACATGATGCATCAACATGCATACAACCTCTAGGTTCAGGAGCACCTACATCAGGACCTATGTTTAATCATGTCCAACATGAACATGTCATGTGCACACACCTACCCTGCCTACCAGCCCTACCCAGGAGGTGACTATGCATCCTTTGCATATGATCACTTTTACCCTACCCCTCCACCTGCATATTTTGCTGCTACACCCTCTATTGTTGGTGGATCTACCCCTGGTGTGCTACCTCTGCCTACTGGCTCCTTGGTCACTCTACTTGGGATGAATAGAATGCTCATTGGCCCAGTCATGGTTTCGGTCCCTCCACTAATGAAGAGATGCCAGACCAGGCTGATGAGGAGGCTATTGATGCTGACGAGGCTACTGGTGATGATGAGGAGGATGGTGATAATGACAGCTCTGATGGATTCGCTGGTGAATCTGGTAAATTAGGCGATGTTGTTGCACCTTCAGACGGAGATGACGACTATGAGCCTGATGTTGAGGATGATGATGTTGTGTATATAGATAGCTTAGATGTCTAGTTGTTCTTAGTTTTTAGTCTAGATGCAGATCATATATATCTTTCTAGGCTATTTTGTATTAGAAACATCTGGGTACATGTTATGAGTTGTACTATTTTATCATCTTAGCTTTCATCATTTTGGCTTGTAGATATTTTATTGGAACTTACTTTCTGGGTTGTAATCTTAATTCTGTGCACACTTACTCTTTGATTTGCTATATCTTATGAGTTGGTGCCATGTTTTTACCATATTTTGATTATGCATTTAAACTATTTGTTTCTCTCGTCTCTTTTTGGTGTATGTTTTGAGATTGCATGTTATGCATGTATGCTTGGTTGTGCTTGGAGAAGACCTATTTTTATGCTCTTCTACCCCCCTTCCTTTTTGATAATGTCAAAAGACGGAGAGAAATTCAATGTTTTGAAGCTCAACCATATTGTTCTAATTGCCTATGTGATCCTTATCCTGTTCATTATATGCTTTATCATGTGACTTGCTAAAGGATCATATAGTATTTGTATGTCATGTTGCTTTGTGTATATAAACTAACTATGCAGGTTAAAGTAAGCATAGATTGAGGGGTAGCAATTCACATTGTTCAAAATCTTGAATCCCCTTACAATTCACAAGGCAAACATATAACTTCAATATCCCTTTCAATATGATTGAGGAATGGTTTGTCATTGTCAAAAAGGGGGAGAATGTTGACTTGAGAGTTCTACATTGTCCATATTTTGATAATGACTTAACCATTCCATTCCTATGTATCTAATATATTTGTTCAAGATTGATTTCAGGATTTAGCTACATGAAAAGGATCAAATTACACAAGCCCTAGCTTGTTCAAGTTCAAGTCAAATGCAATACAAGTGTACAATTTGGGAAATCACTCCAAACGACCTTAGATGATTTTTGTAAACACTTGTATTGATGATATGACGTGTAACTAAGATGAGAAAAATATTAGGGACACTTAATTCCAAGGTGTAATCACTCAAAAGTCAACTTAGAAAATTTGACAGAGGTTGTTCATCGGTCGAGTTGGAAACTCGATTGATCCTATGATGGATTTTCTGAAGATGACCCATCAGTTGAGTTGTACACTCATAGAACTCGACCAACCGACTCATTGAGAAAATCTAATTTTAGCTTATCGATTGAGTTTCCCAGAACAAACTCGACCAATAGTTTGAAAATTGGTTGTCTTTTAGTTGATCAGTCGAGTTACCTTAATTGAAACTGGACTGAATGCACTGTACGAAAAATGCAGAAAAAGTGATTATAATCATTGGCAAGTTGTTTTGGGTGAAAATAGATCCGTTGCATTGTGGAAAACAGCTATATTTTGACCCTAAGTGATCCCAAACTCAAGGGAACACCCCCAGCTATAAATAGGACCCCTTGAAGTTCATTCCAAGTTTTCTCATTCATGCTATTCTAAGTCCTTGCTATATTTGAGTGTGTTGCAACTCCTTGATCCCCTTTCTCTCTCTAGTTTACACCTCATTTTGTGATTATGAGTGAGATAGGCATGCTGTAAGAGAGCTACTTCCTTGTGCTTTTAAAGCTCTCATCTAATCCATCTTCCCTACCCCTTTCCTCCATGAAGCAAAGGTGAAGCAAGATACTCCAAGTGAAGGTGGATCTGTTGCTTCTCTTCTTCAAGGTTGAAGAAGAAGTGATGATCTTCTCTAGGTGAAGGAGAAGGCAAAGGCTGAATATCCAAGAAGAGTGGAAAATTTCTTGAAGGCAGAAGACTTGTGCTAGAGTGGGTAAGACCTTGGAAGAAGGCTGAAGACTCTTGCAAAGTGGGTAAGTCCTTGGTAAGGTGGAATACTCTTTGTGCTTGGATGGGTAAGTCCTTTTGTGGTGTTGTTTTGTAACTCTGATTGGTGAATATATAGAGAAAAACACTTACAAAGTCCTAGTGGCTAACCTCTCTAGGTAGTGGACTGACTCTCTACTAGTTTGGAGAGTGGAACCACTCTACATGAACTTGTCGAGTGCTTGCTATCAATTCCTCTCATCCTTGCTATGCTTGTTAGTTAGGACTACAAATTGCACTTCAGCTATTGGTTTTAATTTGATATAATTTGAAGGTCTAATCTATCTTGTGAGAATTTTTGAAGCTCTATTGACCCCCCTCTACAGCCCTGAATCCAACAATTATATTGAGAGATTTATGTATATATCAATATGTATCCATTCACCATTAAAAATACATTATTATACATATTACATACTATAATAATCCCCACATGTGATAAAATGAGATATGAAAATTGATGATTGCATATTCATCCTAGATTAGTTGCATTTGCAGCCCAATTTTGCACTCAGTTTCATCATTTTAGTTTAGAATTAGCTAACATTTACATTTTATTGATTCAGTGTTTATTTATAAGACTTTGAACCACTCCCCCATTGCTATGGTAGGCTTGAACTTCATTGCATGATAGGAATGTTGGGGATGGTGGTCCCGCTAACTGACTAACAGGCCCAAGAAACTTTTGATAAAATGTACAAGATTTCCAATGCTCCAACCCTTCTTCGAACTATGTATTCAAACAACATTTTGTCAGCCAAAAGTCTCATCAGCGTAGGCCCAAAGACCCACATCAATGCCCCCCACCCATGAAGGTGGTCTTACTTTACCCAGACCCAGACATCTTGTTGGCCCAATGTGAATCTACCTAACGAAAAACTCGCTCGATGAGAATTCTGCCTGGTCCCCCGACGATAATCTTACAACCCGTCGATCGAAGGGAATCCTACAACCCATAAACTAACAAGAGTCCTAAACTCCATAGTGATGAAGGTACCCCAAGGATTCCCACCGACGTGTTCCCCACCCGACAAGTCTCCTGCACCTCACACTGACAACAGTACTGAAGGGTCATGCCAAACTTTCATCTACCTCCCCACACCGACCTCTCGTGTCCATGGCAGCTGTCCAAAATAGTTGGGGAGGGTTCCAAAACCTAACTGCCATCTATAAATAGAAGACTTCAGTCTCCATAAAAGGGATCTACAGTGCCTCCAGGTTGCCATTTTCACTCCACGTCACCTTTCCCCAACCGTCATCGACCCCTCCACCAGTTTCCTTCATCGACCTACCAGTTGATGAGTCTCCCCCTCATCAGGACTTTGAGTCTCTGACCTCAAAAGAAGTCTATACGGGGGACGTCCTCGACCATCTACCTCCCCTCCATATCAGGAACTACATCCATGGAGAAGAGAGATCAATGGTTTCTAGTCCTCATTCAACGAACGTGAAAGGGGTGTACTTGTTGTTTGCTTCAATGCATCTATTATAGAGATTGAATAATCATTGCTTCACAATACAACTACAATTTCCTTTCCTTATATGACGATGACCTCTTCTCTCTTCTTCCCTGTTGCTTCTGTATTTTCTTCCATGAGTGAGTAGTCCTCTCACCAGGGTGTAGGGAGTAGCTCTACTATCCACTTTTTTGTTCTCCTTACTGTATCTACTATTGTATGGACAAATATATGTTTTGAATCAATCATTTTTATGCTTATGTTTTTGCCTAATCATCAAGTTTATAAGTAAATCAGATGTTGGGTGTAGAGAATTTTGAACCCGAATTCTAGGATATAGAATGAATCATGTTAAACCCATGATGAGAATTTTGGATAGGTGTTTTATGGGGCAATAGATGTATAATTTATAGGTAATGCAATGACACGCTTAGGTTGATATATGTCTAGGTTTTAATCCTAATGCCAAACCAGGGATTTTCCTAGCTTCAATGTATACATTTTCATGCTTATTGTGATGCAATAAGAGAGTGAATGATAGGTAGAAGCGGTGAAACCCATTCCAACCTAGTGTTCTCATCCATTGATAAATCTAGACTCTAATCCAAACATTTATATTTCCAATTAGCATAACTAACAACCATCAATCTTGTGATAAGTACGAGTTCTTGTAAAGTTACGTTGATTAGGTCAATTCTCAAATAGAGTCCTTTGGGTTCGATCCTAAACTATACTACAATGAGATATGTCCGCTTGTAAGTGGTGATAATTTTAAGTTAATTAAGGTAAACTCTAGGGATTTCACCCCTAGTAAATTTTCTCGTGCAGTAAAAGTCACGTCAAATTTTGGCATTGTTGTCGAGGACAACAAAATTTTATGGGGGCTTCAGATAGAGTTTTACCTAGGAGTTTCTTTATATGAGTAATCTCCCCTCAAATATGATAAATGAGTGAGGGTGGAAAGAACTTCTCCAAGAACATATTCTAAAGTTTTTCTCAAGTTCTGATGTTGTGGTCATCAAGGGAATTGTATCATACCATAGCCTTGTCTGTGAGGGAGTAACAGAATATCACAACTTCATGGCTTTGTCACAGGCAAGAATCTTCTTGTTTAGTCTACATAGATTTGTGAACTTGTATAGATGATCATATTCATTTTTGTTGAGCCTCCCTGCAAAACTTTTGTTTTACATCATCATCACCCATTATGTTTTGATTTCAAATTTGGGAGCCACATCATTTGGATGGATGATTAGGTTGTGGATGTCAAGAGATTTAGGGGTAGAGAACTCTCATAGTTCTCTTTGTTATCCAACCTCTATGATTGCTTGTTTCTTTGCTTGCACAGTTGCTCAGCTTTAGCCACGAGCCTCTCTCTTTGTGCTCTAAGTGCCGCTTGCACTCTACGTTCGACTTCCTTGTTGTTCATCTTGGCGCATTTGTGAGGTAGGAGCTTGTGATAGGTTATTTTGATTCGAGGGTCAATGGGTGCATGTAAATCGACACTAGAGTAGTGTCGCATGCATAAGAGTTATCACATGAGAAATGAAAACTACCAACTTCATATGGTTTTGATATGATTTGGGTTCAATTTGATTTGTTTGGATCTTTCATAATTGAGTGATTGTCTTTATTAGTTAAAATTAGCCTCCCCAACCTATCAACTGCCTAGTCCAATAGATCAGTTGGTGGGCCAGATCCCGGGAAGACATAGATTGTAGTTGTGTCCTGCTATGTAAGGAAAAAACTAATCAATTAAAGGAATAGTAAACCAAAAGAAAATGAGAAAACAAACATTCTTAGCTAGACATGACAACTAAACTAAAAAGAAAACAAAATAGACGATCATGCAAAGGGATGTAGAATGTCAATTTTCCTCTTACCAAGCACCCTATTCCTAATGCCTGAAATCAAAACATCCTTGGCTTCAAGAGGAGCAAAGGCTGTGGCTCCCCTTCTCTGGATCTTCAGTGATAGGAAGGTACTTCACTCCTTGCACCAAAAAATTGCCATCCGTCAAATAGTGCATCTCTCAATGTCCATTCACTATAAATTCACCCTTAAACTTGTCCCAAAGGATGAAGGTTCCATTTGGATAAGCATGTTTCACTAGGTAAGGGTCATATCACATGGACTTGAGTTTATCAGGGAACAATCTTATCCTAGAGTTATGCTCTAAGAGTTGATCTCCCATTTTGATATCCTTCCTTCTCAGATGGCCATCATGCCACATCTTCCTTTTCTCCTTATAGACGCTTGCACTTTCATAGGAAGACATTATTAGTTCTTCAAGTTATTGCACTCAAAGGAGATTCTATGCAAATTCCCCCACCATGATATTCCTTCAGCTCAATTGATTGATTAATTCTATAGGGCAGTCAAAGATGATGTAAAGTAGTTCCTTGATGCTTCCTCTAATGGAAACTTCATGCGACAAACTTGACAATGCATGAAATGTTGTGAGAAGGGGAGTTGAGAACTAAGATAATTGGCGCTCATTCTGTGAGGAAGCTATTTTAAAGGTGGAAATGGCAGAAGATAGAATTGAGCTCAAGGCAATTATTGAATCCTTGAAAACCCTAGCCGTCAATCAAGACAATATCAAGTCCACCCTCCTAAGGAATGGGCAAAGAGGTTCATCCTCTTTTCAATCTATGGAAGCCCCAGAGATCTGGCATGTTTTTAGTGTAGAGGACCACACAAGTATAGATTGCAACCACCGATACCAAGAAACAATGAACATGGTCCATGTTTTTCTTTCCTTTTGCCATACGTAATTATCTTGAATATATCAACCATTCTAGCCCCAATTCAATAGAAGTCTCCCCATCGAAGATGTTAATGTTGTCAACTCTATTCTAGGTAAACAATACTATAACCCCAATAGGACACGAATTCATCCAAGCTTCTAGTATTAACCCATACGAAGCAAGAAATGCTTACTAGATCAAGTATTACCGATGTCAAAATCAAGTTCGTGGTCCTCCTAGTTTCCAACAGAACCAAAACTAGAGCTAGAATAATTTCAATTAGGGATAATATTGTAACAATTTCAACCAAGTCAAAAACTGCAATTAAGGGCAGTAGCCCTACAACCAGCAAGGACAACTACTCCTAGGATAAGGCAACCAACAAAACATGCCTGCCTCCAATGATCAGAGTCATCTAGACATCATTGAGAAGATACTGTCTAGACAACAAGCATACAACAAATCCATGAAGGCCCAACTTGCACAAATTTTGGGTGATATTCATCCTCTACTAATCTTGTTAGCGGGTCAACTTGAAGTCAACTAACATCATAGGAGTTTCAATTGAAGGCCATGACCACATGTTTCAGATGTGTTCTACTAGAACCTCCAGTCCTAGTCACTAACATTAACAAGACCATTCTAAAAGATGATGAAGATGAAGAAGTTACTCAATGGATATATCATAGCCATACCAGTGGAACTAATGGTTGAACCTCCCAAGACAAACAATCCACCCGAGCTACCAATTTCTCCTTCTATATCTGTGGTGCATGTCTACAATCCCTTTATTCCATACTCGATCCGTCTAGCTTAGACACAACTAGACTCAAGGTTCTTGAAGTTCAAGGAAGCAATGAAGAAGCTAGATCTAGATATTCCACTCCTTGACGCTCTAGCTAAAATCCCTTCATGGACCAAGTTCTTCAAGACTCTCCTTACTTGCAAGTACTTGAAAAAGGAAGTTAAGATCACGAAGCTGGCACAGAAAAAATCAAATATCATCCAAAGCAAGCTGCCTAAGAAACTTAAAGATCCTGGATATTTTGGCATCTCTTGCTTTGTTGGGGATACAATATGCTAAAAGTTCATATCTGATCTTGGAGAGAGTATCTTTATCATGCCATACATTCTATGCAAAAGACTAGGCTTCACCACTGACATCCTTCCTACCTATATTGTGATTCAACTTCTCACTCCTCTATGAATACCCCCATGGGTATTGTAGAGGACATTCCTATTCGTGCGGGTCCCAAATCTTACTGTCCCTGTGACTTTGTCATCATGGCCGTCAAGGAGGATATTTGTTATCCTCTCATCTATGCAGGCTTGTTCCTTGCAACAACTAGAGATCTCATTGATGTTGAAGGTGGGATCATGACACTAAGACTAGGAACATACACAATAGACTTGAAGGTTTTTGAGAGTCTCAAGGGTCCCTCTTTCCGAGAACAATTCTACCTCATTGATTGTGTTGACAAAATGGCACAGCTAAGGCATGAGGATCCTACTATCAAAGACTCTCTAGAGACAACACTCATCAATGAAACACTCATGAACTGATTGATGAACATGTGGAGAAATTTCTCCTCCTCTTAAACTATGTTGAGGAAGACCCCAAGATTGGGTTTAAATAGCTCAAATCCTCTTTTGTCATTGAAGAAGAAGACAAAAAACTGACTGCATTGGAGCCTAAGCCTCTACTTGAGGGGATCAAATATGTATTTTAGATAAAAAGGAAGTTCCAAGTCATCATCAATTTTGATCTCACAGCTGAATAAGAAGATAAGTTGTTGACAGGACCATGTAAGAGACAGAAGGCATTAGGCTATAAGATGAATGATCTAACCGGAGTAAGTCAAGCCCTCTGCATGCATCACATCAACATGGTTGACACTTACAAGCCCTCCATTGAGTCTCAACGCAAGTTGAACCCTATTGTGAAATAGCTCCTACACAATGAGATGATAAAGCTATTTCTTTCTAGGATCATCTATTCCATCTCTGACTCACCATGAGTATGTCTTGTACAAGTTGTTCCAAAGAAGGGAGGATCTATAATTGTTCGAAATGAGAAAAATGAGCTTATTCCCACCAGTATTGTGACTGATTGTGCATTTGCATAGACTACCACAAACCACAAGCTCAATAATTCAAAAGGACCACTTCCCCTTTCCTTTTCTTGATCGGGTCCTGGAACAAATTGCACATTAGGAGTTCTTGTGCTACCTATATGGATATTCTGGCTTTTACCAAATACCCATCCACCCAGTGATCAATAGAAGACCATGTTCACGTGAAACTTTGGCATGTATGATTTCTCTCGAATGTCCTTCAAACTATGTAATGCACCTGCTACCTTTTAGCATTTCATGTCTGCCATTTTCTCCAGCCTCACTGAAACCAAAATGGAAATCTTCATGGATGACTTTTTAGTCTAGGGATATTCTTTTGAATCATGTCACACCATCTTTCCTTGGTCCTAGAATATTGTAAAGAAGAACATATGGTGCTTCACTGGGAAAAATGCAACTTCATGGTAAGGAGGGTATTTTTCAAGGCCACTATGTCATCTCTAAAGGTATTGAAGGTGACAAAGCAAAGATAGAAGTGATCACCAAGTTATCTCCTCCAACAAATGTTAAAGAGGTCTAGTTCCTAGGACACTCCATATTCTACATGAGATTTATTAAGATTTCAACAAGATCACTAAGCCTCTTAGAAACCTTCTTCGGAAGGATGTGGACTTTAACTTCAACTCTGATTGCATGAAGAGCTTTAACTCTTTGAAGGAAACTCTCATCTCAAATCCCATACTTGGTGCCCTAGATCGCTCTCTTCCCTTCGAGAGCATGTGTGATTTCAGTGACTATGTTGTAGGGGAATTTTTAGGAAAACACAATGATAAGAAACATCATACAATCTACTAAGCAAGCAAGATGCTTTATGACAAGTAGAAGAACTATTCAACAACTGAGAAGGAGCTTCTTGCCATGTCTATGCTTTTGACAAGTTCTGCTCCTATCCAATAGGCTCACAAGTGACTATTTACACTGATCGTGATGCTATCAAATACTTGATGTCAAAGAATGATGCAAATCTAAGGTTTATCAGATGGATCTTAATGTTACAAGAGTATTTACAGATCAAAGATAAGAAAGGGATTGAGAATGTTGTTTCTGATCATCTTAGTAGATTGCATATCCAAGATTCTGACATAGTCCCCCATTACTGACTCTTTCTTCATGACCACTTGCTGAAGGTATCTACATTTACTCCATGGTACACTGTTTATGTAATCTACATAGACACATGACTCCTTCATCCGGACTTCATAGAGTACAAGAAGAAGAGGTTCATGTATGACATTTGTCACTACTATTAGGATGAGCCTTATCTTTCTCAATTATGCTTAGACATCCTATACTATCGGTGCATCTATGAAGAGGAAGCTCCTCTCATCCTTGAATCTTGTCATTCAGGCCGGATTGGGGCCACATGAGCTCCAAAAAGACCATGTTTAAATTCCTCCAATTTGGGTACTTTTGGCCCTCTATCTTTAAAGACGCTCACCAAAATGTCAAGTCATGTGACCAGTGCCAGCGATTAGGTAATATCTGCCAGAGGACGAGATGCCCCTCAATATTTGGCAAAAATGGAGATCTTTGACATTCGGGTTGTGGAATACATGGGTTCTTTCCTTTCATCCTATGGATTGTTGTATATCCTAGTTGTTTTCGAGTACGCTTCCAAATGGGTTGAATCTATCCCCACAGTCTCTTGCGACTCCAAGCCAGTCATCAAGCCATTCAAAGACATTATATTCCCACGCTTTGGGTTCTCTCAAACTATAATCTCTGATGGGGGATCACACTTTCTTGGACGCATATTTGAAGGACTCCTTCACAAGTATGATGTCTCTCATCAAGTAGCTACTCCATATCATACTCATACAAGTGATCAGGTGGAGGTTTCCAACCATCAGAATCAAAGCTATTCTAGAGAATACGATTAGCATGACATGCCAAAATTGGGATCACATGATGAATGTCACACTCTTGGCCTATCGAACTTCATACAAGACTCCTTAAGGAGATAAACCCTTCTATCTCATTTATAGGAAGTCTTGTCATTTACCAGTGGATCTTGAACACAAAGCTCAATGAGACCTCAAGCAACTCAACTTCAACCTATGTGCAGTAAAGAAAAATTTTCTAGTTCAACTCCAAGAGATGCAAGAGTTGCGGCTGACTGCGTATGAAAATGCACACATCTATAAGGAGCACATAAAGTATGGCATGATGGTCACCTAAAGAGGAAGGATCTACAAGTCGAAGACCAAGAATTATTACACAACTCTCATCTCTATCTATTTCTAGGAAAGCTCAAGACCCGATGATCGAGTCCATTCATTATAAAGCACATCTTTCATCATGGAGCTATTATAATTTGGAGCAAAAAGACAGATGAATTCACACTCAATGATCAATGTCTCAAAGGCTATTTCACTATCAGTGATATGCAAGCCAAGCAACCTTTCTCACTTCTCCCTCCAACATATCATGATTGATTTTCAGGCGCCAAGCCATCGATGTTAAATAAATGCATTTCTCATGAGGCAATCTGAGTGTTACTTTCATTTCTAGTTTTTTTACATCTTGTTTTATAATGCATTAGTTAGTTAGCGTATTTCATTACAAGATCATATGTTCTAAATAATTCTGATTTTAGGTAAACTTTTTCTAAATGGAGAGCAACCACATCCAATGAATCAACCAACAAGGTTTTTTCTCTCCATCTTAAATTAATGTTTGATTGAGGATGAACAAATATCTAAGTTTGGGGTGAAGGGTGGGTGGTACGTGTATGTATTCTACTCTCTACCCATACCTATTCGTTTGCAACTTATAATCTTATCATTGCATTCATGCATTGCATTTTAGACTAAATTTTTTCAAAAAAAATTCTTTGTATAGTTATCAAAGCCATTATGTAACTGACTTAGATTCAAATTTTCTCTTTGCATCCATGCATATCATCATCATTAAACTTCTCTTTCATGAAGCAAAGCCTCATAATGACCAATTTATTAAAAAACCAATGACTAGAAATCATCTTATGCAGCCTTAGAACCCAAACATCATGTTTACCTGGGAAAGATGGCAAGTATTTGAGAAACTGAGAGGGATCAAACACATCGTTATTCTAACTGACTAGTGAAATGAAAGAATAAAATCATCACTTTTTCCTTTATTATGTCACTATTTGAGCATAGTGGGACTAGGAGAACAACCTAATGCATCGAACTGTAAATCAAGTTGCATGCTGATCTGACCCCTTTTCTACACTTCTTCTTCCATGTTCTTACCTTCCATCCATCAAAAAGAAAATATAAAGCCATAAAAAGTGCCAAACTACAAGTTTGGGGTGGAACACCCCCTCCCTACTCTATCCACTTCTTTCTTACCCCTCTCTATGTAATAGGGGTGTACCAACAAAAAAAAGATACAATTTGCACACAAAAATGCTTCAATATATTTATTTGCACAAATAAAAGAAATCTCAAGTCAAATAAAGGAGAGATTTGTATCTTTGTTAATAACCCCCTTATCTCCAATTTATACCCAGAGACACAATGAATGTCTCATTTTAATGTCCTTTTCATGCACCACAATGTCAGATTGTATGCATTTTTGTTGTTCTACGAGATTCTTCAATTTTCAAGAAACTCTTAGATGTACTTGATATTGGGGATAGTGATGAGGAAATGTTTTTGGGATGAAAAATTAGAAACAAAGTGGGGTGGGTTTACTTTAGCCAAGAATCTTGTCCGCGCGATGGGAATTGGCCGGTTGGAATCTGCCTGACGAGAATCTTCCCAACAGAAAACCTGCCTGACGATATTTCTACCTTATCCCCCAATGGGAATCCTACAACCCATTGACCAAAGAGAAACCTACAAGTTGTCGACCAACGAGAGACCTGGACCCTATCTTGATGAATGACCCCCATCATGATTTTGACCTGATGATTTTCCATCTCGACGAGACTCCTGCACCTCACACCGATGGTGGTACTAAAGGGTCAAAGGGTCATGACAACCTTTTTTCTACCTCCTAAGACCAACCTCTCATTCCCTGGATGTTGTAAAAAGTGACTAGGGAGGGTTCCAAACCCTAACCCTCATATATAAATAGAATACCACAACTACCATAAAGGATCCGCAACATACCACTAGGCTACCATTTTCACTCCACATCACCTTTTTCTGTTCTTCATCGACCCCTCTATCGGTTGCCTTTTTTGACCTATCGATCTATGGGACTCTTGCCTCACCAAGACTCCAAGTCTCTAACCTTGAAAGAAGTCAATACAAAGGACGTCCTCCACCATCTACATCACCTCCATAGAAGCAACTACAAATGCAAAGAAGAGAGATCAATAGTTTCCAGTCCCTCTCCGACGAGCATCAAAGGGGTGTACTTGTCATTTGCTTTTTTGCCTTCATTTAGATATTGAAGAATCGTTCTTACACACCATGACTACAATTTCCTCTCCTTATGTGATGATAAATGCTTCTCTCTTCTTAATGGTTGCTTTTGTATTTGATGCCATGAGTGAGTAGTTCTCTCGCTAGGGTGCAAGGAGTAGCCCCGCTACATGATTTTGTTCTCCTTACTGCATCTACTATTGTATGGACAAATTTATGTTTTGAATCAATCATTTTTATGCTTATGTTCTTACCCGATCATCAAGTTTATATGTAACTCAAACATTGGGTGTTACGAACTTTGAACCCAAGTTTTATGATATCAAATGATTCATGTTAAACCCTTGATGAGAATTTCATACAAGTGTTTTCTAGGAGTGATAGATGTATGATTTCTAGATAACATGATGACAAGCTTTGAATGATATCTATCTAAGTTTTAATCTTAACACCAAAAGAGGGATTTTCCTAGATTCAATTTTTCATGCTTATTATGATGCAACGAGAGAGCAAATGATATGGAGTTGTGGTGAAACTGATTCCACACTAGTGACTCCATCCATTGGTAAATCTAGACTCTAACCCATCCATTTACTATTTGCAATTAGCATAATAAACAACCATCGATCTTGTGATAGATACTAGTTCTTGTGAAGTTACTTTGATTAGATCAATTCTTAAATATCTTGTCCTTTGGGTTGGATCCTAAACTATACTACAATAAGATTTGTCTCTGTGTGGTGATTATTATACATTGGTTAAGGTCAACTCTAGGGACTTGAACCATTATTGTACATTAGTTAAGGTAAACTCTAGGATTTTCACCGCTAGTGAATTTTTCCATGCAGTATAAGCCACGTCAAGAACTAGTACAACAACTCGAGACAACAAGTGTTGTAGAAAAAAGCTAATAGATTTGATGTAGCCTTGTTGTAGGGCTCCATCTTGTGTCTTTTTGTATCTTAGTCACATCTAAATATGTTAGAATGCAAGTTATTTCCCCCAATATGCAACTTCATGTTAAATACACTTATGACTACTTTTTGTATCATTTTAGGACTTTTGCACATGCATTGAATGTAAAGGGGAGATAAGGAGAGAATGCTTGGGTTTCTACACCCCAATATTGGACCCAGATCTTCCCCAAGTGTCCCCTAAATGGGCTAAAATTTCCGCAAGGAAAAAAACAACCATTTGAAAAAGTTTGAAGCAAAATCAAGCAGCTGGACACTCACCACATGCCATGGTACCCCGCCACGGCTGTGGTGAGATGGTCTAAATCAACAGAGATTAGCTTTTTGAACATCAACTACCACGGTCATGGCCGCCAAAACGACTGTGGTACACTGATCCCCCATGATGGTGGCCATCAGAACGATCGTGGTTGAAATCTGCCATCACCGCCGTCACAAGGCCATGACAGTGGTGAAGATGCAAAACATCCAGACACTCTACATGAAATACAAAGGATCAACCACGGTCGTGGCCACCAGAATGGTCGTGGCCATCCCACTTCCTTAACCTTCACTCCACAACATAAATCCACCTCACTTGTATAATTCCCATGATCGTGCCCACCCACACTAACCATGGCCGTGGCACCTACAATGGTTGTGGTGACCACATAACACTATTCAACTTTTCCTCTACATTCCCAAATGCACCCCTACTTAACCTAATGCTTCCCCACCACCTATATATACATAGGTGGCAGATGGAGAACCATGTTAGCCACCTCTAGCATTCATTTCCACCTTCCTAGAGCATTCAAGAGCTCTTACCTACCCCCTTCCATATCCACCTCATTTCCACCTTAGAATCCTAGCTTTCTAGGGTTTTCACCACCATACCTCAACCATTCATGACATTTCCTACCTTGGAAGAAGGTGCTTTGTCTTCTACAACAAGGAGGTGAAGAAGGAGGAATATTCACCACATTCTATGTATCCCCACTCCTATACTCCTTATTTCTCTTCTTCTTCTTGTTTTATGTCTAGCTAAGCCCCCATGGTGGGTTGTGTGGGGGATAAAATGTTACTATGATACCATGTTGGGAAAAAATAACTTGTAATTAACATATTTCCATTCTATGATGATTGTCTCTTCTTCTATCTCATTTCCCATTATTCTACTTGTGATTTGTTCTTCTAAACACAGATTGCTTATTGTGTGATGCTTGATAACACTTAGACTCTAGGGGAAAATAAATTTCATGTGGCTATTTTAGGAATTACTTCTAGGTCCAACTAGTGGATCCCTAGCTAGCACCATGTCTTCCTACATACAAATCTCTTCTCCTACAACTAAGTGTGAGATATAAGTAGCTAGTGTAAGAGTGATTAGTGCAATTTCCTAGAGTTTTCTAAAATCTAGATGGTAAGTAACATGAGGTGAAACACCCTCATGTTTACTCTCCGCTCTTACCCTTGTCTCTCAATTTCCCTAATAACCCTTTCTGTAGAAACCTAGATTAGTTATATCCAATAGAAATCCCACCTAGAACTTGGTCTAATTGAGCCTCGTAATGCTAGATAGGGGGTGAAAGGGTGTAATTCCCCTACCACACTCTATTCTATCCATGGCCAACCAATAGCCTAGATTATTTCATTGCATTTGATGATATTGTTTGGTTTGGCAATCTAGAATGAAAACATAGGATTTGCATGTCATATCAGCCCTCAACTTGGATTCATGTGATGTTCCCCCAAACGACCCATTCTTCCCATAATTTGCTAAAACCCACATTGCTTACTTAGCTTTCTTATGCTAGTGTAGTTACTTGCCTTCATTGCTCCTTAGATCAATTGCTTATTTCTTATTAATTAGGCCTTGCTTGAGTAGTTGGTGCTCTCTTGAGCTTGCTAGTGTTAATCTTTCTAGTTAGTGATAACCTAGCTCATTAATTGCTCTAGCGCTTAACTTGCTCCATTGGTGTAATTTAGATTAGCCTCTTGGTCTTTCTTACTTAGTCGCCTTCTTTGTTAATTAGAATTGCTTGTTTAGGGATAACTTATGGTTTCTGCTAATCTAGTCTCCTTTCATGCTTTCAACTTCTTACATCATTGTATAATCAATAAAACCACCAACAAACCCTAAAAACCCTACTCTCCATAATAGGAACATAACTCACTCTAATCTAGCTCTAGTTCCCCTCCCTCCCCATGTATAGACCCCTCACTTGCCACTCACCTATACTATAATACTATCCCATGCGCTTGCAGGTGATATATTGCAGTCTATGTTAATGTGTTAGTATAGGGCCCCATTATAAATTTTGAAATACCAGTGTGTGTTTCTCTTAGGGTTGCATCTAGTCACCATTCAATTGATTAGTGAGTGGTCCTAGGTGACAAACACACCAAGCTTTCTGGCACCATTTCTGGGGATTGAGGTGCTCGGCCTAGCTATCTAGCATAGCTTTGCTTTTCCTACTGCCCTCACCATTTTTATTCTTTATTCTTTGTGTTACTTTTGCATCTTAGTCTGCTAACTTGTCCTCTTTTATTTGGTTGTTCCTTGTACATGTGACAAGCAACCCTTTAAAGTCCAGATGGTAGACTGAGATGCATGAACCCCTTCAATTCCTCAACCACCCTACATGATGAAGAAAATTGGAATCCATGGTAAATCTCATGAAGATTCATGAGGGAGGTTCTTCTAATCACCCCACCAACTACATGGAGGATCTTTGTAAAGATGTGTAATTTCTACAATCCTATGGCATCCGGAACAACCAAGGCTCCATGTTGAGCTCTTACACTTCAAAATGGAGAAATCATCCAAACTTTTCATGGGAGCAACAAGGAGACCAAGATCCATGAAACAACTCCATGTTTGAAGAAGAAGTTCTTGCATGTTAAGAAGCCTTAATGAAGTGAAGAGTGAGGTGTCTTTCCATGGTCAAACTATTCATTGGCTTGAGCAAAGGTTGGATCAAATTTTCCTTTCACTTCCCTTTGTGAAGAGGGAAGACTCCCTTCTCAAACCATGTCCAACCCAAACAATGCAAATGGTTCTATGGGAGCTCCTCAAGGCATCTATGGTCCACCACAATATCAATCTCCCCTTGAAACTTATCATCCACCACCTTCTCAACCTTCGTATAACTTCCAACACACCTCACAACCACCACCACAATATCAAACACAAGAACCACCCCCATACCAACCACCTCCACAACAACCATCCTACATCCTTCAAAAATCCTAATCCACCACACCAAAGACCACCACCACCACCAAAACCATCACATGCTCCCCTCTTCCCTATAAGCAAGTGAAGATGGTTTACATCTTGAGGTGTGACAAGGTGGTTGACAAGTCTAAAAATGGGGGAAAGCAATTTGACAAAGAGCATGATGGAGTACCCTTGCCCGAAAGTTCTTGTGAGAGTGACAAGTGCACTAGACATTTGTAGTACCACTTTCTATTGAGAGTGCCAAGGACACTAACAAATCTGTTGTTCCAACTCCTTTTGAAGTAATGATACCAAGTGTCCCGCATTCCTTTGAGATTACACCACCAAGTGTACCAATAGCTTATATAATCCATCCCAATGTGATATTTCTAGGCACTCAAGTGTACAATATGATTGAGACCCCTCTCTTTAATGCCTATGAAGATCCATTCCTCAAGCGAAAGAAAAACTATGGCATGAAAACTCTGAAGGTCTTAAGGCTTATTAAGGTAAACACTTCATTGCTTGACATCATCAAGCAAAGCCCAACCTATATGAAGTTTTGCAAGGGGGTGTATACCTTCGAGAAGAAGATAAGAGGGAAGCTACCTAATGGGACCACGTTGGATGAGTTGAAAAGTTTGATTCTTACTTTGAGATCTATGAGGATGACCCCAAAGGAGAGAAAATTGATGAAAAACACTTGAGAAGCTTTCATGAACCTTGGGAGGAAGATAAAACAATGAAGGAATTTGAGATGATTTTCGATGATGAGGATGGAAACATTATGCTTTTTAACAATAGTCAATTGATGGAGGAACAACAAATCTGCCTGAAGGCTCTAAACTTAGTGCTAGTGGGAGGAACCCACACGGTTTGAGATTCTCAAAACCTCTTGTTTTTAATATATTTGTAGTTTTTTCAAGAGATACACACAAACCATACTTGATAGTTCTTCTGTTTGTGAATCATGTTAGAGAAGGTACCATGGAGAAAAGATGATGCATGAAGGATATAGCCAAAGGGGAGATAAAAATTGAAATGAAAAATGAGGGTTAGTGAAATAGCTACTTGCAATCCAGAATGGCCGTTTTGCATAGAATGGTCATTATGTGCAGAACGGCCATGGTGACATTGCACTTCTCACCTAATGCTACATTAATCACTCCACCTCTTGGTGATTTTCTTTCACGACTCCTTACCATTTACCCTACTATTATAAACTTCTATTTCATGCTGAGGACATTATGGTTTAAAAGTTTGGGGTGGTAGGGAGGTAAGCCCCTATTTTGCATCAGTCTTGATCTAGTCATTGTTCTACATTTTTGTTGAGTGATCAAATAGTCTAACTAACTCTCTGACTTGTCTATTCTGACCTTGTTTGTTTGCATTTATGCATATCATGCAGTTCTTTTTCACACATTTTTTCATAATTTTTCATTTTTTGTTCCTTTTACCATTCCATTTCATGCATTGCATCTCACGTAGATTTTTGGTAATTTTTGTGTGTTTTAACTAATATTATCTTGCTTAATGCTTTTTATTCCCAAAATATAGGTTTGGATGTGATTAAATGCAAATTGGCACCATTTTGGCCAATTTTGCCCAAATTTGTAATATCTTGACCAAAAAGCATGTTGTCATTCAACCTCTCTTAGTGAATAGGAATTATTGATCTATGAAAAATTCTTACTACATTCTTATGATATATTGATAAATGATCTTATATGTTGACTCTATACATGTGAATCACTCCTCTCATGTTTGTGAATGTTTTGGTTGAATAATGATTTGAGCAAAATATGAACGCTTAGGGTTTTTTGGAAGCATATGATAAAAATATGAATATCATGTTGTTCCCTCATATGATGTGATGTTATTTGATGAAGTTTTAATTAGTTTTCATGCAGGAGATTCTGTGTTGAGAACCACACTAGTGACCTATCTTTGACTTGACTCTTCTTTCATCATCTTCATACCCCTCTGACTCATGAAAGGATGCCTTAGTGCACATATTTAGCCTTGGACACCTCCAAAGATTTGGGGTGGCCATATCTACACCTCCCCGCTTCACTCTCACCACCACTTGACCTCCTTATACATGTGACAAAGAAAAAGAAAACGAAAATAAGCAAAAAGAAAATGAAAGATACTCCTATGAAATAGCATCGAAACAAAGAAAAGATGAGTGCTCTATGTAATAGGACTCCAATCTCTTACCGCAATCCTTTCTTCCATTTTTATACCCATTGAGCTAGGAAACATCAAACTTAGCTCACTTCACCCTTTTCCACATCCATGTGGGTCACATAGTGTGGTTTCAAGTATGAAGTTGAATGAATGAAAGTGAAATAACACTCCTATTCATCTTTGATTAACACCATTATGAAATGATCTATGCATAATTACATGAAAGCCATATGCATTGAGTATGTGTTCTATGCCCTATATTTGAAGTTTGTATGCTCAATGATATTTCCATGATTGGTTTGTGAAAGTGGAGAGGAGAGAGGTGAAACACATGTAATTAGCCAATTTTAAGCCCATTTAGTCAATAGCCATCTTTTGCAATGCATTTGTCATTCTTGTTTGTTGAAAGAAATTGAAGAGAGATTAAGTTGGAGAATACTTGAGGACAAGTATGTTTTATGTTTGGGGTGGTGATGCATCCCTATTTTACGGCTCCACCTTGTGTCTTTTTGTATTAATCACATCTAAACATGTTAGAATGCAAGTTATTTCCCCCAATATGCAATTTCATGTCAAATACACTTATGACTGCTTTTTGTATGTTTTTTAGGACTTTTCCACATGCATTAGATGTAAAGGGGAGAGAAGGAGAGAATCATTGGGTTTTACACCCCGAGATTGGACCATATCTTCCCTAAGTGTCCCTTGAATGGGAAAAAATTGGCCCAATGCAAAAAGCAACCATTTGAAGAAATTTGATGCAAAGTCAAGTAGTTGGTCACTCACCACATGCCATAGAATCATCCATAGTCATGGTGAGATGGTCCAAATCAACAGTGAGGTTAGTTTTTTGAACATCAACTACCATGGTCGTGGCCTCCAAAATGACCATGGTACACTATTTTCCCCATGACCGTGGCCAAAATACGCCATCACCCCCGTGGCACAACACTACGACCGTGGTGAAGATGGCAAAACATTCAATCACTCTGCATGAAATACAAGGGACCGTCCATGGTCAAGGCCACCGAAACATCCGTGGCCATCCCATTTCCTTATCATTCACTCCACAACATCCATCCACGTCACCCGTATCATTCCCCAAGACTGTGCCATCCCACACTCACCACGGATGTAGTGACCACATAACCCTATTCAACTTTTCCACTGCATTCCCAATTGTACCCCTACTTAACCTAATGCTTCCCCATGACCTATATATAGGTGGAAGATGGAGCACCAGGTTAGCCACCTCTAGCATTTATTTCCATCCTCCTACAACATTCAAGAGCTCCTACCTACATCCTTCCATATCCACCTCATTTCCACCCAAAAATCTTAGTTTTCTAGGGTTTTCACCACAAAACCTTAACCATTCATGCCATTTCCTACCTTGGAGGGAGGTACTTTGTCTTCTAAAACAAGGATGTGAAGAAGTAGGAGTCTTCACCGCATTATATGGATCCTCACTCCTCTACTCCTTTCTCTTCTTTTTCTTGTTTTATTTCTAGATAAGCCCCGGTGGTGGGTTGTTTGGGGGATAAATGGTACTTTGATGCCATGTTGGGGGGAAATAACTTGTAATGAACATATTTCAATTCTATGAGGATTGTTTCTTGCTTCTATCTCATTTCCTATTATTCTACTTGTTATTTGTGCTTCTAAACATGGATTGCTTGTTGTGTGATGCTCGATAACACTTAGCTTGTAGGGGAAAATGAATTGCATGTGGCTATTTTAGGAAATTCTCTTAGGTCCAACTAGTGGATCCCTAGCTAGAACCCTACCTTACTACATAGAAATCTCTTCTCCTACAACTAGGTGTGAGATCTAAGATGCTAGTGTAAGAGTTGTTAGTGCAATTGCCTAGAGTTTTCTAAAAGCTAGACGGTGTGTAACATGAGGTGAAACACCCTCGTATATACTCTCCCCTCCTACCCTTGGCTCTCAATTACCCTAATAACCCTTACCCTAGAAATCTAGATTAGTTGAATCTAATATAAATCTTACCTAGTCCTTGGTCCAATTGAGCCTCGTAAGGCTAGATAGGGGGTGAAAGCGTGTAATTCCCCTCCCACACTCTATTATATACATGACCAACCAATAGCCTGGGATTATTTAAATGCATTTGACTATATGTTTGGTTTTGCAATCTAGAACGAAAACATAGGTTTTCATGTTATATCAACCCTCAACTTGGATTCATGTGACGTTCCCCCAAACTGCCCACTCTTCCCATAATTTGATAAAACCCACCTTACTTATTTAGCTTGATTATACTAGTGTAGTTACTTGCCTTAATTGCTCCTTAGATTAATTGCCTATTTCTTGCTAATGAGTCCTTGCTTGAGTAGTTGGTGCTCTCTTGAGCTTGCTAGTATTAATCTTGCTAGTTAGTGATAACCTAGCTCATTAATTTCTCTAACACTCTACTTGCTCCACTAGTGTAACTTAGCTTTAGACTCTTTATCTTGATTAATTAGCTTCCTTCTTTGTTAATTAGAATTTCTTGTTTAGGGCCAACTTATGGTTTCAGCTAATCTAGTCTCCTTTCCTGCTTTCAATTGCTTGCATCATTGTATTATCAACCAAACCACCCAACAAACCCTAAAAACCCTACTCTCTTCTTTAGTAACATATATCACCTAATCTATCTCTATTTCACCCTCTCTTCCTTTGGATCGACCCCTCACTTACCACTCACCTATACTACAATATGATCTAGTGTGCTTGTGCGTGATAGATTGTGGTCTATGTGAATTGTTGGTATGTATGCCCTGAGAGCCAATAATGGGATGATTGGTGGGATACATTAAGATTGATTTGATAAACAACAAAGGAAAGCTTCCAATTCTTTCTGGTTCAGTCATATGAGATAGTGATAGAACAGATTGAATGTCTAGAGAATGACAGTACTCAATGACGTATGCCTTCAGGTTCATGACCTGAATGATGAGATCATACGCATGCTAAGAGTTTGTACATTCTTGTTATGTCCCTAGTCGGATGTCATTGTGGAAGGTAGATAGACAGCAATGACACACAAGACTAGATTGTGGTGTTGGTTGATGACAAAATCTCATTAGTCATGATATAGAGATATCAAACCAAACACATAGGTACTTGTTAGAGAACAAGTGTACCGGACAGACCCACCGTGAGTTTGACACATGGAACCATGACATGGTAGTCACAGTAAGTACTCACATTGATGGTGGTGAGTGTGATTCTTTGACCTGAAATCACTACACTCAACACATGTCATTGGGCACACTTTGACATCATCAAACGCAGTCTTGAAACATGGGTTGTTATAAAGGTGATGATTGGGTGGCTTTGACACATGGGGCTTTTGAGGGGTGAGTGATAGATATGGGATTTGTCCCTCCTGAGGGAGTTTGATATACATGGCCACTTGATGAGTAGGATTGAGAAAGGCGTGCACGCATGTGTGAGTCAGTATATGATACTGATGTCATAACATATCTCTTCCAATCTACTCTGAGATCAAGAAAGTGAATGAACGTTGATAGGATGACTGTTCCATGCCTCGAGTTCATTCAGGATATCAGTGACAAAGGAATTATACATTCGTTGTAACACCATTCACGGATTGTAGGATTGAAAGTTGTTCTCCAACTTTCTACTTTCACTTGGGTAGCACTGATGTGTGACTAGGCACCACTCTTTGCTTGTGAAGTCATAAGTGTTATGGACTTTCACTGCCAACGTGAAATGGACCTGCAGGGTCACACACATAGGATTTAACCTGGAAGAGGAGTTTTGTCCACAAGCAACGTTTAGATTGATTACTAAAAGAGTTTAGTAGTTCAATTAAACACTTAGTAATTGATAGCTCAATATCATAATGTTCAAGGTGTTGGACACATTGATTGGAGTATCGAATTGATTGAAATCGCAATTGACTGATTTTGCACAACCTGTACTCCCAACCGATCGGTTCATGTGATGAACCGGTCGGCTGAGGTTGCTGAACCGGTCGGATCAAGTGTTGAGCCGATCGGCTCAATCCCAGGGTGAACTTATTGCTTTAAGTGTTGAAACGATCGATTCAACTGGTGCAACCGAGAAACTTGGGAAAATAGGATTGGTGAGAATTTTCCTTGCATTTCACTTGCCCAATTTGATTGGAACAAGCATTGGTATTCGATACCAATTAGAAACAAAAGAAGGAAAGTCAATCGGGAACCGACTAGGACCACCAACCGACCGGTTCACTTGTGAACCGACCGGTTCAAGGGTCCCAACCGATCGGTTGAGGTGTCAACCGATCGGTTCAGATCCCCAACCGACTGGTTCACTTGTGAACCGAACGGTTCAGGTTGTGAGTTGGTTGCTTTTGTGGAAAATCTCGAACCCTTCTACTCCTGCTTTTAGTCCCGCATTGTCCGGGAAGGAGAACCATGTCCCATGACCCTCCTATATATAGGGGTATTGGGGGCTTCTCAAAGTACAACTCAGTACAATCAGTTGCTCTGCAAAGTTGTCGTTCTCTCTGGTTTTGGTAACCGAGAGAGAGCCCGAGCAAGTGCTTCCCGCAAAGGGAGGTGCAGTAAGGGAAGGACAACTGCAATTGCAACTGGCAGCAGGAGAGTGTGTTGGTGACTAGTACGTCAATAGGAGGGTGCGACTCCTTCCACTTCCTTGTGGGACAAGGAGTGTGGAGTTCCAAGTGGTCTGTGTAGACTACTTCAGAGGCGGGAGGATTCTGCCGCTCAGGAGGACAACTGTCATCCGACAGTCCGATGTGATCAGGATTCGTCAGTCCCGGTGCGACCAGGAGCTGCACAGACACCGTCAAAGGCCGGAATTGAAGACCGTACAAGGTGCGAGGTTTTGTCGCCGAGCAAGCCTTGGGACAAGGTATGATTCCACAAACCATCCTTTCCTATTATATAGACGTTGACGCGTTTCCTTGTTCCGGGTTTGGGGGAGAAAATTTTTGTTTCCGCTGCCTTCTCTGCCTCCCCTAAAACCCAACAGTGGTATCAGAGCCACGTCAACTGTTCTATATTTTAGGAATATCGATATAATCTATTTTGATTTGTCGCCTTTATTTATTGCATACGATGTGAATAATATTGGCTTTATGCATGTCCAATACTAAATCCACAAATCCCAAATTACATATATGATATGTATTATTAATGCACTCGATACGTGTCGCCCTTAAACGAGTTTTGTGGTGGATGTATAGCGTGGTTATGGCCAATAAACCCTATCTGTATGTGGTTGTTTGTGGTTGCTTGCATCTCGGTCTACGCACCGATCTTCCTTCTCCTATTCTTGATGTAACTCGAAATAATTCGAGATTCTTTCCTACCTTTGCTCCCCCTGAATGTAACTTGGGGTTTCCCTTTTAAAGCAATGTAATATTAGGATAGATTTTATTTCCTGTTATGTCGAAGAACGACGGACATCCAGACGACAGCTGAGACGATCGGTTCAAGGCGTGAACCGATCGGTTGACGTTCGAGACGATCGGTTCAAGGAGTGAACCGATCGGTTGATGACCGGTTCGAGGAGCGAGACGAGCGGGTGGTGGCCATGAAGAGATGCACGACGAACAGGAAAACCGATCGGTTGGAGGAGCCAACCGATCGGCTGGTGGCACCCAGACGACCGTCCAAAGAGAGCAGATCATTCATGGGATGAGTTGATCAACTCAGATGGAAAGGCACATAATTCATCTTGTACAGGTTGCATGTGATGTAGACCTAGATGACCGTGATTCCTCTTGGCTCGAGGAATCACATTAGGATGGCCATAATCATCGCTTTTATCATTTGTGCATGTTTTCTGTGGGATATAGCATGTATATGATACGTACTATGATTGTGGTGATTGGATATGTATATGTATATAAAAACCAAATCCCTCATTAAAATATTAAGTTTTAGATGCCTTCCAAATGCAACACACGTGAAAAACTTGATCGACCAAGTGTGGGCACGCCCTAGCGTGGTGCACTGTCTATCTCGTGGAAGCGTGAATGATGAATGTGTGGGTCTACCTTAGCAGGGTGCATATTCATCATGTTTGCTTTGGGTCGGACTTAACAAGGTGATCTAGGTGGGATCTAGTACCTTGAGGCATGGAGATGATCATGGCAAGGATTTGCATATGACATCTTATCAAGAGTTGCATATGATGCAATTGGCAAAAGCTGCCTACCTGAGAGATCTGTGTTGTGGGTGACAGCCCTAGTTGGTCCATGACTTAGAGGATTTCAGGATCTTGCCCACTAGAAGGTTGTACGCTGCAATCTTTCGAATTGATGGTGAGGGCTATCAATTTGAAGTAAAATAGTGGGAGCGATAATTAATTAAAGGCCTAATTATATCGTCAAATTTTCAAATCAATCAAATAAGTCAAAAATGAGTTTTGGACTAAAATTGCATATTTCCTTTTGTAGTTCAAATGGCAACAAACAACAACAACTTTTCTTTGCGATCGGTCCTTGACAAGGACAAGCTAAATGGGACAAACTTCCACGACTGGTATTGGACATTGAGAATTGTTCTCACTCAAGAGCAAAAGCTCTATGTCCTGGATACTCCAATTCCAGAGGAACCCGCTCCTAATGCACCAAAGGCAGAAAGAGATGCTTACAAGAAGCATTTTGATGATGCCATTGATGCAAAGTGATTGATGTTGTGTTCCATGAACCATGAGTTGCAGAGACAGCATGAGAACATGGGTGTCATTGAGATGATTCAGCATCTCAGGAACATGTATGAAGATCAGGCACGACAAGAGAGATACAATGTTTCTAGGGCAATGTTCAAGTGCGTCATGACAGAAGGAGATCCAGTTGGTCCTCACACACTCAAGATGATTGGGTATGTGGAGAACCTGCAGAGACTGGGATTTCCACTGAGCCAAGAGTTGGCTACTGACGTGATACTACAATCGTTGCCAGAATCCTACAGTCAGTTTGTGATGAACTACAACATGAACAACTTTGATAGGCCACTGTCAGAGTTGTTAAGCATGTTGAGGACAGCCGAGATACAGATGAAGAAGGACAAGCCTAAGGCTGTGATGGTGATCACGAGAAAGAAAGGCAAGTCCAAGCGCAAGGGCAAGGGCAAAGCTAAGAAAGGTTCTGATGCTAGCCAGGAGTCCAAGCCGTCCAGCTCTGAAGGCCAAGGGAGGCGTGACCAAGAAAGGAAATTTCCACCATTGTCAAAAGCCAGGACATTGGAAAAGGAATTGTCCTCTCTATCTGGAAGAACAAAAGAAGAAGGAGGCTACAGACGTCTCTACTTAAAGGTGTCATGAAAGTAAACTTGTAACACTTTTTGAGGTACATGATACCAAGATGTAAAGTGTAAAGCACTCATAATTGGGGCAAGTGTTGTCACCATAGATAGGAGTACTTTAGTTTATTTTCAGCCTATAAGGCATGTAATACAGTTATGAACTGCTATTTCATTTTTCCAATAGATAGAAACACTTTATTTTGCATATTGTGCGACAATGATGGCAATTAATAAAGCTGATGTTTCAATCTTAAAGATATGATCTTTGTGGCAATGCCTTGTTTATCTTGTGATATTTTATATGCATAAGATAAAATGATACCTAAAAGTTATAGATAACTCAAACAATCAAATTAGCATCAATCAAGAGAAATTAATTTCTAGTTCCCATATGATGGATAAATCTAGACTCTTTTGGTTAGAGAACTAGTAAGAGACATGAATATCTTAGACATGATTAATCAATCTTCACTAAAGATAGTGGGAGAATGATTATCCTATAAGGTATAATACATGTGATGTATTTACATAACTATTGGAACAAATGCTAATACTTCAAATGGTGTTTAGAGAAATACCAATATGAATATCTTGAAGTGTTCAAGATTGTCATAAATGAAGTATAAAATTTGGTAAAGTGTTAATTCTTGATGAGATCAATGAATGAAATACTTAGACCAAATGTTTGAGATCCTTATGAGTGATTATGATAATGTATCATAGTGAACTCATGATTAAGGCATGGTGATGTCTAAATCAAGAAGGAATCATACTCTAAGGAGTTAGAGAATGATTATCAAATAACTGAATTCTTCTTAATAAAAGAACACCCCACACTAATAAAAGAAATTAAGAATCACAAGGGTTGTGAGTTCTTATATCTTTAACAGATACACCTCAATTATCTATGTGATAAGTTGTTCATGTGATGAGTCAACTATCTAGATGAATATGAGGAATCGAATTCTGAATTATGGTTTATGACCATGACATCCTAAATGACATCCATGTCAACCATAAGGTATGACCTTGATGGTAACACTCATTGGATGAAATCCATAAGTGCAAATGAGTCTTAAGTGTTAAGACACATGGATAACATTTTGAGAAGGATGATGCTTGTTGATTGTAACTTAAGGACTAAGGCATTTGGAATATGGATACTAAAACTGCATTCCTATGAGGAATGAAACAAGGATGTGTACATGACACAATCTATAAGGTTTATGAATCCATTAATGCAAATGAAGTCTATAAGTCACAATGGACTAATCAATGTGATTGATTGAGTACAAGAAACTCAGAATTGGATCTTTACTTTGATGATATAGTCAAAGGGTTTGACTGATATGTCAAGGATAAAGAAGGGATCTGTGATTTAGTGGGAGTGTATTCACATTCCACATGTTGATGTGAAATGGAAATGTTTTAGAATGGAAATCCAAAAGTGGAAATTATCTTTAAGGAAGATAGAGATGTTTCCTATGTGATAGGAATAGAGATCTATAGAGATAGTTCTCGAAAATATCTTGACCTAAAAAGAGAGAGCATATATTGGCAATCTGTACTGAAGTGTTCAGTGTACACAGACTCAGTGGGAGAAAACTTGTCCATGCTACATGGAGTTAGTATCCCAAGGCCAAGTGTCCAATTCTTATGAAGAATGGGAACACTTAGAATAGATATGGATCTATCATGTATGTAATCATCCCATTATCTTGCATGTATGGACATGGCAAGAATAAAATGCATTCATCATCTTGTATGTACGACATGACAATATGATGTGCTCATCCTGATAACTCGTATGTGGGACATGACGAGTGGATGTCTGTCTACTTCCAGTAAGGGTTACTGGAATACCATAAGTACTTGAGAAGTACTAGTTCTATGGAGATAAGGAAGAGTTCAATGTAAAGAGTTACATTCATGCGAACTTCCGAAAGGATAGAAAATTAATCGCAAATTATACATAGGATGTATAAAAGTGAAAGTTTTGTTGATAATTTGAAAGTGTTCCAATAAAACCATTTAAAAGGAAATTCCGAGTATCTATGTGTTAGAGAACAACAGTAGATACTATATGGATCTGAAAGTTCATGAGATGAACTTATAGATATTCCACTCATTGATGACAAGTATGGAATCCTTGATCATGCAATGTGGCTAAAGGTTAGCAAAGGAATACTAGATCACATATTATGACAACTCCATCTCATACGTATGATGTACAGCGAAGAGATGAGAGACATGCAATTTATACTGACTTTGGCAAGGTGTTGCCATTACTCACTATGATTGCACTAGAGCACAGTAACATGTGGGACATGTTTGAAGATCACTATGAATATGATTCAATGGTGACTGGCTCGCAGTGCAAGTGGGAGTCTGTTGGTATGTATGCCCTGAGAGCCAATCATGGGATGATTGGTGGGATACATCAAGATTGATTTGATAAACAACAAAGGCAAGCTTCCAATTCTTTCTGGTTCAGTCATATGAGATAGTGATAGAATAGATTGAATGTCTAGAGAATGACAGTACTCAATGACGTATGCCTTCAGGTTCATGACCTGAACGATGAGATCATACGGATGCTAAGAGTTTGTACATTCTTGTTATGTCCCTAGTCGGATGTCATTGTGGAAGGTAGATAGACAACAATGACACACAAGACTAGATTGTGGTGTTGGTTGATGACAGAATCTCATTAGTCATGATATAGAGATATCAAACCAAACACATAGGTACTTGTTAGAGAACAAGTGTACCGGACAGACCCACCTTGAGTTTGACACATGGAACCATGACATGGTAGTCACAGTCAGTACTCACAGTGATGGTGGTGAGTGTGATTCTTTGACCTGAAATCACTACACTCAACACATGTCATTGGGCACACTTTGACATCATCAAACGTAGTCCTGAAACATGGGTTGTTATAAAGGTGATGATTGGGTGGCTTTGACACATGGGGCTTTTGAGGGGTGAGTGATAGATATGGGATTTGTCCCTCCTGAGGGAGTTTGATATCCATGGACACTTGATGAGTAGGATTGAGAAAGGCGTGCACGCATGTGTGAGTCAGTATATGATACTGATGTCATAACATATCTCTTCCAATCTACTCTGAGATCAAGAAAGTGAATGAACGTTGACAGGATGACTGTTCCATGCCTCGAGTTCATTCGGGATATCAGTGACAAAGGAATTATACATTCACTGTAACACCATTCACGGATTGTAGCATTGAAAGTTGTTCTCCAACTTGCTACTTTCACTTGGGTAGCACTGATGTGTGACTAGGCACCACTCTTTTCTTATGAAGTCATAAGTGTTATGGACTTTCACTGCCAACGTGAAATGGACCTGCAGGGTCACACACATAGGATTTAACCTGGAAGAGGAGTTTTGTCCACTAGCAATGTTTAGATTGATTACTAAAAGAGTTTAGTAGTTCAATTAAACACTCAGTCAATTGATAGATCAATATCATAATGTTCAAGGTGTTGGACACATTGATTGGAGTATCGAATTGATTGAAATCGCAATTGACTGATTCTACACAACCTGTACTCCCAACCGATCGGTTCATGTGCTGAACCGGTCGGCTGAGGTTGCTGAACCGGTCGGCTCAAGTACTGAGCCGATCTACTCAATCCTGGGGTGAACTGATTGCTTCAAGTGTTGAAACGATCGATTCAACTGGTGCAACCGAGCAACTTGGGAAAATAGGATTGGTGATAATTTTCCTTGCGTTTCACTTGCCCAATTTGATTGGAACAAGGATTGGTATTCGATACCAATTAGAAACAAAAGAAGTAAAGTCAATCGGGAACCGAACAGGACCACCAACCGACTGGTTCGAGGGTTCCAACCGATCGGTTGAGGTGTCAACCGACCGGTTCAGATCCCCAACCGGCCGGTTCACTTGTGAACCGATCGGTTCAGGTTGCGAGTTGGTTGCTTTTGTGGAAAATATCGAACCCTTCTACTCCTACTTTTAGTCCCGCATTGCCTGGGATGGAGAACCCTGTCCCATGACCCTCCTATATATATAGGGGTATTGGGGGCTTCTCAAAGTACAACTCGGTGCAATCAGTTTCTCTGCAAAGTTGTCATTCTCTCTGGTTTTGGTAACTGAGAGAGAGCCCGAGCAAGTACTTCCCGCAAAGGGAGGTGCAGCAAGGGAAGGACAATTGCAGTTGCAACTGGCAGCAGGAGAGTGTGTTGGCGACTAGTATGTCAACAGGAGGGTGCGACTCCTTCCACTTCCTTATGGGACAAGGAGTGTGGAGTTCTAGGTGGTCTGTGTGGACTACTTCAAAGGTGGGAGGATTCTGCCGCTCAGGAGGACAACTGTCATCTGACAGTCCGGTGTGATCAGGAGTCGTCAGTCCTGGTGCGACCAGGAGCTGCACAGACACCGTCGAAGGCCAGATTTGAAGACCGCGCAAGGCGCGAGGTTTTGTCACCGAGCAAGCCTCGGGACAAGGTATGATTCCACAAACCATCCTTTCCTATTATATAGACGTTGACGTGTTTCCTTGTTCCAGGTTTGGGGGAGAAAATTTTTTGTTTCCGCTGCCTTCTCTGCCTCCCCTAAAACCCAACATGAATGTCTTAGTATAGGACCCCCTTATAAATTTGAAAGACCATCATGCATTTCTCTTAGGGTTATATCTAGTCACCGTTCAATTCATTAGTGTGTGGTCCTAGGTGAGAAATGCACCAAAATTCACATCTAAATGTAATCCTAAATCAACTCATTTTAGGGTTTCTGGTCGCCCGATCAGGCAAGTTGATCAGCCTATTAGAATTTCCTAATTTGGACAGTTGCGTTGTTGTTGACCCATTGTCAATCTAGATCACAAACCCTCCAAGGACCATCCTCTTTGGCATGATATTTCGATCATCTCATCCTCTCCAACACAGTCCACATGTGATGTTTTCACATCACCCTATTCTAATTGCATAATTAAAATTTACATGTAAATTGAATAGAGCGAGGAATGGAATGCAAGATGTTTTTATGTTACATTATGTTTCATTAAAATAAAAATGTCAATATTACATGTTTTATATCACACCACCAGTTTCAATACCCACATCTACCAAACAAAATGTTTTTCAAGGTGCCACATTGGTGCATGTAATACATATCATATATGATATTAGGTGATTATCATGGATACAAGTTGGAGAATTATTCATCCAACAATTAGTTTGCAATTCAAAACCAAAACCAAAATTATAAGTGTATGACCTTGACTTTGATACCAATATTGGGATGGGAAGGGGGCAAAATAGAATAATAAAAGTTTCTTCCCTTTAAACCCTATTCATCAAACCTATCATAGCTACAAAATGTCAGTGTACAAAAGAATATGCAGGGATACATGTGATACCTTACACACACTAGTTGTCAAACAAATAGACACATATTATGTCAATGAATAACATGATCTTCTAGAACCAAATCCAAAACAACACTAAGAAATCTCGATGGATAAGAAAGAGGATTTGAATTGGCCACCAAACTGTTTCATGGTTTCCTTTTTGTAGATCATTTTCGCTAAGACTACACATGTGTGCCTTGGCCTCTACATTCTCCACACAGATGAGCGAGAAAATGGTTCAATATCATGGCCACCAAGCTAAAAAAAGAATCAAGAGTCCTCGACGTGCCTTGGAACTCCCTTTCTTCTCCTATCCTACACAGTAGTCCTTAGGGCAGCTTCCTCTCTGCAAAAGAGAGGTTCGACAACCAACTTGTCTCACAAAATTTCACAAAAGATATATCTTATCCTTTTGGATGTTATCACTTTATATAGGAGAGTCATGGGCTTGGAAAAACCTAATTCCAATTCATTTCTTAATTTCAATCTAAAAATGGCTTAATGCTAAAAAACTCATATTGGATTGTGACCGACTGATCACATTTGATCGGCCAATGGCTTCCCATGATTTCCCGATCACATTAGTTGATCTTTTGATCATGACGGTTAGATCTAGATCTGAATTTCCTTCCAAGTTCAGACTTTGTGAACATTGTGATTTCCCGATCAGGTTTCTTGATTGACCAATCATGTTAGTACAGTGGAAAACTTAGTTGAACAATTGACAATCAACTGATCCATTTACCCATCTATCTGACTGGCCTATTAGACATTTTGGTTGCCCAATCATAGAGTTAATTAAGATGAAAAACATTCTAATATATGTTTGATTGCAAACTTATGTATCCTTATGCATGTGACCCTTCCTAATCACATTGGCAGTGTGTCAGAAATAACACATGCAAAGATTGGTGTCTAGCCACACATCATTGACACCGAGTAATTTGAATGAGTTGGAGAACAACTACAACATGTAAAAGTGATCAATGTTTCCATGACCGTATAATCCCTTTATCATAGATATCCAGATTTAAATTGACACATGGAATGTCATCCTTTTAACATTCAATCTTGTTCCTTGAACTAGAGTAGACTATTCGAGATAGTGTGAGTTCAATATCATTTATTGAATCACATGAGCATGACAATACATTTCATAGCCATGTTTATCAATTAGATAGGGATATCACTCCAAAGGAGGGACAAATACCATCTACTTCACTCACATTATGCCCCATGTCTCATAGTGTACCCAATCACCACCTTTTTGGCAACTCATATTTCAGAGCATGTGGGTCTAGTGTCAAAGTACACAAAACAACATATGTTACTACTAGTGACTTTTGGTGTGAGGATCACGTTCAACTCTTCCACATTGAGATATGACTTTGAGATGTCAATTCATGACTTCCATGTGTCAATATCAATGTGGTTCTGCCCAGTACAACTTGTTCTCTAACAAGTACCCATGCATCTGAGTTGATATCTAATATCATGACTAAAGAGACATAGTCAATACTCACCATACACTCTAGTCTTGTATGTTTTCACTATCCTATACTATAATAACTGACTAGGAACATAACAATAATGAATACTCCTATTATACACATGATATCAAATTTCGGTCCTTAACCTAAACCATATTTCATCGATATAGAACACTCTTAAGACATTATTAGGTTTATTCATTATCTCAATATTGAAACAAATGTAATAAGTGGAATTTCCTTTTAGTAATTATCAAATCAAGTACAAAGTATCCCTTTTACAATCATAATATGATGTATCTCTGGGTATATAACCAACATAACTCTCTCTCTCTCTCAAGAGTTTCATATAAATGCATTGAATTACAAATTGTGAGAGCTACTATGGTGTTAGGTTAGTGATATGTGTCAATCGAGGTGCTTGTAACAATTATAAAAAAATCCTTCATTATATTTTTTTCAATAGAATTTGTCAACTGAGTTGTTATGTCATGAAACTTGGATGATGAAGAGATCTATGGTCACTCAAATATGCTCCAAAAATTATGAGAAGTTAACACTTTTGAACAAATACAATTATAATATCATCACAAAAGGATAACCCAATAAATAGACATCAAATACCATACTACTACACTATAGCATGAATTCATGGTCGTCTAAGTTAGTACTGGGTGAAACTTGACCGACCAATATATCCAAAGGAACTAAAATGTTTTCCATTAACACTTATAACTAAGTTGTTCAAACTATATCCAAATTTCAAAGAAATCTGAGTTATAAATAAAATACTAAAAATGGTTTACTACACCACTCTATTTATCACATTTTGTATTCATATGATATCAAAATCCTAATTTTTCCTGACTAGGGTTTCAACTCTCAAACCCAAATTATTGAAATGAAAAAAGTTCTTGAATTCTCTTATTAGGTTTAAATTATCATAATTAGACTATCATCATTAACCAAGCTTAAACAACAATCACTCTAGTTAAGTATGTAATTATCTAAGTGAACTCTAACTAGATGGCTAAGATGAAATCGGGTCATTAAACAATAGGTTCACATGCATAAGGATGCATAATGGGATTGAAGTTTTCAATCAAAAACATATAAAGTGGTTTTGAATCATGCACATGCTGATTTCCAGCCCATTCGATGGAATGGGAAAGCCACTCGGTATACTAGATGGTTTGGATAAATTGGTCAATTGATTGTCAATCAGTCAACTCATCACCACTTTTAGAAAGTGACCACTCAATTGATTGGGTATCCCAGTAGGTTGATTGTATTGGAATTAGGAAACAACAAGGAATAAGAGACATGTTTGATTTGGAATCAAATTGCTCAAATGAATCAAACCATGACTAGAGAGATGGTCGATTGGACATACCAATTGATAGACTGGGTGATGCAACTGATTTTTTTGGATAAAGAATTGACCAATTGAAATATTGTTAGAGTTCTCCTAGTTTGATTCTATTTTTTGTGATTAGGAATTGGAGTGGATATTTTTAATCCAAGGCATATTACGGGGTGGACATCTAAAGTGAGACACATGCATTGAGACATAAGTTGTCTAAGAGTTCTTCATCTCAAAGAGAGAAAAACTCATCCCAAGGACAATAATTAGTAGTTGTAGAAGGAGAGTCAGAGACACTAGAACGGCCACAACCTTGAGTTCTATTTCCTCTTGGTGACCAAGGTAGTGCACCAAGAGTTCCCACACCCACATTAATGTGATAAAGGCCAAGGCCCCTAGGAGGAGGATTGAGGACAAACTACTTATCCAAGGACAAGACAAGGTATTGATGTAATGATAAGGCTATAAAAGCAACAATGAGTTTGGATCCAGATATGGAAGTGTGAGTTCTGCACCAAAAAAATATTGTCCAGTTTTTGGACAACAACTATGTACTAACCCTCGAAGGTAGATTTGATGTCTGTAAAATTAACATTGAAATATTATGGTTATGAACAATTTGTTGATTGGGTATTTTGTTGGGAAATTTTTGTGTTTTTGCTACCCCCTTCCTCAAAACTCTATAGTGGTATCAGATCCAATCTTGTATGCTTTTAATGACAGTTTGGGTTTTGAACCACATATAATTTATGAATTGATAGTTATACAATTTGTATCACATTGGATACCAAAAAAAATTGTATCACGTTAATTACCATCTACTATATATGATTTGATATATCTATGTAACATAAACCAATATGATGCCTTGAAATCATTTTGTTTGGTGGATGTAGATATGACAACTAGGTCATTATGATACTTAAGATTTAAAAGATATAAGGTTGTTGTTTTTAATTGTGATCAACATATGTAACATGCATATGAATTGCATTCCATTGCCCCTCTCTCTGCATTCTCCATGTAAATTTTTAAAATTTTCAATTAGATTAGGATGACATATTGACATCACGAGCATGGTGAATAGTTGGAAATGATCATAAGACCACAACAATAGGGAAGGCCCCTTGGAGGGTTAATGATAAACATGAAGAGACAACTCCTTCAACAAGAAAAGAACTACCCAAATAGGTAGTTCATTTGATCCATTATCTTTCCAATCGGTCGATTAGACAATTGTGTAAATGCATATTAGGGTTACATAAGATGTGAATATCTTGGTTGTTTATTTATAACTCTAGTTGGATTAAGATGTTGTTGTAACATACGTAATATTGACCTCCTATCCCTTAAAACACTAATCCTAATATTTGGACGTTCATGAATAAACTCCCAAATGTGGTTTAAGTTATACCCTTCTAGACATAAATGGGATTAATAAGTAAGTGGTTAGAATCAAATATGGATAAATGTTTAAGGTAATTGGAAACATGGTCAAGATAAATATTAGGAATCATATAATGCATAAGAGTAGGACCTTTGTCATTAATAGGATGGTAATAATAAGTAGTTAGTGCTAAAATGATTAATATTGAATGATTCTTTTTTTTATGACGAGGGAACCACTCCCGTACGAGTGCCACTTTGTGACCCCCGCAGGCAGCGTAAACCCCCGGGTGGACCCCCGACCCGTACAGGCTGCCCACCAAACTAGCCGCATCGTTGGCCGGCCGACGCTACGGGCAATTCACTTCGGAGGATAGCTGGGAGTCGAACCCGTGCCCCCTCGCAAGGGGCTTGCGAGCCGCACCACCCGAGCTAGTCCTCCCCGGAAATATAATGTAAAGAACCCATACTCCTATAAAGAACCCATACTCCTAAAATGAATTATATAATGATTCTTTTTACAATAAATCTTATATCATATAATGTAAAGAACCCATACTCCTAAAATGAATTATATGAAGTGTAAGTCATAAATTTATGTAATAAAATATGACAACCTTCATTTATACACTTGAAATGAACTAACACAATATAATTCTAAAGTCCATGTAACAATATATGGCAATATATGTAACAATATATGGCAATCCATGTAACAATATATGAAAATCTTCATATATACACTTATGATAATTAACAAAATATAATTTAGAAATCAATGTAATAATGTATGCCAAACTTCATGTAACATATTCTATATATGCATGTGAAATTTTTAGTAGTCATAAAAAGAATATATAGGATAATGGATATGGTTTGATTTAATTGGAAATATAAACGTCTTAAAAAAAATGAAAACCTTAATTAAACAATAAATAGTTACATATGAGATGTAAGGAAAGTAAGTTATGTATTCAATAATGCCTAGATGGGATAAATCACCTACAACAAAGTAAAACTGATGTAAAATATCTTTAATATGAAATAATGGGATAATATACATAAATGTAATATAAAATTGTGTCTAAATCAGTTACATGTACTTGTAACACTCTACATGAATCTAATAGGAATAATTGGTGATACAAAACTAGGAAAACCATGGGATCTAAATATTATCGTAAAAGAAACCAAATTTGAATATATTTTGGAGCAAGACATTAAATAACACACATGGAAATAACATCCTCACGCTTGAATGTATTAAAAATTAGATGTATGATGTCATAAGTGGAAAGTAGTAAGATAATTTAGATTTTCACCTTCTTGGTTGTCTTTATAAGATGCTATTCAAATTATGGAAACAATTTATATAGATTCATAAACTAATTTATTTAGAGGAAATTTTAAATTAATATAGTTGAGAATAATTGGAATGAGATTGAGGAATTTAAGGAAATATAGTATATGATAAATCAAATATATATTTTTTTCATGTAATAATTGGTCAAACTGCCAAATTCCACTTCATTTGGATAATCTTAATTATAAAATAATTTAAGAAGATAACACTAAAAGAACTCAAAAATTAAATGAGATATTAAACATTTATCAAATTAGAAAAAAATGATAGATTTAGACTTGACATGCTAAAAGTAGTGTAGACATCAGTCGTTATGTTAACTAAATAATCCTAGATTAGAAAAATAAAGTAGGAAATAAGGTAATAAATTGATTATATACATATGACAATTACTTGATGAATGTGGTTCTTTTCCTGAAGAGTCACAATTTACCTGTCTCACACAATTATACTTTTTCCTTCTATTGTATTTTACCAATTGAATACAATTCCTGTGTAGTTATCTAATTAGACGATGATAGAGTCATCACATACTACATATTACTTTCTAAAATATAGCATAATTTTACCTTCAGAAATGATTTTCTCTATTAAATCCTCCTTGCATCCTAATTTTTGACTGTTTGTATATTACAAACATTTTGTAACACTTTTTATCCTACACTTGATCAGGTGACCTGTATACCATCAAGAAGCGTATTCTATATGTATATGCCTCCCCCAACCATCTACAAGCAATATAGTTAACCCAAAACTCAATAATTCTTTCTCAAATCATTGCAAACCATCTTGAGAACCTCCTCTATATCGCAAGTAAGTGTGATGGTTTTTCTCCCTATAAGTGGATGCCTTTACCAACCATAGGGTCTAAAACAATATACAAGCCACCAAGAAACTTTTCTATCCCTTGAGAGCCCCATTGTCCAAATACTACTTCCTGTTGTAGTTTATTTGGATATACTCTCTGTTGATTTTGGTGATCTAGAGAGGATACAAACAACTTATAAACTATGGTAGGAAGCTTTATTCATTGCAGGTTTCTAGAAACAAGGTAATATTCTACTTCTCTTCTTCACTTTTGTTCCTCTAGATTTCAATCTTGGTCACACTGGTTTTCAATTTAATGGTGGATATTCTAATATTCTTACCCCAATTTTAGTCATGTCATATTATAAGACAAAAAAAATCATATGATGTGGTAAACTCATCATATACATCGGGCTTTCATCTACAAATCTAGATAAATCATTAATGTAAATAATGTATAGTACTAGTAGACCAAAAATATATCCAATTATATTTCATAATTGTAATAATTTTCTCTACTCAACGACAATGTTTTCACCATTAGAGTCTAATATACTAACAATCTGGTTTTCAAAGGATTTTTCTAATTTAAATTGATTTATAAATTCCATATCTAATTATTTATAAGTCAAAAAAATATCTTAGATATGTTCCGGAATTGTGGATTTTTATCCATCCAATGATGTAAGTTTCATCACTTAATTTTAATATATTAATTATGTAATTTTAGGATTGTATTTATTCATCATGTATTGTAAAAATCATATCGAACTATCAGTAATAGGAAAAAGTACAAATAAAGAGTCAATGGAATCAGAAAAATATAATCCACAACATTGTGTAGTTTTAGTGACCTAAATTGATAATAATATAAAGATGTTTTTAGAGTTTGATAAATACATGTAAATATGTATTTTGATATTTGTTTGTCAATTAGGTGACATGTGACCTTGATGTGGAACTTGGGTTAACCTAGATGTATCTAGACTCAATTTGAGGTATGTTGCACCTCCTGAATTTTATGTTTAGTAATTGACCTAATTTCTCTCTATAGATGTATCTTGCATCTTCAGGATTCTATATTGAGCAAACACCTATATTTGCTCTCTCTTGATGTATGTTGTGTTCTACTATCCATATTAATTGACCTATGTTTCTCTCTCTTGGTTTTTTTGGAACTTAAACCCCAATCTTCTTAATGAAGCTATTTTCTTAAAATTGTTCTTGTTTGAAAGATTCCTTTTGTTAGTAGATCCTCTACTGAACTCTATTGGATCTTATTATGGGTCTCTTCTCGCACTTGATATTTAAATGATATTCTCATCCCTCATATCTTTGAATTAAGCTTCCTTATTCTTTTTTTGTGCATCATGTGATCACTACTACCATAACATGACATGTTTGATTTTATGTGGATCTGTAAGTTCCCACACTTGATAATGCAAAATTGATAATCCATGCAAATAAAATTATTAGAGAACATGTGTGTATCATGTACTACTTAAGAGTAGATGTGTATATATTCCTACTCACCCTGTATTCATGGTAGATGTGATACTTCCTACCAACTTGTTCATATTGTTATAGTATTGTAACATGTAAAGCACATGAATGCCTTGGTCATATTTATCATCCTCTTATTTGAGCTTGAATAAACTTATTTCTTGCCTCTACATTTGTGCATGTACAATAGACTAAAATTATTTAGAGTAGAGGCATCTCTGTACCACCATGATATTGTTGAGTGTGCCTTTCCGCCCCAAGTGCACCTTTCCACTCATACAGACGTGTACACACACACACACACACACACACACACACACACACACACACACATATATATATATATATGTGTGTGTGTGTGTGTGTGTGTGTGTGTCTATATATATATATATATATATATATATATATATATATATATATGTGTGTGTGTGTGTGTGTGTGTGTGTGTGTGTGTGTGTGTGTGTGTGTGTGTGTGTGTGTGTGTGTGTGTGTATTGGTCGTGCTTTCCTTCTAGGGTGTATCTCTCCACCTGACTTAGGCTTGAGATTTCATGGGTCTCAGTCCTGCTTGTTTTAACATGCACTTCTTATATTTGTGATATTATTTAAGTGACATTGATTAAGGCAAGAGACTCGTTTATTGTTATCTTCTTATAATGTTCTCTTTGATATCCACTTGGATGTTCTATTTCTATATTGATCTGGGAAGCTTTGTTAAAGTTTATTGATGTCCTTCTTCATTAATATTTATCAATCCCTATTTATATGTCATACTAGCATTTTTGTGCTAACAACTTCCGCTTTGTCTTCTCTTGTGGGGTATGATTCTAACCCCTTAGGTGAAATATACAGTGGACTTGACATGATGACTTGGACTTAGCCTAATGGAGTGGTATATTGGGAGATAAACTTGAAATAGTTTGGATATCCCTTTGCTAAGATCTTGGAGTTATTAATATCATGTAAGTCCCCTAGTGAGAGATTATTATGTAATTATGTAACTTGAATATAGTCATGATAATTTATTTTGCTGCCTATTCTTGTATACCATTCTTTTAAATAAAAATAAAACTATTCCAACATACTTGTTAGTGTGTTTGGATTAGATGATTTTATTCCTCAAATCAGTGATGAGTGGATCCCATCTCGGGCCCCACTCCTTACAAGATGGTACTAGATACAAGACAATCAAATTCTAACTACTTCAATTTATCTCCCTTAGGTTTTCTATCTTTTCCCATAAGTTCCTTGTAGGACATGTACCCTATGTGAAAACCCTGGATCAGATGTTTGCCCTAGATTAGATGATAAAAGAAAGATGTAGATGATGATATTGATGAGTAAACCCTAATGTTATGGGACCCATAATTAATATACTAATATGTACATTAATTGAACATGTAAGGAGTGGGACCCGAGAGGGGATCCACTCCCTACTTAATTTGAGAATAAACACATCTATTGAAACATACTAACAAGCATGCTCGAATACATGTAAAATTTTTCTTCCCAAACGATGATTTGTAAGAATAACCAGAGTGCAGTAGCGGAATAATATTTATCGACTATATTCAATTTAAACATAAAGATCTTCCATTAAAGGGGCTTACATAAAAGTTACAACATGATGATCAAAGTATAGGGATATCTAGCTATCTCAAGTATGTCTCCCAAAATCTCCACCTAATAGGTCCATGTCACCAAGCCCAGCCTTCCAGGACCTACACCTAGGGTTGGAAGCATACCCTAAAAAAGGAGAAAAGTAGATGAATCAGCATAAACATTGGTATGAGTATATTAAATTGAGATTGAGCAATATAAGGAATAAAGGTTGTCAAATAAACAAGGCTTCCCATACAAAAGGAAAGGACTGCCCAAATGGGCATAAAACAATATGAATTACAAAAAACATATACACAAGAGGAATACTTTCCACTGAACCTATATAAAAGTTATGCCACATATGAACATATAAATCTTGGGCACAAAAACCATCACAATAATAATAACATGCATGGATGTGAGATAAGCATATGACTATCATAATATAAAGTCATTGGTGGATAAAGCTCACAAACTTAAAACCTGACAGAGAATGCCACACAATCAAACTCATTGGCATACAAGTCGGGCATGGGGCATACGATCCTCCATCCGTATACATAAAAGTGAAGGAGGACTAAAACCTCATTGCATGGCAAGGGAATATAACCCAATGCTTAATAATAAAACATGGGGGAATAAAACCCAAATAACCAAAGGATCACAATTTCTCTAAGGCTACGGAATCACATAACATGCTAAATGTAGAGGAAGTATAAAGTTCAGTCTTACATAAGATTGCCATCGCAAAAATAAACAATAAAATCATCTACCACAAAAGTGGGTAAATTAGGGTTCCATCAAGAAGAAAAGTACAATTCAGAGTTAAAAATAATATCCAACAAAGTATGGTGATCATAAGATCAGAATCAAATAGAATATTTCACATGCAAAAAAATTCAGTAAGAGAGATTGTGTAGGCTATCAAGAGAGAGAATTTTGGGTTAAATTCTCATTATCGAAAAATAGATAATGCAATCATACATTATGAGAGAGGAAATTAGACATTTCTCAATATAGAGATAATATGGGATGCAATCATACCTAACACGAAGTCTATATAAGTCCAAAATTAATACTAGGTCCAACCCTAGGTCTCCAAAGTGCCTATTAACCATATATATAGAATTAGGGTTAGGTTTACATTATTAACATGAACCCTAAAAATTACCTTTTTATCATTAATGAATTAGGTCATCAAAACTATTTGATATTATATATTATATTTTTCTAAATTCATAACATTTTTTTCATTTTTCTTACTTATAGTTTATTAGTTATGAATTATAGAAAATCTAACCAATTATATAAACCCATAAAAATCACTTATTTAATATATTAGAATTAGTTCACGAGAATAATACAATTAGATAGAAAAAAAATACCATGATTCCAAAACATATTTACATTGATTTTCCAAGCTATAAATAAATTACTACAAATTGTATAGTTCTTAACAAATGAGAAAACACAGAAAAACTACATGTGCATAATATCCATAAAGAAGGGCCGGAAGATAACATCATTTTACTGAAGATAACATCAGATCTCGATATTCTACATGCTTGCAGGAGTCCAGCTGAAGCAGCAACTGGAGATGTCTTCTACACCCTGGCGGAGATTTTGGAGGAGGAATCGGACTTCTGAGAGAGCGTCTGATGCTCGTCTTTAGCTTTTTAGCTCATGTTAAACATCTTCTAGAGGCTTGTCTAAGGGATGCCTCCCCATAGAACTTTTATCTTCATGGTTTTTTTTTTTGTGTTACTTCATCGTATCCGCTACTTCTGTTTGCTCCGAACATGTCCTCACGTAGGCCTGCTTATCTTTATGGATTTTAAGAGAACTGCGTGACCGTTTATCTAAAAAAATCCATAAAGTAGGGCCCGATGAGTTGGCCGTACCGGAATGGCGGCCAGGGCCGGACCCATTGCCAACATGGCACAAAGCACAACACAGAAAAGGAAGCAATAAAGGGGGTAAAAGACACTTTTGCCCTTCAGGGTTAAAATCAAAGAACTGATCAAGGGTCTTGTGAATACTTTGTTGATCTTCCTCCCGTGTCAGTTCATGAGTGAGATGAATGTGGCAAAAAGAAGCTTGTTAGCAGGTGAATCAAAGATCTCTGCTCTTTAAAATTTACGGCAAGAAAGACCGATGTGTTCACGCGGCCCAGACGAACTCATTGATCCCAAACACAAAACTCGTCCCTCATGATCCTCCAAACAGGATCGCCGCCATCACTACCTTCGGAGGAAGAAATACCAAAACACGGAAGACTGGAAAAGATTAGATACACCTCCAAAGACACCCCCCCACGCAAACAAATTGGGAACATCCAACAGAACTCACCATGTTGGCACATCGAGAAATCATGGTCTAGAGCTCGGTAATTTGTATAGGGGTCGCAACATGGCGAAAAGAGGGAAAATCCAAAAGCCTACATTTGGACCGAATTGGAAAGTCACAAAGCTCCGTGGCATCCCATGGAAGGTACCCCAGGCGCCATCCAAGTCCAGGAAGACCGACAACCTCATCTTCACCTCCATGACTTCGCCGGAGCCAGAGTGGTGTGGGGAAGTAACCGTCAGGGCAGGATTTGGTTGAACCAAAGCTAGATATTGGTATTACGAAGTTCAGACAAGGTCAAGGAGGAGCTTTATGGTGGTCTAATGACCTAGGGTGGTGAGGAGAAGGAAAAGGTTTAAGAATAGAGGAGGAACAGGGGGAAAGGAGTCGGGATGCGAACTGAGCGGCAGAATCTCGAAACCATAACACTTATAGGGTCATCCGATCCGGACAGAGAGGAGTAAACTGCAAGAGAATAAATTGGAAAGGAAGGATGAGGGATGAGTGATAGCTATGTGAAACAAAATAAGGTAGAAACCTTCTTTCCAGTTCGCGAGAAAGGAAAGGAACACAGGTAGCAGAGGATTTCGCGACCGTTGGATGGGCCGGCCAAAGCGAGAACAAAATTGGAGAAACAAAGAGGACCGTTCGACCAAGTTCCAAATACGGAAAGAAAATAAAATAGGGGCGTGACAACGTGACGATCAAAATACGCGTGACTATAGTGGAAATCAGCATGATTCAGCACGGCATACAGAAAAACAAAGCTTTAGGTAAGCACGCTATATTAACCTAATATTTGACATATTCTCATACTTCCTTTTGTATTTTATTTAAGGCTCAAATATTGTTCAAATTATACCAAATTTGGTACCTAGACCATTAAGGACATGAGGAATCCAATTTTGGCATCAATTTTTTTACTTTTGAAGAGATTTCCTTTTTATTTAATTATTTTATATTGTATCATATATTCTCTTTCCTTTATGAATTTGAGACATCTAGAAACTCTCCAAAAATATGAAACTTAGCATATAAGTAAAATCAAACAGGAGGACTACAATTTTCCCCTTTGGGGTTAATTAACATGTTATTTAATGTTTTGGGCATTAATTTGTATTCTCTCTCCTAAATTACACTAGGATAGATTAGTTTGTCCAAATAAGATGAAAATTCACACATAAACTAATTTTGGTATGTAGATTTGGAATTTGAGGTTTATTTCCAACATTGAAGAAATTTAGTAATTTATTTAGAATTTTGGCTCTTATCCTTATTTTCTTTTCCAAATAGAATTAAGATAGTTATCATTATGCAAATAATGTGAAACTTGGCTCCTAAGGAAATTAGGACCCAAATAATACAATTTCACTATTATATTTTTATTTTGAGATTTCTTTTTATGAGTTATGGAACCATTAGTATATTTGATACATTAGCACTATTTTGATCAAAATAGTATATCTTTATTATCAACACTTAATGGAGTCTTAGTAATTTCATATTGTTACAAAAGGACATATATTCTTATTATGCACAACAATCCAACTTTACACAATTAACATATTTAATTAATATAGTCCTTTTCAAATTATATGGCTGCACATGAAAATTCCAAATTGTCATTTTAACACATGTATTAATCATATTTTCCTCCATTATGTGAGAAAAGGAAATGTATGTAATATATTTCATTAATTAACTTTCATGTTAGAATATATTTAAATTATTATGTAAATGTCTTTTAAATATTATCCTTGTTTGGTCACATATAAAGAACAAACCTCACTAGCTTTTTTTTGGGTAAACCTCACTAGCTTTCTAATCACAGAATAGGATAGGATTCAAGGTTTTGGTTCACTACAACACTCCACCCCTTAAAAGGATTTTGTCCTCAAAATCTAATCATCCATGTATCATCAATTACATATACTCCACCCCATAAAAAGGTTTGGCCTAATAAGTTAATCTAAACAACATCAAGGTATTGTGGTCATGTAAGAATCTTTTAGTTGTGAATTTTTTTAGGTGTTTGTGTTGTTCATGCATCCAATTAACAAGTCAAAACCACCTAATACTGAATTTTAGGTACTTGTGTAACTAACCTTACAACCCTAAGATTCTCCCAAACATAACAAAAGTCATAGGATACAAATGGTAGGTTTTTAACTAAAGCTTTATCATAAGACATATATTCCTAGTCATCACTCCAAACATCAGAACTAGGGTTTAGGATATCTTTTCCAACTAGTTCTAAGATTTCTGCACTAAACTTCATACAGTCCTTTATTGTGACTTAGTTCAGTACAGCTTCGATAAATCACAGAATTTTTTAGTACATATAGTAGTATAACATAATATAGATTTTTCTTTGAAAATCATACAACATAAAACAAAATGAGCCCAAAATTAGTGCGAGAAACCAAGTCACAGTTTTTTCCATTTAACATCGCCTTACCCTACTACCTCAACATCCTCATAACCTAACTCCATCCTTGAGTCAAAACTCATTATATTCAAGGGTACTAGTCATAACTCAACCTACATTATAGGGTATGACCGAACTAAAGTATCATCACATTAGAGTTTACTAATCATGATTCTACTATGTACCTCATATGATTCTAAATCATCCTTTCATCATCTCATGCATACCATAGGTCAATTTTAGCATAAATATCCCACTAATAGGGCAACTATGTAGGTAAGTGTTCTAATTAGGGAGACAAAAATGAAATATTCAGAAATCTGACCACTATGGGCTCTGATACCATCTTGTAAGGAGTGGGACTGAAGAGGGAACCACTTCCTACTTAACTTGAGAATAAACACATCTATCTGAACATACTAACAAGCTTGCTCGAGTAGATGTAAATGTTTCTTCTTCTTCAAAAACAATGATATACAAGAATAACCAGAGTGTAGTAGAGGAATAATATTTCTTGACTATATTCCATTTAAACATAAATATCTCCCATTAAAGGGGCTTCCATGAAAGTTACAACACAAGAATCAAGGTAGAGGGATATCCAACTATCTCAAGCCTGTCTCCTTTAGGCTCCACCTAGTAGGTCCATGTCATGAAGTACAGTCTTCTAGGCCCTACACCTGGGGTTGGAAGCATCCCCCAACAAAAGGAGAAAAGTAGATGAATCAACATAAATGTTGGTATGAGCATATTACATTGAGATTGAGCAATATAAAGAATAAAGGTTGTCAAATAAACAAGGCTTCCCATACAAAAAGAAAGGATTACCCAACTAGGCATAAAAATATGAATTTCAAAAGACATATAAAAAGGAGGAATACTTGCCATTAAACCAATATAAAAGTTGTGCCACACAAGAACATATAAATCTTAAGCACAAAACCCATCACAATAATAACAACTTGCATGCATTTGATATAAGCCTATCACTAGCATAATATAAAGTCAGTGGCGGCTAAGGCTCAAAACCTTAAACCTCGATAGAGAATGGCACACAACCAAACTCCCTTGGGATATAATCTAGATATGGGGCATACCATTCTCCATCTGAATAAATAAAAGTGCAAGAGGACTAAAACCTTAGTGCATGTTGGGGAATAAAATCTAGTGCTTAATAATAAAAAGTAGGAAAATAAGAACCCATCAGAATAAAACCCAATAAGCAAAGTATTACATTTCTCTAGGGCAACCGAATTACATAACATGCTAAATGTAGAGGCAAGCATAAAGTTCATTCTTTTATAAGATTGCCATCACAAAAATGGACAAGAAAATCATCTACCACAAAAGTGGGTAAATTAGGGTTCCATTGAGAAGAAAAGTACAATTCAGAGTCAAAAAGAATATCCAACAAAGTATGACGGTCATAAGATCAAAATCAAATAGAATATTTCACATGGAATAAATTTTCAGAAGAAAGAGAGATTGAGTAGGCTATCAAGAGAGAGATAATTTGGGTTGACTACTCAATATAGAAAAATAGATAATGCAATCATACATTTAGGAGAGAGGATATTAGAAATTGCCCAATATAGAAGCAATATGGCATGCAATTATACTTCATATGAAGTCTATATAAGTCCTCAGTCCTAGGTCCAACCCTAGGTCTCTAAACACCTATCAAACATATATGTAGAATTAGGGTTAGGTTTACATTATTAACATGAACCCTAAAAATCACCTTTTTATCATTAATGAATTAGGTCATCAAAACCATGTGATACTATATATTTTATTTTTCTAAATTCATGACATATTATATTTTATTTTTCAGACTTATAGATTATTAGTTATGAATTTTAGAAAATCTAGCCAATTATATAAATCCATAAAATCACTTATTTAATATATTAGAATTAGGCAATGGGATCAATACCATTAGATAGAGAAAAATGCCATGATTCCAAAATACATTTTACTTTAATTTTTTGAGATATAAATAAATTACTATGAATTTGATAGTTCTTGACCAATCAGAAAACTAAGAAAATCCATGTGTGCGTAATGTCCACAAAGACGGGCCCGATGAGTTGGCCCTATCAGGAATGGCCAGTAGGGGACCCACTTCCGACATGGCACAAAGCACAACACGGACAAAGGAAACAATAGAGGGTTAAAATACGCTTTTGCTCTTCAGGGTTACAATCAATAGTTTAGGAGAGTGAATGTAAAGTAAAGCCCAAAATACTAAATAACATGTTAAATGATCTCAAAGGGGAAAATTAATTATAAAGTGTAATCCTCATGTTTGATTTTACTTATAGGCTAAGTTTCATATTTTTGGAGAGTTTCTGGATGTCTCAAATTCATAAAAGAAAGAGAATATAATATAATCTAAAATAATTAAATAAAATAGGAAATTTCTTTAAAAGTAAATAATTGATGCCAAAATTGGATTATTCATGTCCTTAATGATGTAAGTACCAAATTTGGTATAATTTGAAAAATGTTTGAGCATTGAATAAAATAGAAAATGAAGTATGATAATATGCCAAATATTAAGTTGATATAGCTTGCTTTCCTAAAGTTTTGATTTTTTGTCTGCCATGCTGAATCACACTGATTTTCACTCTAGTCGCGCATATTTTGATCGTCATGTTGTCACACCCCTCTTTTATTTTCTTTCCGTATTTAGAACTTGATCAAATGGTCCACTTTGTTTCTCCAATTGTTTTCTCGCTTTGGTCGGCCCATCCAACGGCCACAAAATCCTCTACTACCTTCCTTCCTTTCCTTTCGCAATCTGGAAAGCAAGTTTCTCCCCTATTTTTTCACATAGATCTCACTCATCTCTCATCCTTCCTTTCCAATTTATTCTCTCATGGTTTACTCTCCTATGTACAGATCGGATGACCCTATAAGTGTTAAAGTTTCAAGATTCTTCTGCTCAGTTCGCATCCTAACTCCTTTCCTCATGTTCCTCCTCTATTCTTACCCCTTTCCTTCTCCTCACCACCCTAGGTCATCAAACCACAACAAAGCTCCTCCCTGACCTTGTCTGAACTTCTTAATACTAGTATCTAGCTTTGGTTCAACCAAATCATGCCCCGACAATTACTTCCCCACACCAGTCTGGCTCCAACAAAGTCATGGAGGTGAAGATGAGGTTTTCGGCCTTCCTGGAGTTGGATGGTTCCTGGGGTACCTTCCCTGGGATGGCATGAAGCTTTGAAATTTCCGATTTGGTCCAAAGGTAGGCTCTTGAATATTCCCTCTTTTTGCCATGTTGCCACCCCTATACAAATTACCGAGCTCTAAACCATGATTTCTCGATGTCCCGACGTCGTGAGTTCTGTTGGATCTTCCCGCTTTGTTTGTGTGGGGTCTTAGGAGGTATATCTAACATTTACCAATCTTCCATGTTTTGGTATTGCTTCCTCTGAAGACAGTGATGGTGGCGAGCCTATTTGGAGGATCATGAGCGTCAAGTTTTGTTGTTTGGGATCAATGAGTTTGCCTGGGTAGTGCGAACACATCAGTGTTTCTTGTCGTGAATTGTAAAGACCAGAGATTAGTTTTGATTCACCTGTTGATGAGCTACTTTTCATTGCATTCATCTCGTCGATGAACAAATGAGGGAGAAGATCAACTAAGTATTCACGAGAGCACCCTTGATCAGTTCTTTGTCAGTTTGTCCAAATAAGATGAAAATTCACATATAAACTAATTTTGGTATGTAGATTTCGAATTTGAGGTTTATTTCCAATATTTAAGACTGTTAGTAATTTATCTAATATTTTAGCTCTTATTCCTATTTTATTTTCCAAACAGAATTAAAATTAGTTATCACTATGCAAATAGTGTGAAACTTGGATCCCAAGGCAATTAAGACCCAAGGAACACAATTTCACTCATTTATTCCTATGTTGAGATTTCTTTTTATGAGTTATGTCACCATTAGGATTTTTGACACATTAGCATTATTTTTATAAGAATATTATATCTTTATTATCAACACTTACTTAATGGAGTCCTAGTAATCTCATATTGTTACAAAAATACTTATTATTGTGCACGAAAATTCACATTTGACTCAATGAACATATTTAATTTATAAATTCCTTTTTATTTATATAATTTCACATGAAAATCAAAATTGTCATTTTAACACATGTATTAATCATATTTTCCTCCATTATGTGAGGAAAGGAAATGTATGTAATGTATTTCATGAATTATCTTTCATGTTAACATATATTGAAACTATTATGTAAATGTCTTTTAAATTTTACCCTTGTTTGGTTACAGCTAAAGAACAAACCTCACTGGCTTTCTAATCATGGAATATGATAGGATTCAAGGTTTTGGTTTGTTACATAATATATATCTCTTTAGATGATGACATTTGACTTTAGTATGGAGCTAAGTGATGAGGATGTTAGAGTATTAGGTTCATAAGATGCTAATATGGAAACTTGTGACTTAGTTCTTGCAATTGATTTTGGATCCATCTTTTGTTTTATGTTGAACAGATTTCATCTCTGAAAACTACTTTACATTATACTATTATATGTACAAAAGGAAATTTTATGGATTTTATTGTGAGTTTCTTAAAAAGAGTCACAAAGAATAGATGTATGGAGTTTTAGTAGAGAAACCCTAGAATCAATTTTGAGATAAGTCTTTAACTTACTATTGTTTATGAAGTGATGGCTAAGAAGACGTATCTTGTAATAAATGTTTAGTGGACCTACTCTCTCTCCATTAGGTTGTGGGAGTTGTACCTAGTGACTTATTATATGTTCATGTGAGCCTTAGTTTGTTAGCTTAGAACCCCGAGGACCTAAGATTCAACCCTGAGGTAGATAGGATCATGTGGTTGGAGGCAAGACTTAAGTATATCATGACCACACCCCTATGTTTGATCTAAATTCCTCATACCAGAGGTGGTGATTAGTTTGACTTATTAGGTTAAACCTTTTTAAGTGGTGGAGAGTAGTAGGTTGGTAGTCCAGGTATGGTTAGATTTTGAAGATGAAATCCTCTTTAAGGGTAGAAGGTTGTAACATACCTAAACTTGTCCTCCTGGCCCTTGAAATACTAATCCTAAGGCTTGGATTCCTTGAATTAGTTCAAGAATAAACTCCCTATAAGTTATACACTTTGAGACATAAACGGGATTAATAAGTAAGTGGTTAGTATGAAATATAGATAAATGTTTAAGGTAATTGGAAAAACACTTAAAATAAATATTGGGAATCATATAATGTTCAAGGGTATGACCTTTTCATTAATAGGATGGTAATATTAAGTAGTTAGTGCTAAAATGATTAATATGGAATATTAATAAGTAGTTAGACTCTTTTCATAATGAATCGTATTCAGATAAAGTAAACAACTCGTACACCTAAAATAAAATATATGAAGTGTAATCTATAAATCCATGTAACAAAATATGGCAACCTTCATATATACACTTACAATGAACTAACATAATATAATTCACAAGTCCGTGTAGCAATACATGGCAATCTATGTAAAAATATATGACAATCCATGTAATAGTATATGGCAATGTTCATATATACACTTAAGATAATTAACGAAGTATAATTAATAAATCCATGTAATAATGTATGCCACACTTAATATAATATATAATATATATGCATGTAATTATGTTAATTTGTTCCCAACCTTCAATAAGGTGACTAATTAAGTTAATAGTGATGTAAATGAGATTAAACATATCCATATAGCAAGACTGATGGGAATTTTTTTAACAATCATTAAAAGAATATAACAGATAATGGAGATGGTTTATTTTAATTGGAAAGATAAACATCTTTAGAAAAAGAAAACTTGAAATAAATAATAAGTAGTTACATATGAGATGTAAGAAAAGTAAGTTGTGTATTCAATAATGCCCAAAATGGGATAAATCGCCTCCAACTAATTTAAAAATGATGTAAGTATCTTAAAAGTAATCAATGTGATAATGTACATAAATAGAATATAAATTTGTGTCTAAATAAATCATGTGTACTTATAACAATCTGCATGAATATAATGAGAATAGTTGCAGATACAAAATTAGGAAAACCATGGGATGTAAATATAATCATAAAAGAAACCAAATCCAAATTTAGTTTAGAATAATGCATTAACTAATACATATGGAAAAAACATCGTCACACTTGAATTTATTAAAAAATAGATCTATAATGCATAAGTGGAAAGTAGTAAAAAAATTCAGATTTTCCCATTTTGGTTGTCTTTAGAGGACATTATTCATATTATGGAAACAATTACCATAAGTAGGGAGACTAAGTTATGTAGAGGAAATTACAAATAAATACAGTTGAGGACAACTAGAATGAGATTGAGGAATTTAAGGAAATATAAGAAATGATATACTTCCTCATGAGTAGATAATCTCAAAATAATAGTAAATATTCAATATACATTGTAGTAATATTTATTCTTATGTTGGAAAAATATTCATATATATATATATATGAAATAATCCACTAATTAATCTCAAAACAAAAAAGTAATGTCAAATTTATTCCTTGTGTAATATTTTGGTCTAGCTGCCGAATTCCACTTCAATTGGATAATCCTAGTTGCCATAAACAAATTATAAAGCAATTTAACAAGATAATTCTAAAAGGACCAAAATAAATAAAATGACATGTTAAACATTTCTAAAAGTAGAAATTGATGGTAAATTTAGATTTGACATGCTCAAAGTAGTCTAGACATCAATTCCAATGTTAATCAAATAGTCATAGATTGGAAAAATAAAATAGGAAATAAGGTAATAAATTGAACATATACATATGACATTTATTTGATGAATTGGATTCTTATCCTAAAGTTTCACAATTTACTCATGTCGCACAAGGATAATTTTCAAATTTTACCAATTGAATATAATTCATATGTAATGATCTAATTAGATGATGGTAGACTCATCACATACCACATATTACTAATTAAAATATAGAGGAATCATACCTTCACAAAAAAAATCTCTCTTGGATCCTTCATGCATCCTAATTTTCCTACAATTTTTATATTACAAACATTTTGCAAAACCTTTTCTCCTATGGTTGAGTGAGAGACCTATCTACCACCAAGAAGGATATCCTATATATATATATATATATATATATATATATATATACATACATACATATATATGCTTTTCTCCCAACCACCAAGAAGCAATAGACTTAACCCAAAACCTACCAATTCCTTATCCAATCGTAGCAAACCATCTTGACAACCTCCTCCATATTCAAAGTAAGTGTGATGATTATTCTCCCTCCATTATGATACCCTTGCCAACTATAGGGTCAGAAACAATCTACAAACCACTAGGAAACCTTTTTATCCCTTGAGAGTCCCTTGTCCACATACTCCTTCTCATTGTAGTTATTTGTATATACTCTCGATTGTCTCTGGTCATAAAGAAATGTTACAAAAAAAACTTATGAACTACGGTAGGAAGCTTTATTCATTGCAACTTTTCTAGGAACAAGGTAATATTCTACTTCCTCTTCTTCCCTTTTGTTCCTCCAAATTTTGGTCTTATATATAAGCAAACACCCATATTTTCTCTATCTTATGTATGTTGGATTCTATTATCCATATTAAAATTGGCATGTGTTTCTCTCTCTTGATCTTCTTGGAACTTAAGCGCTAATCTTCTTAATGAAGCTATTTCCTTAAAATTGTTGTTATTTTAAAGATCTCTTTTGTTACTAGATACTCTTTCATCATTAAACTTTGTTGGATTCTCTTTTGTGGGTCCTTTTACCCCACTTGATATTTAGTTGATATTCTCATCTTTCATGTGTTGAATTAAGCGTTCTTATTCTTTTTCTTTTTCTTTTTCTATGCATCATGTGGTCATCACTAGTATAATGTGACGTGCGTGATTTTGTGTTGATGTGTAAGTTCCCAACTTGATAATACAAAAGTTATAATTCCTATAAATGAAATTATTAGAGAATATGTGTATCCTTTCCTTCTTAAGAGAAGATGTTTATATGCTCCTACTCACCCCACACTCATGGTAAATGTGATATTTCCCACCAACATGTCTATATTGTTCTAATTTTTCACATATAAAATACATGGATTCCTTTCTCATATTTATCATCCTCTTATTAATCTTGAATAAACTTATTTATTACCTCTATATTTGTGCACGTATGATAGACTGAACTTATTTAGAGTATAGGTATACTTGTTCCAATATGATATTATTGGGTTCTCCTTTCCACCCCAAGTGCACCTTTACACTCGTACTATATATTTTGACCTCGCCTTCCCACCCAGGGTGGACCTTTCCACCAGACTTAGGCTTGATATTTTATGCATCTTAGTCCTTCTTAAATAATAGTAATCTGATTGTTTAAAACACACTTCTTATGTTTGTGATATTATTGATGTGACACTGATTAAGGTAGGATACTCTTTTATTGTTATCTTATTAAAATATTTTCTTTGATATCCACTTGGTTGTTCTATTTCCATCTTGATCTAGGAAGCATAAAGTCCAGTGATGTCCTTTTTCCTTAGTATTTCTTAATACTTATTAACATGCACATACAAGCATTTTCATGTCGAGTACTTCCACTTTATCTTCTCTTGTGGGGTATGCTTCCAACTCCTTAGGTAAATAATATGGTGGACTTTACATGAGAACCTGAACATGGCTTAGTGGAGTGGTTTTTTAGGAAATAGACTTGAAATAGTTTGGATATACCTCTAGTTAAATTTTGGAGTTGTTAATTTCATGTAAGCCCCCTAGTGGGAGATTATTATGTAATCTTATAAATTGAATATAATCATGATATTTGATTTCCACTTCTATTCTAGTATACCATTATTTTGAGAACTGGATAAGAAAAACACACCTATTCCAACATGTGTTTGGATTAGATGGTTTTATTACTCAAATTAGTGATGAGTAAATCCCCTCTCAAGTCCTAGTTCTTACATTTGTACTAGTTGAAGTATCATGTTTTGTCTCTCATGGTGATTGTTATAGTATATGATATGTAAAATTATTGTATATGTAATGGTGATGGGATATATACGAATATAATATCAAATCTCTAAATTTAGTATCAAGTTTAAAATTCCTTCCAATTTTAATATACATGAAAACCTTGATCAACTATGTGTGGGAACGTCAAAGTAGGTGCATCATCTATCTTAGAGAAGTGTGATAAGAGGTATGTGGGTATGTCAAAGTAGGGTGCATATTGTATTATATTAGCCTTTGGGATTGACTTAAATAAGGTGATCTTAATAGTATTAAGCATATAAAGGCATAAGGATTCCATATACTTGATAAGATGATTTATGATAAGGATTTGTTCATCCATCTATCCTAGAGTTGTATTGGATGTGATTGGCAACTGCACAACTAAATAGTTAAGTTGTGAGCGTCAACCAATGTTCACTCATAACTTAATGTATTATGGATCTTGGATCACCAAAAGATTACTTGATGAAAGCGTCCAAATTAATAGTGAGGGATATTACTTTGATCAAACTCTGAGGAATTATTAATTGTAGTCCAAAGTAATATTATAAAATCAAGTTATTTTCAAATCAAATTATTAACTCGTGCAAATAATTTCTTTATACTTATAATGGAAAAACACACAACAACTTCCCCTTTAGATCATTCCTTGAGAAAGAAGAGTTGAACTGAAATAACTTCTATGATTGGTATTAGACATTGTGAAAGTTCTCATTCATGAGTGTAAGCTCTATGTCGTGTAAACACCTAAATTAAAAAAAATCCAAATGTGCCTAGAGCGAAAAGGGAAGCTTATCATAGCGTATCAATCACATTATTTACATCCAATGCCTCATGCTATTCTTCACAAATCATGAGCTTCCAAATCAACATGAGAATGTGAGAGTTATAAATATGGCCACACATCTAAAAAAAAATAAGTTCCAAGAACAAGAAAGACATGAGAGGTATGATTTCTCCAAGGCCATGTTAAAGTATAACATGATTGAAGGTGATCTAGTTGGCCCAATGTACTCAAGTTGATTGGGAATCTAGAAAGCCTAGAGAGTCTAGGATTCCCCTTAGGCCAAGTATTGGTCATGATTGTAATCTTTCAATTGGTGTCAAAATCTTACAATTAGTATGTCATGAACTATAACATGAACAACCTTGTTCCACTATTGCTAGAGTTGCTTAGCATGTTGAGAACTATTAAGACTTGAATGAGAAAAGAAAAGCCAAGGTCTGCACTGATGGTCATTAAAAGAAAGGGTAAGTAAAAGGGTAAGGGAAAACCTAAGAAGGTTTCTCAAGCTAGCCAAAATCCCAATTCTTTTGCACTTGAAGCTAAGCAGGAGTAGGAAAAGAAGACAATTGTCACCAGACTGGATATAGAACAAGAATTATTTACCTTGAGGAACTAAAGAATGAGGGGATAGAGATCTACACATCATGTATATATATGATAGAGATAAATGTATCTACTTATTCATGTTGGGTATTGCATGCTATATGTGGATCTCACAAATGATCTAAAATGTATGTTACAAAAAAAAGTTGAATCCTTGCTAGAGAGGTGGATCTATGAGTCGATAATGTAGCAAGAGTTGTTGCACAGCTGTAGGCACCTACAGTTTTACACCGACCAGTAGGGTTTTAATGGAGTTAGAGAACTGTTATTATGTTCCCGTCATAAATGGAAGAAATATTTCTATTTCTTGTTTGGATGAGAATGGTTTTAAAATTTCTAATAAAGAATGGTCAAATTTCTATTCCAATATATGAAACATTCTATGGAAGTTCCCCAATCTTTGATGGTCTTTAGTTATTGGATCCCCAGACAAACATGCATAACATGAATACTAAGAAGTTAAAAACTTGATGACTCAAACAAAACTTACTTTTGGCACTATAGTCTAGGGCACATAAATGATAAATACATTTCTAGACTCCATAAAAATTGTTATATGGACTCATTTGATTTTGAATCAACAAAGAATGTGAATCTTGTTTATTGGGAAAGATGATAAAATCACCCTTCACAAGTTAAAGTGAAAGGGCAAGTGACTTGTTGGGACTCATACACACTAATATGTTTGACCTTTTAACACAAGTTCTAGTGGTGAATATGAATACTTCATCACATTTATTGATGACATTTAGATATGCATATATGTATCTTACGAAACACAAATTAGACTCTTATAAAAGTTCAAAGAATTCATGAAGTAAGTAAAGAACCAACTAAGCCCAGAGTTTTAGGCCCTTCAGAGAAACCTTGGTATTGTACAACAGTTGACTCCACCTAGAATACCACAACAAAATAGTGTGTCAAAAAGAAGGAATTGCACCTTGTTGGATGTTGAACAATCAATGACGGGTTTAGCTAATATTTTGAATTCCCTATGAGGATATGCACTTGAAATTTCCACATTTACACTTAACTGTGTACCTTATAAAGTGGTTCAAAAGACACCATACGAGATATGGAATGGTAAACATCCCAAAATTCTTTTTTGAAGATTTGGGGATGTGCAACTTATGTCAAGAAACAATTCTGTAAAAATCTCAGACTCAAATATGATAAATTTTTATTTGTTGGATACCGTAAGTAAACTAATGGTTATTACTTCGATATTCCATCTAACAACAAATATCTGTATCCAGAACTGTTGTATTTCAAAAAAATGAATTCATATCCAAAAAATCAAATAGATGAAAATAGATCTCGAAGAGGTTCAGGCCAACATGATAACAAATGAATTATGGATGTAGATGAGAAAAATAGAGAAACTCAAGACGTTGGAATCTCAAATTCCCCATATACTACAAGAATCTTGAAGTTATTCTAATACACATTTAAAGACAGAGATTGGGATTTTTCATGACTCAACTAAATGATTTGTTAGTTATGAATGATGAGGCCATTGAGGGACCAGATTCTAGTAAATGGGTTGAGTCCATGAGATATATGATGCACGCCATGTAAGCCAACAAAGTATGAATTTGGTGGATGCACCTAAAGGGGTAAAACCCATAGGATGCAAGTGGGTCTTCAAGAAGAATACTGGCATGGTTGGTAATATATCATTTTATAAAGGGAGGTTGGTTGCAAAAGGTTTCATACAAGTTCAAGGTTTTGAATATGAAAGCTTCTCACCGTCTTGTATGGCTAAATCTGTCAGGACCATGCTTGCCATTGCAGCTTATCATGAAAATGTGATTTGGAAAATGAATAATAAAACTATTTTCCTCAATGGGAATCTTCATGAAGATGTGTACATGACACAAACTAAAGATTTTACAGCTCCAAATGAAGCCAATAAAGTTTGTAAGCTACAAAGGTCAACTATGGGTTGAAAAAACATGTAGAAGCTAGAATATTCTTTTGACGAGACACTCAAAGTTTAGATTTATTCTTATAAGTTGAACCTTATTTTTGTAAGAAGGTTAATGGGAGCATAATTATATTTATCATATTATATGTAGATGACATTTTTATGATGGAAAATGTCATACCTACTCTACAATTGGTTAAGACTTGGTTGGGATATACCTTCTCTATAAAGGATTTAGGTGAAGCATTCTATATCCTTATAATCAAGATATATAGAGATAGATATATATGTATTCTTGTCCTCATACAGAGTACATGCGTTGACAAGGTTTTGAACGTGTTTAGCAAGAAAGATTCTAATAGAGAAAACTTACATGTGTTACATGGAATGGGTATCTCTAAATCTTAATGATCCAGCTCTTTGGAAGTGTGGGTATGTATAAGTAAGATTCCATATGTATCTACAATTGGACATATCATATATGCACCATTATGTACACACCCAGATGTCTTGTATGCTTTGAGCATGACATGCATGTGCTAATTTCATCCCAATGGAGGTCATTGGATTTTCATGAATAATACATTAAAGTACATGAGAAGAACAAAGGGTACATGCTTAATCTAAGGAGGGGAAGAAAACTTAGTTGTAAAAGGTTACACTAATGCAAGCTTCCAAACCAACAGTGATGATTACCAATTGCAATTAGGATTCATAATTTTCCTAAATGACAACGTTATAAGCCAGAAGAGTTCCAAGCAAGAGACAATAGTTGATTCTACAATAGAATCCAAGTGTATTGTCACATATAATGTGGTAAGGGAATCATTATGGATCAAGAAGTTAATTATTGAACATGGGTGGTTCCAACCATAAAGGATCTGATAGAGCTTTAATGTGACAACAATGGATTCATTGCACTTGTTAAGGAATCTAGATTACATCAACATTTCAAAATACATATTATAGTGATATCGTATCATACCAGAGATTGTGCAATGAGAAAATGTAAAGATTGCATCATATCAACTAAAAGCAATGTTATTGATCCCTTAACAAAAACACTTTCATAGAAGAAGCATGATGGTCATGTTAGATCACTTCAAATCTACATCATGAGTGATTGGATCTAGTGCAAGTGGGAAACTGTTGGTCATACGTCATGAGAGAACATCCCAAAACCAACTTCTCACTAGACCACCCCTAGACTACACTATGAGTTTTGTCCTCCCTCACATACAAATCAAAATCAAATTCTTGATAGGTCACCCATACTAGTACTACTATGGGTTAAGCATGCTTAATTGTAACATTCTTAGTAATGAGCTCCATAAAAAGGAGGTGCACCTTGATATGAGGAGTATAATAATTCCTTTGAAGATCATTTTATCCCAAGCCTAAAATTTAAGAATGTTGTATAAAATGTCTATTCAACATTCTAGGGTATATAGTCGTTGTAGTGAGTCAAATTCATTTTTACCATTAAGAATTGAGTGATTGTGCACTTGGTCAAAAACCTGAGTTTAGATGACTCAATCTTGTTTGAATTGTCAATTCTATAGTTTGGTGAGATGTAGAAGGAAATTACCCAAGGGCTCTATCTTATTTGATATAATAGCTTAACTAATGTAACTCTATTGACTTGTAGTTAAACCAATAAAATCTCACTCTAACGTAGAGTTTGATCATGAATGAACCTAGAGTTTTACTCAAATTTACAATAGACCCCTTTCAGCTGTTCTAGAATTTTGGATGATCATTTACCCATCAAACTTATATTTTTACTAACCATGTTCTAGACATCAACTAGATGAGCACTTATGGATACATGTAATGGATATTATAGATGTGTATAGTTCTATCAAGGTTAAAAGTTGATCCGATGACTTTCATCTACATAAAATAAAATATTATTTCTCATTCACTCTAAGCCATAGGAGTTAAATTTTTATTCTTGGCATACCATTTAAATTTGAATCTATTTATCTTAATATAACCTAAAAACTTGATAAACATTTTAAAGAATAACATGTGAAGTAACTAACTCAGTAAAAATAGGAATTAAATGTTATCTTGGGGTAAAGTTTTTGGGTCTTTGTTGTTTCACCATCAAGATGTCCTCACCCAACCAAAGGCTTTGGGTTCCTCGTGTAGATATGTACAAGGTATCTAGTTGTGAAAAATATTATGTGCAAAATGATGTTGGCAGAGGTCCTTAAACAATACATATCTATATTTGAGGAGGGATGATGGAGGGTTCTAGTTATTTTCACTATAGAGATATAATGATAATTTGCACTAAGTGGTCATTCATGGAATGGACCTCTCCTCTCAATTAAGGGATATTGGATATTTTGGGATCTCTAAAGTCTACCTTGATGTACAAACTGGTGAGAATTCATTAAAAAATGGAAGTTGGCTCTAGGAGGCCAAGGGTTGATGTTGGTGTGGGAAACACAAACCATGGCTACTTTGTGGGTTGATTAATTAGGCACCTTGGTTTTCGTCGTTCTACTTCCCTGACTACCTTGTAAAGAATTTAATTGAAGTGGGAAAGGAAAAAGTATGTCACATGGTTTGGGCATTTGAGTCCCCTGTCATGAAGGAATTTCACTCTAACGCCCAAATACTCTAACTCTGTCCTTTTATTAGAACGATATGACCTAGTAGGAACTAGAGATCCAACAAGAGAGAGAGAGTAATGAGCTAGTGATGGAATAATATCCCCCAACAATTGAAGGAATGGGGTATGTTATTGTAGTTTACAACATCATATGTTGTTAATCCTCCTTAATTGCACATTTATGATATACACAGTATTCACTAAGGTCTCTGTAGATATTACCTTGCACATAAAGTTGTTGTATGACTATCTACTAACTAGAGTAGACCATGTAAAATGGAATCTAGGCATGCATTGTGGCTCATAGTTAGACTATTGGGAGTCTCGTGGATCTTCTCCTATTGAGTTTCACAATACATATATACAATTATGGATCAGATCTAAGACATGCCTATGTCAGGTCAAGTGTGTCTTATTTTGAGACTTTTGTGGTGTCTTGTATGAAGGGTCATGGCCCTCTTTGATGATGTCATGTAGGTATTAATCCCATTCTTACATTTACATAGTTGTGTTTCACTATGACATCAATAGTCTTATTGTACTTGCATCTTGAATAAGGTTCTTGCATTCTAAACACATTCCATATCGGTTTATCTTGAAATATTTGAAAGGGAAGAGTATGGAAACAAATGAGTTGGTTACTGATTGGGTGGGTGGAATTAGAGGGTAAATAAAGGACAAGGATGTGGTAGAATTTGGTAGGGGTATTTGGTTGTCTAGGACGATGGGTATTCCTTTAGAAAGTGAGGAAGGACAAGTAGCATAGAGAAGGTATTCCAATTTTTTTGGAGTATCATCTTAGTGTTTGATGGGGTGGATGATCTCTTCTTTGGTAATGGAGGATCTTGTTGGGGAGGTAAGATATGGGATATGAAATGGAGAATAGCCTCAAACATATAATACTATTTTAGGAATGGGATGGATTTGATAAGTTTGGGAGGAGACTACGTTGAGGTATGGGTTTGTTGGTGCGAGTGTTTTCAAAGGGGCTTATGGTTGTACATTTTTTGGTTTGGAATGAGAGGGATAGAAATTTAAAAGTTGGTTCCACAAATTTGAATCTAGTGTTAGGGAATGTAGAAGTGTTGGGGATGTTTTGAGCCATTTTAACTCATAATGTATTAGGGGATCGTGCATGTTGCTCGATGTACATTGGGCATTTACCAGAGGACATCGAGGAGGGAAATTGTGGATTTGTTCTTCAATGGATTAGTGCCTTTAGGTGGTGAAGTTGACTAGATATATGATGATGATGGTGATTTTTTTTATAGGAGATCATTTTGGGTTCTATTTACCCTGCCAGCTAGGACATGCAACCTTTGTCGCTTGATGAAGGTGGGCTATATCTACAATCACTCGTTGACCGAGATGATTTTATACTATGTTGAGAAACAAGAAATTGACAAATAATGACTCAATATGGGGACAATGTACTTCTCAATATGGAAGTGATCTATCTCAAAACCCGAAAAATAGATGGGGTTTCTCAACTTCTTGGAAAAGAATGGTGAATATGTAGCCTAAATGTATAAATATTGATAATAGAGATGATCAATGTGACTTTTCAGATAAAAGAATCCTATTGAAGTGCTTTCTATAATGTACAGTCCAAACTACATAAAGTTTGACTACATAAAGAACTCCATTAAGACATCCTTCCAACTTTTGACAGAGTTCGTAATTGGAAGCATACTGATATTGAATGCATATTATACAAATTGTCCTTTTGATTAAGTTGAACTCCTCTTTGGTTAGTGCAAATACCAGAAATATGTTTGGGAAACATCTGGTGCGATTCCGCTAGAGGTGCAACACACTAGCCGATTTGACCCGACTAGATGCGCCCCACGAGGTCGGAACACACGGGATAAGGGATTTTGCTTTCAAAATTTATAAACCTAACTAGCACACCTACTTCTACTAAAACAACTACACCCGCAAGCGCACGGGGTCGTGTCATAGTATAGGAAGGTGGAAAGTATAGGGTCAATCCACAGGGAAAAGAGGGGGCACTAGAGCTAGGTTAGTTTGGCTAGGTTCCTACTGCAGAGACTAGGGTTAAGGGTTTGAAGGTGGTTTTGATTGTTAACTAAGGATGAATAAGAGAGCAGTTAAAGGCAGGAATGAAATCTACGTTAACCCTAGACTAGATTAAGACTAAGCAGGAAAGAAAGGACTAAGCTAGGTATGAAAAGACAAATTATGCTAAGGCAAGAAAGAGAAAAGCAAAAGAACAATTAAAGAACTAAATTAGCATAAACAAGGCAAGAGCAAGGCAAAAAGCTAACTAAGCAAGAAAAGAACTAACTAAGCTAAGCGAGCACAAAACTAGGGTTTTAAGCAGTAAAGAGATGTGTGGGCTGTTTAAGGGTATGAACTTATCACTTAAGTTGGGGGGTGACATGTGAACATTATGATTCCATTTAGATCATCCAAACCAAACAACAAGTTAGAGTCTAATGGATTAACCTAAGCTACTAACTGGCCATGGATATGCTAGGTTGTGTATAGGGGAACTAGTCCCTAACACCCCCTACTACCCTTACGAGGCTCAATTGGATTAGGGATTAGGTTCAATTCAATTAGAGTCTAATCAAGTCTAGGTTTCTATATTATGCATTCCTAGGGCAATTAGGGGCCGAGGGTAGTAATGGGGAGGTGAGATTAGGGTTTTGGACCCCAATTCCCCCACATTCTAGCCTTGAGAAGGCACCATGCTAATTGCACTAGAATTATCTAATCTAGCTACTTAGATCTCTCACTTAGGTTTAGGGAGATTGATTAAGATGTAGGAAGATGGGAGGCAGCCTAGGGATCCAAGAATTGGACAAAGGGGCAAATCCCAAAATTCACACATATAAGCAATTTGCCTAAATTCCTAGGTGATTTCACACACAAACCAACAAGTAATCCATGGAGAAAGAGATGCAAATAGAATATAATCATTAAAAAATGAAATTACAAAGTTTACATGTCATTTTCCCCCAACATGGTATCAAAGTAACATATTTTCCCCCAAACAGCCCACCCAATAGCTACTCATAAACATGGAAAATACAAAAAGAAAGGAGAAAGAGGTAGAAGAATCCATGGAGCTCGGTGTAGATGAAGCAATCCTCCTCTCCAGCAACTACAGGACGTCCTCCTCCCTCATCCAAGGATGAAATGGAGTGGGATGATGGTGGGAAGTGGATGGAAGGCTTAGATATGGGGGGTTATGTGGTGGAAATGGTGAAATGGAGTGGATTTGAGGTGGAGGTGAAGTGGAATGGAGTGGAGGTGACAAGGGGGCGAAAATGGGAGTAGAAGGTAGCCAACCCCCCGACCCTCAGCCGCCACTAGGGCTTATATAGGGATCTAGGGGGTCTAGGGTTAAGTTAGGGGCAAAATGGGGAAAGCAGTGAAAACTAGGTGGATTTTGTGAGTAGCACGGCCGTGGTGGGTCACCACGGTCGTGGTGGGTAGGGTAGACCACGGCTGTGGTGGATAGGCACGGTCGTGGGTTTATTAGAATGTGGAGATCACAGGGATAGGTTCATGGATGGCCACGGTCGTGGGGAGGTCACCACGGTCGTGGTGGGGACCTATGGCCACGGTCGTGTTGATCCCCACGGTCGTTTTGGCCATTTTCATCAATTTCTGGGAGTTTTACTGATTTTTTGTACTTGGGGCATGTCCACCACGGCCGTGGGGGCTCACCACGGTCGTGGTGGTGTCTCTCCCATGCATTTGAGCCTTGAACTTGATCATCCATGGAGGGTATTGCTTCAAAACTTTCTTTGACCACTTGGGGTAGGTTGGAAGTGGTTTTGGCCTCATTTTGAGCTCCTCCAAGCTTGAGGAAACCCTAGACTGGACCATCCTCTTTCCATGCCATCAAGTAGTGGACAAAGTACCTATAAAACATGCAAAAAGCCTCCATAAGTGCATTTGATATAAATAATCATATTGGGGGAAATAACATGTAATATAACAAGTATAGATGTGGCTGAAATGCAAAATGACACAAGATAAAGCCCTAAGATAGGGCTGAATCACCACCCCAAACTTGAAACATACTTGTCCTCAAGTATGCTCCAACTCAATCTCTCTACAAACTTTTCACATTCAAGACATGAAAAATGCAATGTAAAAGGTGATTATTGCTGAATGGGCTCAAAGATGACTAAGTACATGCATTCCACCTCTCTCCTCTCCTACTTTCACAAACCAATCATGAAAAGAGCACAAAGCATATGAACTTCAAATATAGTGCTTAGAATACACAAGATATCCATATTTCTTTCATGTAGTTCCGGGTAGACCGTTTCATAATGGTGTTAATCCAAGATGACTAGGAGTGTTGTTTCACCTTCATACTTTTAATCTTATGCTTCAAATCATGCCAAATGACCCACGTGGTTGCGGAAAAGGGCAAAATGAGCTAGGTTTGATGTTTCCTAGCTCGATGGGTATGAAAGTGGAAGAAAGGGTTGTGGTAAGCTTTTTGGAGTGTTTTACACACTCATCTTTTCTTTATTTGAATGCTCTTAAATAGGAGCATCCTTTTATTTTGTTTTTGCTTTTCTTTTTCTTTTCTTTTCTTTTCTTTCGTGCCCTTGGTGTAGATAGGGCATATGGTGGATAGAGTGAAGCGGGGAGGTAGAGATGTGGACACCCCAAACTTTTGGAGGTGGCCACGGCTGATATGTGCACTTTGGCATCCTTTAATGAGGCGGAGGGGTAAGAAGATGGTGAGAGAAAAGTCGAGTCAAAGAGGGGTCATAGGTATGATTCTCCACATAAGATATCCTGCATGAAAATTAATCCAATACTTCATCCTAGATATCACACCACATGAATGAACAAGATGAAATTGATATATCAAACAAGTGATTCCACAAGCACTAAGCATTCAAAGCTTGCTCAACTTCACAATTCAGCCAAATCAATCACAAACACAAGAGAGGTGATGCACATGTAAAAAGTCAAGAATTGATACAACTTAGCAATAAACAATGATAAGTCACTTGCATTTGTCAAAGGTCAACATTTTAATTCAAAACAGTAGAGATTGGGTCAAAACACAATTTTTAGACAAGAAATTCCAAATTTGGGCAAAATTGGCCAAAATGGTGCCAAGTTGCCTCCAATCACATCTAAGCTTATATTATTGAACTTAAAACAGCAAACAAGCAAATCTTAGCTAAAACATGCAGAAATTACCAAAAATCTACATGATATGCAATGCATGGCAAAAAGAGCATTTTTTTTTTAAATTACGCAAAAATGACAAGAAAGTAAACGACATGGCATGCAGGTATGCAAAGCAGTAAAGATGACTAAGGTAGATGGCAAAAGCAAGAAAACAAAAGTGAATGTGGCAGGTGAAATGCAAAGTGAAACTAGGGCATACCTGCCCTACCACCCCAAACTTTTGAATCATGTTGTCCTCAGCATGATCCTAGAGTTTAGGATGATAGGGTAGACGATCATGGCTCTCTCAAGGCTCTGGCGGTGTTCCTCCCTATGGTGGAGGATATGCGTAGTAGTTGTCCCATTAATCTGCCTTGAGTGGCTGAAATTGGTCTGTTGCATAGCCGTGCTACGTAGTACGGTCGTGGTGGCTTCAGGTTGCACGGTCGTGCTTCCTGGCACGGCCGTGGTGCAGTCCTTTGGTAGCTTTTCTCAATTTTGCTTCTGAATCCAGGGACTTGGTGTGTTTTTCATGAAAATGACCACGGTCGTATTGATGTGCCACGGCCGTGGTGGTCCCTGTAGCTATTACTCTCAAAATGAGGAACATCAAACACTCAAACACTTGACCCAAAGTGATTTTTCTTTGAATCCTTCTCTCAATTGTACTCAAATTTCCTTCATTTCACCATGTTACCACCTGCACATCTTAAAACTAGACAAAAACTATTAAACACAAGTGTGTGTGTGTTTTCTTGGAAAGTGTAAAAACAAAGCAATTGTATCAAAAAGCGAAGGTTGGGTCAAAATTTTCCAAACCTATGTGGGTTGCCTCCCACAAGCGCTAAGTTTCATGCCTTCAGCCAGGCTTGTTGTTCTTTCACCATCAACCATGGTCCAAAAACAAAATGTTTGCACCCCCATCATAAGCAATCCTCTCAAATGCTTTCCTTGATTGATCTTCCTCCCAAGGGTCATGCGAGCTTCGTAAGTCTTTTTCAGCAATTCTCTCTCCTTGGGGATCATCATCATAGATCTTAATCAGCCTTAAGACCCTCAGAAATCTCATGCCATAGGTTTTCTCTCTCTTGAGGAACGGGTCTTCATAGGAACCAAAGATAGGGGTCTCAATCATATCAATTTGCTCATGGGAAGTAGGGGGAGCATGTGATAGTTGTGGTGGTGGCATCGGTGTTGATGGTCGTTGGACTTTAGGTGGAGGAGGGCATTGAGCTGGTTGGAAGGTGAATTGGTGGGAGGGTTGTGGTGATGGAGGTGGTAGAATGAATTGAGGTTGGAAGGTGAACTGGTAGGAGGGTTGTGGAAATGGAGATGGTGGTAGTGTGTAAGGCTTAGGATAGCCTTGGAGGTAGGGTAGTGGAGGAGGGAATTGAGGTTGGAAAGTGAAGTAGTGGGAAGGTTGCGACAATGGAAGTGGTGGAGGTGTGTAAGGCTTAGGGTAGCCTTGGAGGTAGGGTGGTGGAGGAAATGGATGGGTTTGTGCATTTTGGCCTTCCGTTTTATCTTCTCCGAGTGGCTTGTCACATGCACAAGGCACAACCAAACAAAAGAAAGCAAGTTAGCAAACCAATATACACAAAGAATGCAAAGAGTAATGAATAAAGAATAGCAATGATGAGGGCAGTAGGAAAAGTCAAAGCAAAACTAACTAGCTAGGCCGAGCACCTCTAATCCCCGGCAACGGTGCCAGAAAGCTTGGTGCGATTCCGCTAGAGGTGCAACACACTAGCCGATTTGACCCGACTAGATGCGCCCCACGAGGTCGGAACACACGGGATAAGGGATTTTGCTTTCGAAATTTATAAACCTAACTAATACACCTACTTCTACTAAAACAACTACACCCGCAAGCGCACGGGGTCGTGTCGTAGTATAGGAAGGTGGCAAGTATAGGGTTGATCCACAGGGAAAAGAGGGGGTACTAGAGCTAGGTTAGTTTGGCTAGGTTCCTACTGCAGAGACTAGGGTTAAGGGTTTGAAGGTGGTTTTGATTGTTAACTAAGGATGAACAAGAGAGAAGTTAAAGGCAGGAATGAAATCTACGTTAACCCTAGACTAGATTAAGACTAAGCAGGAAAGAAAGGACTAAGCTAGGTATGAAAAGACAAATTATGCTAAGGCAAGCAAGAGAAAAGCAAAAGAACAATTAAAGAACTAAATTAGCATAAACAAGGCAAGAGCAAGGCAAAAAGCTAACTAAGCAAGAAAAGAACTAACTAAGCTAAGCGAGCACAAAACTAGGGTTTTAAGCAGTAAAGAGATGTGTGGGCTGTTTAAGGGTATGAACTTATCACTTAAGTTGGGGGGTGACATGTGAACATTATGATTCCATTTAGATCATCCAAACCAAACAACAAGTTAGAGTCTAATGGATTAACCTAAGCTACTAACTGGCCATGGATATGCTAGGTTGTGTATAGGGGAACTAGTCCCTAACACCCCCTACTACCCTTACGAGGCTCAATTGGGTTAGGAATTAGGTTCAATTCAATTAGAGTCTAATCAAGTCTAGGTTTCTAGATTAGGCATTCCTAGGGCAATTAGGGGCCGAGGGTAGTAATGGGGAGGTGAGATTAGGGTTTTGGACCCCAATTCCCCCACATTCTAGCCTTGAGAAGGCACCATGCTAATTGCACTAGAATTATCTAATCTAGCTACCTAGATCTCTCACTTAGGTTTAGGGAGATTGATTAAGATGTAGGAAGATGGGAGGCAACCTAGGGATCCAAGAATTGGACCTAGGGGAAAATCCCAAAATTCACACATATAAGCAATTTGCCTAAATTCCTAGGTGATTTCACACACAAACCAACAAGTAATCCATGGAGAAAGAGATGCAAATAGAATAAAATCATTAACAAATGAAATTACAAAGTTTACATGTCATTTTCCCCCAACATGGTATCAAAGTAACATATTTTCCCCCAAACAGCCCACCCAATAGCTACTCATAAACATGGAAAATACAAAAAGAAAGGAGAAAGAGGTAGAAGAATCCATGGAGCTCGGTGTAGATGAAGCAATCCTCCTCTCCAGCAACTACAAGACGTCCTCCTCCCTCCTCCAAGGATGAAATGGAGTGGGATGATGGTGGGAAGTGGATGGAAGGCTTAGATATGGGGGGTTATGTGGTGGAAATGGTGAAATGGAGTGGATTTGAGGTGGAGGTGAAGTGGAATGGAGTGGAGGTGACAAGGGGGCGAAAATGGGAGTAGAAGGTAGCCAACCCCCCGACCCTCAGCCGCCACTAGGGCTTATATATGGATCTAGGGGGTCTAGGGTTAAGTTAGGGGCAAAATGGGGAAAGCAGTGAAAACTAGGTGGATTTTGTGAGTAGCACGGCCGTGGTGGGTAGGGTAGACCACGGTTGTGGTGGATAGGCACGGTCGTGGGTTTATTAGAATGTGGAGATCACAGGAATAGGTTCATGGATGGCCACGGCCGTGGGGAGGTCACCACGGTCGTGGTGGGGACCTATGGCCACGGTCGTGTTGATCCCCACGGTCGTTTTGGCCATTTTCATCAATTTCTGGGAGTTTTACTGATTTTTTGTACTTGGGGCATGTCCACCATGGCCGTGGGGGCTCACCACGGTCGTGGTGGTGTCTCTCCCATGCATTTGAGCCTTGAACTTGATCATCCATGGAGGGTATTGCTTCAAAACTTTCTTTGACCACTTGGGGTAGGTTGGAAGTGGTTTTGGCCTCATTTTGAGCTCCTCCAAGCTTGAGGAAACCCTAGACTGGACCATCCTCTTTCCATGCCATCAAGTAGTGTACAAAGTACCTATAAAACATGCAAAAAGCATCCATAAGTGCATTTGATATAAATAAGCATATTGGGGGAAATAACATGTAATCTAACAAGTATAGATGTGGCTGAAATGCAAAATGACACAAGATAAAGCCCTAAGATAGGGCTGAATCAACATCTAAACTAAAGCTTTCCATTAAAGGTGCTTCAAATATGAAACAAAAACTAATGATGATTAATAATCTAAATGATGTGACAAAACTCTTACCGGTTCTTGTATCGTTGGTTGTGTACATTTAACTTGGTTTGAGAGAAATAAGGGAAGGATAAGGAATAGTAAATGTAGCAACATTTAGATTTCTTCTAAGTTATCAATGGAAATCAACTCCTATATATTACCTACAAAAATAAGATGGGGGATGTAGCCTTTATATCTAGAAGAAATAGGTGTCTGTCGTAAACTAAACCTCTATAAAGGTTAAGTGTTTCTTAAAGGATTGAGTGTTTGCATTTATCTCCCTTTTGTATAACTACATGTATGGTGTAGTTATCCCTTTCCCCCATTTATGGGATCTGGAATATATTTACCTAGGATTTCTGATAAATATATACATACATACATACATACATACACATACAAAAAGTCATCCAGGGTTTTCTTTGCTCTGGCGACACTAGAGACAACTAAGAGAGAATGAACTTTGACTTTAATGGAGGGGAGGTATCCTCCTCCCATCTTCATCCTAGGATTATGCCAGAGGTAGATGAGTCAAGATATGATGGGGAAGTGACCAAAGAGAATGAATCAGGAACCTAAAGATCGAAGAAAACATGGAGCCAGATCTTAGGAGGAGCATACAAATTCAACATGAAGCAAGTATATGATCCTATGGTTATTGAGGAAGGCAAAAGATTTGTGACAATTGATGAAGAAACCTATGAAGCAATGGAAATCTTTGGAACACACAGTTGATATCTACGTAATGGGCTTACTATTATCATCTTCTAGCATGGATGCATAGGATTTGGAAACAAAAAGGAGGGTCTGATCTCTTTCCTGAATAAGTTTTTCCTTATTAGATTCAATAACGATGAGGATAAGTACTCTATCATCAACATGGGGCCATGATGGTTTGATAATCAACTTGTTGTGGTGAAAGAACATCACAAATGTGACAACTTGCAAAGATACATGTTCAATACCATACGTGTGGATAAAGATCCCGAGTATGGGTAGAAATTGGTCTAAGAAGGTGGTTAGATTAGTTGTGTCTGGCATGGTGAAATTGCTCCAAGTCGATCTCAGATCAGTAGAACAAGAATCACTAGGAGAAGACAAGGCTTTGGTTGAACTGTAGGTTGAAGAAAATCACCAAAGAAGATATGGATAAACCTTCCAAACAAGGACTCGATAGATGTTGAGATCCAATATCAATACCTACCAAAAAGATGCCCATAGTGCAAAGTATTTGGTCATAATGAAGAAGACATCCCTATGAATGAGCATGAAAAGGAGATCCAACCAACAACTAAACCTAAACAACAATGAGTTCAGGTCAATATAAGGAAAAATACTACTGAAACGGAGAAAGACAACCAAAGAGAAGGAACCAGTGGTGACTACCCACAACATATTCATGGAACTTTCTGAAAAGGAAGAAACACCTGTGAATGAAGAGAAATGTCATCCAAGCCTAAGTGATGAAGAAAATTCAAGAGGAAAAATCCCAGGTAAGTAAGGCAATTCTGGGAAATCTAGAGAAAGAACAAGAGTGGTCGAGACACATAAAATTAGATCCTCAAATAGGGTTTCCCAATGACCTTCTTCATGTCGAATGTGCATGGTTCTTGTAAATCATGCAAAAGGAAGGAGGTGCATCAGGTAATCAGGAACATCCAAGCATCAATCAGTGGATTAGTTGAAACTAAAATTAAAATCCATTGCAAGTAGCTTATTGGTATAATGTACTCTACATGATAGCAGTGGATATCAAATCATAATCACGCTAATAATGGGAGAATTAGTGTGGGTTGGAATCCAAAATCATGGGATCTTGAACCCATTGATATGGATGATCAACAAATAACTTCTAAATGCATCAATAAAGGAGGTCTATCTATTACAGTGGCAATAGTCTATGCTAGAAATTGCATGACTCAGAGATTGGAACTATGGGGTAAACTGGAGAAGTTGGCTCCAACCAGCCGAGGACCTTGTCTAGTGTCTAGAGATTTTAATAACATCCAAAAGAGAGAAGAGAAAGTTGGTGGGAGAGAGGTCCCTAACTCTATTCTTAGCTCTTTCAACATGACAATTGACAACGTCTTCTTAACCGATCTTCCCACAGTTGGCAAAGGCAAGTTTAGTTGGCATAATAACTTGAAAAAAGCAAAGCACATCACCTATAAATTGGACATGGCTTTAGTCAATGACGGATGGATGGAATGCTTTCCTGGCTCAAAAACTAAATTGCTAACATCGTGCTTCTCTGACCATGCAACATTACATGTTAACTTAAAAGAAACCATTAAAAGGAACATGTCGTTTAGGTTCTTAAATTTATGGCAAGAATGGCCGAGATGCACTGAAACTATTAAAGAAGCCTAACACAAGGAGGTTGATGTCAATCCACTCTTCTGCTTGAACCAAAGATTGAAACATGTGAAGACTACACTAAAAGATTGGTCTATAAAATATGTTAACTTGCACAATCTAATGTCTATGGAGAAACAAGAGATGACTGATATTGTCAAGGCCCTCATATAAAACCCTCTCAATGATGAAGTCATTGAGGCAGAGAAGACCACTCATGGCAGATTGAAGAACTTAAAGAAAGCTGAAAAAAATACTATTGGCAAAGAAGTCGGAGTGAATGAATGACTAATGGTGATCGTAATGTCAAGCTATATCATTCTATTTTTAAAAGAAGATAAGCAGTAAATACAATCACTGAACTATATGATGAAGATGGAAACTATATAGAGGACAACAAAAACATCATCAGGAAGACTATTGGCTTCTTCGAGGAACTTTACAACAAGAATCAGGGGGACATAGAAGATATAGATATAGAATGGTTGAATAAAGTGACAGAGGAGGATAATGTTCAATTCTATAGAATACCTACCAAAGGAAGTACGAGATGCAGTATGGAGTATATGAGCTGATAAGAGACCGAGACCAGATGGGTTTAACGACTTCTTCTACATACATAACTGGTATCTAATTAGAATTAGTTCGTTGATGTTGTGACCTGGTTCTTTCACGGTGGAACATGGTTTAACAAATTAACCATGTATTTCTAGATCTAATACCTAAAAGAGAAGTCATCACCACATTAGCAAACTTCAAACCCATATCATGTTGCTCTATGCTTTTATGAGACTCTAACAAAGATAATCACAACATGTTTGTCAACTATATTGCCTAAACTAATATTTCCAAATCAAGGTGTGTTTGTTAAAGGGAGAAACATTGAAGATTGCACGATGCTAGTAACTGAATTCACACTAAACTTTAATGTTCAACTAAGCACACCTTCTTCTTGTATTAAATTGGACATCACAAAGGCCTACGACTCAGTGAACTGGAGTTACTTGTGGAAATGTCTTGAAGGATTGGGATCGTTGACAATTGGATGCTTATGGTGAAATAATGTGTTACAACTCCTACATCTTATCTCCTCATAAATGGTAGTTCTGAGGGCTTCTTCTTGAACTCTAATGGTTTAAGTTAGGGTGACCCATTGTCACCACTGCTTCACCTTGGCAATGGAAGGATTCAATAGAATGATTGAAAAGAAAGTTAGCCGCAAGAAAATCCATACTTTACCATAAGAAAGACAAATGTCCTTTCTCATCTCTAATTTGATAATGACATTCTATATTTATATAAGGAAGAAAAAGGATCTTATCTAACATGATAAAGCTACTCACACAATTTGGCAACCTATCTGCTATGATAGTAAATGATAGAAAAATCATGTATGTACTTTTCTGTCTCGTACAAAATGAAAAGGAGCTTAACTGAGGAGGTTGTCATACAAGAAGGTGTATAGACACCCAAGTACTTGGGTTTAGGGGTAACCTTAGGAGGAAACACTTCCATGAATGTTTGGATAGACATAAAGACAAGATTATGAAATGGATGAGCTCTAGAATGTCAATGGCAGGTTGACTAACCTTGGTTAAAAGTTCTTCCATGGGACTTATCAGATATTTGATGGCTCAAGGTGAAAGTCCAAGGTTATTGCTAAGAAGAATGGAAATTATGTTATCTGGTTTTATATGGGTAAGTGATCAGCTGGTAGAGACTAGAATACCCAATTCAAGAAGGAGAGATAAATCTGCAAGCCTTGAAAAACCTAGAGAACTACTACACGCTGAAGGGATCACAAAGTTGATACAAGGAGAACCCACATGGTCTACATGGATGACAAGGAGATCTAATACACCTTGAATCACATAACAAACCACAAATGGGGCTACTCTACTATGTAGAGAAGAATGGTTGAACTCAAGCCACAATGGAGAGAAAGGGGCTCGAATGAAGAAAGTTGGAACTCATGCACACCTAAAGAGGAAATAAATCTAGGTGCCTTTAGACTCTGGTCTAAATGGCACAATCCCAGGTGGATCCTGGAGACATATAGAGCCTACAAGAATCTAATACCAGTAATGGATAGGATAACTAGCAAAAATAATAATGGATAGGATTCTAAAATGGAACCCAAATGTATCAGCTACATGTTTCCTTTGTGAAGATGAAGAGCAATCAACCTTACATATCTTTGGCAACTGAAAATATTGGAGGTACATGTGGAGTAGAGCTAGGTTGAAACTTGGGTTGAGGAATTGCAACTCATTAATACATGATTTAAAAGACATTCTTAAATGCTCGAAAGTTGAACAAATACTTTACCTATGGTGTCGCATAGCTTATGTACATACCATATGGAGTGAATGGAATACAAGAAGACTGGGTGGAGGTAGAAATGATGAACTAAGCTTATTTTCCAAGAATGAAATATAAATTAAATCTGGTTTTCTACATTTAGAAAGAATCCAGAAGGGGTTCCTTTAAGTATCAAAAAGAATTGGGATTTTTTGTAATAACTCACCAAGGATAAGATGGGGTAATTTCATATTTGTTGATAGACATTCGTTCAGAGATGGCTTGTAATTTGTCCCCTTTTAGGGGTCAGAATATATATTTACCAAGGATTATGATGCATACATGCATAAATACACACATATATAAATACATACATACATGCTGACAAGGAGTGTCTTAAGTGGTCAAGCACGGTGTCCCCAAACAAAGGGATTTGTGTTCAAATCCCAGATGCCGCCTTGATTTACCACCCTTCCAAGAGTTCAACCTCTACCACGGCCATGGGATAGGGGGAGAGAATGCCTCTCTTAATCCCATACATACATACATACATACATACATACATACATACAACAAGCCGATAAGGAGTGGCTCAAGTGGTCAAGCACGATGTCTCCTCATGAAGGGACCCGGGTTCGAATCCCAGTTGCCGCCTTGATTTACCACCCTCCTGGGCATTCAGCCTCCGCCACGGGCGTGGGAGAGGAGGGTAGAAATCTTTCTCTCTTAATCCCATACATACATACAACATACATACATACATGATAAGGAAGAAAACACATAAAACAACCACTTCCTTCCCTAGGGCTCTGGCAATTAGCCAGGTGATGCCTGACGGCATGGAGGCAACATCATAGGGCTCCACCTCTGATGTCTACACCACTGAAACCCCACTCCCATCATCCATCGGTTCCACCAGGAACCCTAGCAAGGAGGCCCACACGGCTTGAAAAGAAAATGAAGGAGGAATAAAGATGAGAAGGATTGGACATAGGTGATCCATGAGAAGAGTAACGTGGACAATGAGCAGATCTTCCCGATTCTCAAAAGGGAAGAAGGAAGAGTCCTTGTCGGTCTTGATGTCAAGATTTTGATAGAATGAAAAATATTTGGGACTATATCGTTATGGTATATGTGATGGGGAAACGCCCATTTTTCCCTCATCTACATGCCTGGATAAGAAGATCGTGGAAACCTAAAAGTGAAATCGAGTTGATATCTAAGTAAGGGATATCTTCTTAGTGAGATCCTCCAAGGAAGATGATAAGATTGTTGTTCTTGAAGCAGGACCTCCCTAGTTCGACCACCAACTGGTGGTGGCAAAACCCTACAAACATGGCTACGAATTACATAAAGACTTGCTAGCCTCTGTGTCAGCTTGGATCGGGATTCCCTCGATCGGACACACATGGATGAGGAGGACCATCAGAGCGATAGAAGTAGGGGTCAGGCATGTGCTACACATTGATGACAAGTTGTTGAACGAGGCCGAGCCGGCAGCATGAGTTCTGGTCATCATCGAGGCGGAGAAGCAGTTGCCATACATGGTTTGGTTGGTAGTGAAAGAAAGGGAGGAGATACTAGTGAATATTATCTACGAACACCTCCCAAGTGTAGTGGATGTCGAGATTTCAGGCATGGTGATGATAGCTGTGATAGGAAGAAGGAGGCACCACCTAAGGCGCCATATCAAGTGTGGAAAAAGGTATTGGTCAGGAGCAAGTCGGGGACATCATAAAGTTGGTGCTAAGGAGGACACATCGAACAACCTGGACAAGGATTCTAGTCTAAATGCTAGTAAGCAGTAGGAGCGAGAAGGTGAGGATTAAGATAACAGCAAGTCAACAAAACAAAGATGATCAGGATAGCAGGAACTCAGCAAAGAAAGATGATCGTGATCACGAGGAGGGTGAGTTCATATCATCCTCAAAGAGGAAGTGCACGAGGAAGGTGGACATCCCAAGTCCAGGGGGTAGGTTCCATATTAGACAACACAAACTGATTCAAGGCACTAACTGGCTCAGACAAGGAGGAAGAAATGCTTGTCAACAGGAGAAGAAGGAGGATCCGAAGAAGAACAGTAAGAAGGATCCCCTGAGGTGCACTCAAGCACAAGACAGAACATATTAATATGTCCATAATTCTATGTAATATTAAAGGGAGGTGTGATAGATATAAGAAGAAGGAGATACTATAGTAAATTACTGCTAGTGGGACCTCACTGGTGGCACAGGTTAAAACCAAGATAAGGATGCAAAATAAATAATGCATTGGATACTTGTTTCCACAAGGATGGAAATATGTGTCTAATCTGGAGCATTCTAAGTTAGCAAGGGTGTGCCTGGAGTGGAAACCCAGTGCATGGTAGGTGACAGTGAAGATGATGTCATATCAACATATTAAAGCAGAATGCAGGAACACAGCAGGTCTACTCACGTGCTTTACAATAGTATATGCTCATAATGATGCTAAAAGGAGATAGGAGCTCTGGAACAATTTGGTTGTACTTTCTAAATAGAGGATAGTTCCATGGACGGTGATTGGTGACTTCAACAGTGTTAGACTACAAGGTGAAAAGAAATGAGGGAGGTTAGTGTTGAATATAGTGATTATACTTTCAATAGGGCTATGGATAAAGTTGAATTGACTGAGCTTCCTATGGAAGGTGGTGATCTTTTCACATGGGACAATGAAAGAAATCTAGAGGATAGGATAGCAAGCAAGCTGGACAGAGCACAGGTAAATGAGGAGTGGTTAAAGCTATTTCCCAATGTACAAGTGAAAGTAGGGGGTTTAGAATTGAGTGATCATGCACCCTTGTTGGTACAAATAACTAAGAGGATACAAAAGAGAAAACCATTCAGATCTCAACTATTGGGTAGATTGGAAAGGGTTTGATGAAGTTGTCAGAGAGGGATGGAGTTTGCAAGTTCATGGAAACCCAATGTTTAATTTTGCAAAAAAGTTGGTGAATACCAAAGTTATGTTAAAGAATTGGGCTAAAGTGGAAGTGAATATCCCGAATCTGACTTTAGAAACAAAGTAGGAATGTAGGGAGGTGAGAAGGTTGCTCCTATCAAACCCTCTCAATGAGAGTCTGATTAGGAGAGATGAGGAGCTATGAAGGATGATTGATGGTCTCAAGAAGGTGGAGGATAAATTTTAATGGAAAAGGAGTAGGGAGAAGTGGATGGAGGATGGTGATAGGAACACAAAGTTGTACCACCTAGCCATGAAGAGAGGAGAAGTGAGCAACATAATATCTGAACTTATAGATGTAGAAGGTAGGGTGGTCAATAAATATGAGGATCTGGAAGACCAAGCCATTCATTTTTACCAGCACACATTACAATAAAAATTATGAAGCGGCAATGGAGGAGGAGAAGATGGAGTGGAAATCAGGCTCACATGTACGCATAATAATATTCTTACAAGGGAAGTGAGTGAGTAGGAGATCAAGGATTCTTTCTGGAGTATTGTCTCCAATAAGTCATGAGGGTCAGATGGGTTCAATGATTTCTTCTATAGGAAGGCATGGAATATTATCAAGGAAGACTTGGTGGAGTATGTTAGGTGATTCTAAAAGGAGGTAACATGGTAAGATAGGTTAATCATTATTTTTTGGTTCTTATCCCAAAAAAGGAGGTTACTACATTTCTTGCAAATTTCAAACCCATAGCTAGCTGCTTTGTCCAATACAAAATCATTGCAAAAATTTTGGCATCAAGATTGAAGTTAGTCCTTCCATTTCTTATTTCTGAGAATCAAATACCTTTCATTATAGGGAGGATCATAAGTGATTGTGCATTATTGGCTGGTGAGTTGTTGCTTGATTACAATGTAATGAAGGTAAGCATGAAATCTTTCCTGAAGCTAGATGTATCCAAGGCATATGGCAGTGTTAGATGGGATAAATTGTGGTGGGTTATGCAGCAAATGGGGTTCTCTAAACATTGGATCAATTGGATGAAACATGAGCAAGAATACAAGATTCTCTATTCTTATGAATGGTACTTCATCAGGTATATTCAAGGGGAGCAATGGGTTGCGGCAAGGGGATCCTCTATCTCCACTACTTTTCACAATCGTCATGGAATACTTCACTTAGAAGATGAAGCATGTTGGAGCAAAGGTTATCAAGGCTTACACAGTGCATGGGATGAAGGTAATGAGTTGCTTAATATTTGTTGATGATGTCCTAGTCTTTATAGAAGCCAAACCCAGAATGCTTAGGGACCTAAATACCCTACTCAGGAGATTTGGAGAACAAACTGGGTTGTGCAAGAATTCTAATAAGACCCATCTTTTTCTATCAAAAAACTGCTATCAAAATGTGGAAAGATTGTAGGAGCACATGGGTTTGTAGATGGGTATGTTTCCCACTAAATATCTAGGGTTCCCATTTTCTGAAGGAAATTTAAAGGCGAAAGATTTTGCTAAATGCACTGATAAATTTCATGAGATGATAAGTAGTTGGCCCTCCCAAAAGACATATATGGAAGGAAGATCTACACACACAAAGGCTGCTATATAAGGACTTTTGATCTTTTGGGAGCAACAAGGTGAGATACTGGGGGTAGTGCTTGACAGAATGGAGATGAAGATTTCATATTTTGTGTGGGCAAATGATATCACCCTATGAGATATGCAAGGCTGGATTAACCTAAAGAAGGAGGTATAAACTTAAAAACTTCTAGGAACATAAGTAGATGGGGGACTTTGAGGATAATAATCATCTACCAATAAAGTAACTTGGTGTAGGGAAAGTGGATGAGAGAAAGATCTATGTGGGTTGGATTTTCAGCCAAGGACGAGGGAAGGATACTCACATACCATCAATGTCATGAGGGACCTATGGCAGCCAGTGAAGCATTTATTTGAACCCCATGCTATAGTAGAATGGAAGAGTAAAAACCCAAGGATAGACTTGTGGGAGGTGACAAGAACAAGAGCCACAAAAGACCCAGTGATGGAAAATATCTGGCTTGGAAAATACTTTCTGAAATGGACTATGTGTGTCTTTAAAATTTTACATAGTGTGTTGGCTACTCTTGATAAGATACATAAGTGGAATAACAATGTTCCCAATGTTTGTTTGTTGTCTAATGAAGAGGAGTAGTCTCATAAACACCTTTTTGGTAGCTGTAAAGTCACAAAAGAAATCTAGATAATGATATGTAAGGAGTTCCAATTGCAAATTGCTTTGGAGGAGGAAACAAAGAAGATGATTACCTGTTGTGGTAAAGAAGGAAAGAAGAGACTTTTGGTTGATGCACTTTACTATCATTTATGGAGCAAAAGGAATGATAGAAAACATGGAGGTACAACCAAAAGCATGAGTAGTATTTCTGCAAAATTTGCAAATGTGTAGAATGCAAGCTACAAGTTAGATAGACGTGAGTTGTTTTGTTTGTGTGATGTAGCGTTGGGATATATGTAACTCTTTGGCCTTCTATATTTTTAACGGGATTATGAATATATTTACCTAGTTTTGATACATGAGAAGGAATATTTGTGGGAGTTGAAAGAAACAAAGGCAGAATTTGTACATGGGCTGGAAAAATCTAGTACAAACAACAAATACCAAAGTGGGGTTGCTGAATGTACAAGGCGTTATAAGGAGTACTTGCAACCAAATATAAAATTCAGAAATGGTACAATGAGGAATGCACAAGATGCATCTTTTGCAATGATGAAGGGGAGTCCAGAGATCACCTATTTGGGATGTGCAACTTCACAACAAGGCCATGCCAAAACTATGAACAAATCTGAATATAAAAATGCAGCTGCAACAAAAGATGGAGGACATGCTAGCCAAAAGTAACAATGATATAGAAAGACTTATCTTTTTCACTTGTTGTTTTCATATTTGGAGTGAAAGAAATAATAGGAAACATGGGGGAAAGTTTTCTAGAGGAGGATAGAATTATAAAGAAAATTTGGAAGTGTATAGACTATAGAACCAAAGAGGTGAGATAAATGTAAGGGGAAAACTGGATGTAAGGAGTGTAGCATTGTCTGTATTATTCTTTTGACATCCTAAAGTTTCAGGAAGAGTCGGAATAAAATGTATCGGAGTCCAATACGTAAATACATACATAGATACAACATACATATATTTATGTAATGCTCCTAGAGCTGGTGATCGCATGGCGGTCATGAGTGTCGTGCCAGTGGCTCGGAGATGGAAACCACGACCCCACCAATCCTTGTCGGAGATGTACACCACCACACCTCACCATATGCACCCCCTACCAACACCCACCAAACCAGCAACACTTCTCTAGCAAACCCTAACAGCGGTAGGTTGGAGGAGAAATATGAAGACGATCAGACCTAGAACGCAAGGGCAGGTGAGAAGGAGATGAATCCCTGGAACCCTAAAGGATACTCGGCCCACATAGGAGTAGGATTTGAAGAAGGGACAACACATCAAAAAGCCTGGATTTGGATCCTCTGAGCAAAGGAAAGCAACATTGACATGGAATGCTGAAACCCAGATTAGAAGGAGAATGAGTCTGTGTGGACTTGGAGGAAGAAGAATTCAACAAGACAAAGAATATTTGGGAGTTTATGAAATTGGTCTATGTCCTTGGTAAAAGACCCTATTTCCCCCATTTGAATACCTAGATCATTTGTGTGTGCAGATCAAAGGGAGATTCCAAACCTATATCCAAAGTGGAAGGTACTTCCTGGTGCATTTCTCCAATGAAGAGGACAAGTGAACAACTGGAAGCAGGTCCAAGATGGTTTGATCAACAACTGCCCTCACCCATCCTTTCAGCACAGTGATAAGCTTAGGCATGATCTCCTATCATTAGTCTTAGTCTGGATTGGAATTATGTCCATCGAGAGAGATTGGACGAGAAGGGCAGTCAGAGTGATCACAGCGGGCATCAAACATGTTCTTCACATCGATGATCGCACCTTGTATGAGGCCTAGAAGGCGGCAAGGGTGCTGGTTAACCTCGAGGCGAGAGTGCCATGTCGGACATAGTCTGGCCAGCTGTGAAGGTGAGAGAAGACATAACAGTGAAAATTGTGTATGAACACAACCCCCCAAAATGCTCATGTTGTAAAGATTTCAGTCATGTAGATGGACACTACAACAACAAGAATCCAAACAAACCACCAATCCAACCGGTGATGAAGATCTGGAGAAAGGTGATACATGAGCCTGAATCGAGAAGAATTGAAGAAATAGAAGCAGCTATTGCATTTGTTGTTAACTTGATTAACATGGGGAAGGATGAGCATGGTGACCAAGGGGGAGGTGATGATAGCAGAACAACAAAGAACTCTTCAACAGTAGGAATGGAGGAGGAATCAGGAATCAAAACTCCAGTTGTATCACCCAACTGAGGAGGGGGAGAAGAGGATGGGTAGTTCATACCCTCAATAATCAAGAAGGCATATAGGAAAGCAAGTATTCCGATGAAGCAGGGAGTTGGAACTATTCTAGACACGACGAATAGCTTTGAAATGTTGAGTGAGTTTGACAAAGAAGAGGAAGATCTGACTAGATAGTAAGAGAAGCAAGACTCAAAGAAGAACAATAAGAAGTATCCATTTAAGCGCACTAGAGATCAAAATACTCATTAGTATGGTCATGTTGCTATGGAATACTAAAGGGGGTGTGATAGGAATAAGAAGAAAGAGATGTGGGAGTGGATTGTTGCCATTCGACATTTGTTAGTTGCTTTAGTGGAAACCAAAATAAAGGAGCAGAATAAAAATAGTCTTAGGTACTTGTTTCCATGAGGATGGGAACATACTATTTTGGCATATTCTGAGCTAGCCAAAGTTTGTGTTGCGTGAAAACTAAAAGCATGACAGGTGTTAGTGATACAGTTGTCAGATCAACAAATTATAGTTGATTGTAGAAATACTGAAGGGTGCATATGTGGGTGATATCTGTTTACGCCCATTATGATGCAAAGTCTAGCTTTGAATGCAATGATATATGCTTTCAATCATACTATAGACAAAGCATGATGTCCCCTAACAAAGGGACCTGGGTTCAAATCCTAGTTGTTGCCTTGATTTACCACCCTCCTAGGAATTCAATCTTTGTCATGGGCTTGGGAGAGGGGGAGATAAAGCCTCTCTTAATCCCATACTATAGACAAAGCAGGTTTGTTTGAGCTATCAATGGTTGGAGGGGATATATTCACATGGAATAATGAGATAAAATTGAAGGACAGAATAGCTAGCAAATTGGATAGAGCTTTGGTGAATGGGGAGTGGATGTAAATTTTCCCCAGTGTGCAAGTGAAAGTGGGAAAATATAAATTGAGTGACCATGCTCCCGTTTTGGTTCAAATCATAAAAAAGAAACAAAATAGGAGATCTTTCATATTTTTAAACTATTGGGCTGATAGGAAAGGTTTCAATGATGACATCAAGGGGAGATAGAACACACAGGTGAACCCAATGTATATCTTTGCAAAGAAGTTGAAAAATACTAAAATTGAATCAAAGAGGTGGGCCAAACATGAAGTGAACATTCCAAACCTATTGGAAGAAACAAAGAGAGAATGCAAAGATGTTAGACATAAGATGCTATCTGATCCTCTCAATGAAGAGTTGATAAAGAAACATAGGGAGCTGAAGGGGATGCTAGAGGACCTAAAGAAGATAGAGTAAAGATTCTATTGGCAAAGAAGTAGAGAAAATTGGATGGAGGATGGGGACAGGAGAACTAAACTCGATCACACAACAATCAAAAAAAGGGAAGTTGACAACATCATTTCTGAGCTCATCGATGTGGAGGGCAATGTGGTTAAAAAAAAATAGGAGGATATGGATAAACAAGCCATAGATTTCTATTTTCCTTATATAATAAGGATTTTGGGGCTGGAGTAGAAGAGGAGGAGATGGAATGGAAGTGCAAACTCATGAGGACTCACAACAACATTCTCACAAGGAAGACTAATGGATAAGAAGTCAAAGATGTAGCTTGGAGCATTGGCAGCAACAAGTCCCCTTGATATGATGGTTTTAATGTTCTCTTCTACAAGAAGACATGGGATATCATCAAGAAGGATTTGGTTTCGTATGTTATCTGGTTCTTGGAAGGAGGAAACATGGTGAAATATGTCAACCATTCTTTTATGGTTCTCAATCCCAAGAATGAAGTGACAACCTCTCTTGTAAATTTTAGATCCATTACTTGTTATTTTGTGCAATATAAAATCATTGCAAAGATACTGGCTGCTATACTGAAGTTAGTACTCTCCTATCTTATATCTACAAATTAAGTGGCCTTTGTTTCAAGAAGGAGTATTAGTGATTGTACTCTATTGGAAAGAGAGTTCTTATTTAACTACAATGTAATGAGAGGAAGTAGGAAAACATGTACTAAGTTGGATGTCTCTAAAGCTTATGATAGTGTGAGATGGGAGAAGCTATGGTGGATCATAAAGAAAATAGTATTCAATGATCAATGGATTATCTGTATGCAACAATGTGTTGGGACTATAAGCTTCTCTATTCTGCTCAATGGCACGTCAGCTGGAATGTTTAAAGGAGGAAATGGTCTTTGTCAGGGAGACCCCTTGTCCCCTCTCCTCTTTGTGATTGTCATGGAGTATTTCACACAAATGATGCAAGAAGTAGAAAGGAGGAAGGAGATCAATCCCTACATGATACATGGTACAAAAATGATGACGTGCTTGATTTTTGCAGATGATGTGTGTGTCTTTGTGGAAGCCAAACAAAAAACATTGGAGATGTTGTAGATCCTTCTTAGGCAATTTGGAGCGCAAACATGGTTGTGCGTGAATGCAAACATAACACATCTCTTATTGTCCAAAAATTTCTACCAGACAGAGGACAGGTAAAAGGAGGCGATGAGAGTAGAGATGGGAAAGTTTCCCACAAAATATCTTGTGTTCCCACTAGCTAGAGGCAATCTACAAGTCAAAGATTTTGTTGATTGCATTGCTAGATTAGAGGAGATAATCAATGCATTACCAACACAAAAGACTTCTATGGCGGAGAGAGCTACATTCATAAAGATTGCTATTGAGGGGCTTCTTATATTCTATGTTCAGTAAGAAAAGATTCCAGGACCGGTTCTGGATAGAATGGAGATGAAGATGGAAAATGTCTTATGGGAAAGTGGGTACCTTCCAATGAGGTATGCGAGAATGGCTCTCCCAAAATATGAAGGTAGTATGAATTTGAAAATGGGCGTGGGAGAGGGGGAGAGAATGCCTCTCTTTATCTCATATAAGATTTATTAAGGATGTCATGGAGGTTGAAAGATGAGTTTGAACTTCTATTGGGAGAGGGGGCAAATTCCTGGTCAAGTTCTCAAATTCCAGAGACAATAAGGAGGCAATGGAGGGTGGGGTGGGGTGGTTTGATTAGCATCTGGTGTTTATGAAGAAATAAAAACATAGAGATGAACTCAAGTGGGATTTGCTATCCTTTGTGCCTATCTAGATCAAGTTGTTGTCCATTGGAAGATCATGGACGAGAAGAGTTGTGGGCACCATCACCATTGGGGTCAAAAAGTGTTGAGCATTGACACTATATTGCTTGAAATGTTGGAAGCTAGAGCATTGAACAATCTGGAGATAGGAGAGGGATGATCGGACAAGGTTTGGTTACAGGTGAATGACCGAGGGGAGATCCATGTGCAAGTGAAATATGAGCATATCCAGTCAAAGTGTTCACATTGTTGTTTGTTCGACCATGATGATGACAAATGCCTGGAACTGAAGGAGGAACATGAGAAGAGAATCAGGGACAATGCTAAACTTGTACAGAAGATATGGAGGCAAAAGGAGCCGACTCGACATTGCAACGAAGAGGCTACTGAAAATGAGAATTAGGTCCACACAACAACAGAACCTGAGACTAGAAATGAGACTACACATCCCGTGACTGAAGATGATAGTGTAGCAACATCACAGGTAGAACAAATGGGAAGGAAGCGGGATGAGGAGATGAGGGAGATTCCAACTTGGAAATATATAGATCAAGAAGAGTGAGAATTCATCTCATCTATAAAGAGGGGAAGTATCAAGAAAATTGGGATTCTAAAAAGTCGTGGTGTTGGTGCAAAGCTAGATACAACAAATAGATTTGGGAATCTTAGTGATTCAGATAAAGAAGAGGTAGAAATATCAATATAGGAAGAGCGGGAGGAGAAGGGTAGAAACAATAGGAAGGAGTTGGGAAGGTACATAAGATCCAAGAAAACCTATTGATATGTTCATGCTCTTATGGAATATCAAAGGGGGTGTGATAGGTACAAGAAGAAGGAAATCCTTAGTTGGATTGAAGCAAGTGGGACGTCATTGGTTGCACTGGTGGAAACAAAAATAAAGAAACACAATAAACAATGCATCCAATACCTCTTCCTGCGGGGTTGAGAACACATGTCAAATGTGGAGCATTCTGAGCTGGCAAGGGTTTGTGTGGCATGGAACCCAAATGTTTGGTAGGTGGCACTGATCCAGATGTTTGACCAGCACATTATTATAGATTGTAGGAATTGAGGAGGCCTACACATGTGCATGACATTAGTATATGCTCATAATGATTCAAAGAGGAGACAAGATCTGTGGTAGGATATGATTTCTCTTTTCAAACAAATCACTATATTGTGGCTAGTATAGGTGATTTTAATAATGTCAGACTACAGGGGGAGAAAATGGAAGAAGATTGGTCTTAAATGCGGTGATTGATGTGTTTAAACAAATATTAGCAAAGTCGGGTTTGTTGTTTGAACTATTTATGATTGGAGGAAACATCTTCACTTGGAACAATGAGAGGAAACCAGAAGATAAGATAGCAAGCAAGTTGGACAAGGCATTTTTGAATGATGACTAGATGTAGATATTTCTAAATGTGCATGTTAGAGCAGGAGGCTCTAAATTGAGTGACTACACACCTATTCTAGTTCAGATCAAAGAGAAGAAGCGGAAATGGGAACTGTTTAGATTTCTTATTACTAGGCTGATTGGAAAGGATTTGAAGAAGTTGTCAAAGAAAGCTGGTGGGTGCGGGCAAAAGGGAACCCGACGTACATTTTTTGCAAAGAAGTTGCCATATACAAAATGAACAATTAAAAAATGGGACAAAGCAAAGGTAAACATCACAAATTTAATTTTTGAAACTAAGAAGGAGTGTGTTGAGATAAGAGAGGGGTTACTCAAGGACCCATTGAATGAAACTTTCATCAAGAGGGACAGTGAGTTGAGAAGGATGCTGGAAGATCTAAAGGAAGCGGAGGATAAATTCTTCTGTCAAAAAAGTAGGAGAATTGGCTGGAAGATGGTGATAGGAACACAAAATTATACCATTAGGTGGTTAAAATAAGATAATCAAATAATATGATTTCTAAACTTGTGGATGGTGAAGGTTGGGTGGTCAACAAGTAGGACGATCTAGTGGAACAAGCCACAAATTTCTACTATTCCTTATACAACAAGAACTTCAAAGAGAAGCTGAATGATGAAGAGATGAAGTGGAATTGCAAACTCACACCCATAAGAACATTCTCACAAGGATGGTAAATGAGCAAGAGATAAAAGATGCTCTATGAAATATTGGTTGGAACACGATTCTGGGTTTGGATGGATTTAATTTATAGTAAGATATGGAGTATCATCAAGGAGGATTTAGTTGCATATGTCAGGTGGTTCATGGAGGGGGGAGGGGGAATGGTGATACAAGTTAATCATGCATTCCTTTTCCTTATTATGAAGAAGAAAATTATAGCATCTCTTGTTGATTTTATACCTATAGCTTATTGATCGGTACAATATAAAATCATTATAGAAATTTTGGAAACAAGATAGAACCTTTTGCTTCCATATCTTACCTCAAAAAACCAAGGAGATTTTATTGTAGGGAGAAGTATCATCAAATGTGCTCTTTTGGCAGGGTAGTTTCTACATGACTACAATGTGATGAGGGGAAGCAGAAAAGCATGCCTAAAGTTGGATGTTTCAAAGGCATATGATAGTGTTATATGGGACAAACTATGGTGGATCATGGAGAAAATGAGATTCAACGCATTGTGGATCAGTTGGATGAAACAATGTGTGGGGACTACAAGCTTGTCTATTCTTGTCAATGGCACCTCAGATGGGATATTAAAGGGACGTAACAGTCTGCACTAGGGAGACCCCCTCTCCCCTCTTCTATTTACTATTGTTATGGAATACTTCACACAAAATATGAAGGGAGTTGATAGTGATAAGGAGATTAAAACATACACAGTGCATGGGATGAAGGTCATGAGTCACCCAATCTTTGTAGATGAGGTTCTTATCTTTGTTGAAGCCAAACCCAAGTGCTTGTGGAGCTGCAAACTCTTCTTAGAAGCTTTGGGGAGCAAACTAGGTTGTGTGTGAATGAATGCTAGTAAGACCCACCTTTTTCTGTCCAAAAATTGCTACCAAATGGAGGATAAGTTAAAGGAGGCAATGGGAATTGAGATTGGCACATTTTCCACAAAATATTTGGGGTTTCCTAAGTGAAGGAATTTACTGATTGCATTGATAGAATGGATGAGATTATTAGTATATGGCCATCACAGATGACTTCCATAGAGGGAAGAGCAACTATGATCAAGGCGGCTATTGAAGGGCTACTTATATTTTGGGTGCAACAAGGAGAGATACCACGATCGGTCCTTCTGAGGATGGAGATGAAGATGGAAAACTTTCTTTGGGTTGGTACCTTCCATTCAATGAGATACAAGCAGTTGGATCTACCAAAAGATGAGGGTGGGTGAACTTAAGAACTCCCACGGACATCGTTAAATGGGGTACAATGAGGAGGGTAATCATAAACCAAGGAGATGGCTTGGTATAGGGGAGATGGACAAGATAAACATATCCATGTAGATTAGATTTTCAGACAAAGACCAAAGAACGATATCCTGCACAAATAACATAATGACTAAAACATGGCCGCAAGTAAAACATCTCTTTGAACTCCACGAGGCTGTAGATGGCGGCTAAAAGACACACAAATAAACATATGGGAAGTGACAAGATCAAGGATTGTGAAAGTCAATAATTTGGAATGGGTATGGGTTGGAACACACGTGCCACAATAGAGCATGTGTGTCAATAAATTTTGCATGGTGCGCTAGCAACACTTGATAAGATAAACAAGTTGAATCAAGATGTTTCTACCACTTGTGTGTTGTGTAATAAGGAAGAAGAGACCCACAATCATTTAGTGGGGAGCTACAACTTCACAAAATAAATATGGAGGTTGATATGCATGGAATTATAAATACAACAAAATTAAAATAAGAGCCAAGAAAAATGATGTTGAGTTGTGGTAGGGATAAAAAGAAAAGACTTTGTTTGCTGCACTTAGCTTCCACACATGGAGCAAAAGAAGTGAAAGAAGACATGGTGGCCCAGCTAGAAACCCAAGGAGTATATCTATAAATATTCGTCGAAGTGTAAAGTGCAAGCTACACATACATGTTAGATATTGTGTGAGTTGTTTTTGGGTGGAATAGCGTTTGGGCTATAGGTAACTCTTTGACCCCCTATATTTTTTGGGGGGAAATCGGAATATATTGACGTGATTCAGATACATACATACAATACAATGAGATAATGCCTAGGTTTTATGGGAGCTACAGTGATTGGCTCGCGTGAAGAGGATAGAAAACGCAACCAAGGTAGGGGGATCCTCCCACCTTTTCGATCATGGACCAGCAACAGATGGGGAAATCACGAAGTCAGATCCTTGGAGGAGTGGAGAACTACAAAACACATGATTATGCAGCAACATATGTCATAGAATTCAAAATTACATCACCATAGATGATGACACATACATGAAGATGGAGAAAGAGCTAGGAACATACGATAGTCTTGTATGTCATGGGCAGGCATCTATATTACTACCATCTCTTAGCATCATCAAGCATGTTTCAAAACCTAAAGGGGGATTCTATCTGTACTCCAAACACACCAAATTCTTCCTATTGAGATTAAACAATAGAGAAGATAAACATGTTATTATCAACATGGAACCATGTTGGTTTTATAAACAACTAGTCATTGTCAAGAACTTCTATGCGTATGATGATATGAAGAAGGATCTATTTAGTTGGCTACCAGTATGGATCAACATACCAAGCATGGGAAGAAATTGGTCAGAAAGAATAGTGGGGATTATTGTGAGTGGTGTGGGGATCTCCTATGGGTAGACCTGTGATCACTTTCTCAAGAATCCTTGGGATAAGTCAAAGTGTTGGTTTAAGTAATGGTAGATGAAGAACCACCTAAAGAGATTTCGTTAAATATGCCTAATAAAGAAGCAATACTAGTAGAAATACACCACGAGCATATACCAGAACGTTGTTGTGAATACAAGGTCTCTGGACATGGTGAGGAAGATTTTCCATTGAAGGTCAAGGGAAAAGAGAGTGAAGAAGCAAAAGCTACACAAGAGAACCAACCAAGGAAAAGATGGGAGAAGGTGGTAAGAAACAAACAACACAAATATAACTGAATAATTAGAAGGTGGACGAGGAGTCTGTAGATAGTGAAGATGCACAAATTTTCAAATGATGACCAAACAATCTATGACAAGAATAACTAGGGAGAGAAAATGAAAGGAACAGATGGAACTCATCAGATAAGTAATTAGATGAAAGAATCTGGCAACAAGAACAACCATGGAGAGAAATAAAAAGAAATAGATGCAGCTCAATAGAAAAATAAGGATAAGACGAGCTCTAGCAACAAGAACAACTAGGGAGAGAAATCGATAACGACAACAACTACTGAATCTAGAGGGGGCGGGCCACAGAAAACCCAATCCTCTGGTAGAGTCAATCAATGACTCTATACATGACCAAATTCCATGGTTCTGTGAACCACGGAAGAAAGGGTAGGTAAGGAATGCAATCAAATTAGTTAATGCCTCGATATTTGTCCTAGCTAAAACAAAAATTAAATCTTACAACAAAAACACTCTTTTCTATGTGATGAAAACGTGTTACCAATCATCAACATGATGTTAATGGCAGATTATGTACTGGGTGGGGCCCTATATCATGGGATATCATTCCTATAGAATCAGAAGATCAACATATCATGGTTCAAGATATTAACAAAGGTGGTCTCTTCATCAAAATCACTATTGTGTATGCGAGAAACCGATTCCAACAAAGAGTAAGCTTGTAGGAGAAACTCAAGAACATTTCCTAGAAAATTTATGGATCATGGATCGTTATTGGTAATTTTAACAACACTAGGAAACATGAGGAAAAATCTAGAGGTAGGGAGCACCATAACTCAATTCTCAGCTCATTTAACTTGGCCATTGATAATTCATGTCTAATTGAACTGCCAACTGTGGAGGCAAGATTTTCACTTGGAGCAAAAAATTAGACAAATCAAAGAGAATAACATGTAAACTAGATATATCTCTATTCAATGACAACTGCTCTCCAAATTTCATGGTACAAAGGCTAAGTTGTTGTCATCCAATTTCTCTATTCACTCAACAATCAACATAAACATGTATGAGCTACCTAGGGAGATCAGGCCTTTCTGATTCTTGAACTTCTAGTAAGAGCGGGATGGCTGTAAGGAAATAATCAAAAAAGCATGGTTGAATGATGTAGAAGGAAATCCATTATACCAATTCAATCAAAAATTGAAATAAGTCAAGATGAGCTAAGACAATATGACAATCTGAATAACTAATTAATAAAAGGAACATAATGAAATGGCAAACATTGGAATAGCTTTGAGAGTATCTCCACTTGATGAACAATAGATCAATCCTGAGAAAATCACAGAAGACTGCATAAACCTTCTTGTCAAAGCTAAAGAGAAGTATTGTTGGAAAAGGAGTTGAATGGAGTTGATTGAAAACATGGACAAAAATATTAAACTTTACCTATAAAGAGGTGAGTCCACCCCCTTACTAAAAATTTGAAGAATTAAGCATCCATTCAAAAAAAAATCAAAGGTATGCTAGAATAGGTGCAAAATTTTCAAACTTCAATAAATGGTATTCAAAACAAGCAAAGTGTAGTAGCGGAATAAAAATAATGACTATATTCAAATTTCACAAAAGATTACAAAAGTACATCATAATATCCCATAAGGGTTTACATGTATGATACAACATAAGGATCTGAGTAGAGGGAAATCTAAACCATAACAACTTTGTCTCCAAGCTTTAACTCCTTAAGCTAATCCAAAACTTCATGCCTTATAATTCAATTCCTTCACCTAGGGTTGGAAGCATACCCCAGCAAGAAGAGAAAATAGATGACATCAGCAAAGGATGGTATGTGAATACTAAATAGGAAATTGAGCAATATATGAATAACTGACATCAAATATAAAAGGCTTCCCATAGAAAGGATAAGGACCACCCAAATGGGTATCAATAGAAAAGGAATCGAAATCATATGATAACAAAAGAATACTTGCCATTAATAAAACATAAAGATTGTGCTACACAAGTACATGTAAAGAATTAGGGCACACACCCCATATCATCAACCTACATGCATGTGAAATAAGCATAGCCCTAGAACAATATAAAGACAAAGGCAGTTAAAACTCATTTTTCACTTCCTATTTTGAGATTCTGGAAACGAGCTCCGGCTTCTCTCTAACCCAGCTCCTCCCACCTCTCTTCTCCACCGCAACCTTCCCTCTCCCCCCATGCTGCCCTCACGACAGCCGAACTTCCCTGGCGATCTCACCCGTGTGGGGTCGTTGCTCGATGGGTGGGTGTACCTGACTCCCCGGTGTCTTCAAGGCAACACCTGACAGGTGGTCTGCAGGTGGAGTTAAGGTGACGTCTCTGTCTCACCTACCTCGGATCGTCTTTACTCCGGCTTGAAGGCGCCTGCGACACCAGGTTCCTAGCTACCTGGTGTTTGTGCCTAACCCACGCTATGGTGTCCCTGAACCCCCAAAAAACTAGGGGAGGAGTTCGACCAGCCCCTACGGGGGTCTCGGTCCTCCGGTGACCCTACGGGGGTTCGGGCCCTAGCGGTGGTCAACGGTGCCTCCTCGACGGCACCTGAGCGGAGCTGCTGCTACTAGGCCCTCGACGGTGGAGTTTCAATGGTGGTCTTATCTGGGCCCTTGGCGTGATTGCGAGGTTAGGTTCCGAGCTACCTGACCGGGGTGGTTCATTTTATCTCGAGCGGTTTTCGTTGCTTTTGGCGACGCGCTTCTTCCAGGGGCTGCATCAGGGGCCCGGCATTGGTGTTCTTCTCCATCGACGGTCCACGCATCTGGAGTCCACCTCTCCTTTGCTTCCACAAAATAGGTGAGAGGTTGACCAGCTCTCTGGAGTCTTGGTTCCTCCGTGAACCGTGTCGGAACATAGGAAGGAGGCTTGTCTCACGAGGACCTGTGGGGTCTGAGCTACCTGTCCGAGGCGCGGCGGTGCGTGCTTCACCAACGTTACGGTGCCTGCTGCGGTGGTGGTATCCTCTGTGACGGTGGGAGAGGCGTGCTGCTGTGGTTAGGTTCTGAGCTACCTGATCGGTGAGATCCTGGCCTGACCTCTTGCGGCGGCAGCGGGTTCCTAGCTACCCAACCACACGACGAGTCCGGCCACTGCTCAACGGCGGTGTTTCCCGGTGACCTCCCTGGCATGCTGGTCACGGGGACGATGACACTCTATGGGTTAGGGATTGTGTTATCCCACCGCTATCATGTTTGTGACGGCGTCCCAGGGCGGTACGGTTAGCCCTTGCCACCGCTCTCCACCGTGGTTGCCTGCCAACCTGACATTGCGACACTCCCCTGAATCGAGCTCCGAGCTGCCCGGTTGGGTGCGGTCTGGACCGGATCCCTTGCTTACGACTGAAGCTTCTCCGAGCCGGGCATGGGCGTGTGTCAGACCGGGTCTCTCGCGCCGGTTCGATCCTTCCCGCCTAGGTGGTTGCAACGGGGATCTTTTCAAACTTGCACGCCGGTGCGCAGCACGTGACACTCTTCCAGAAGCTTCACCCGCAGTGCGAGTCACGGCCTGGGTGCGGTCTGACGTCACTAAGGTTTGCATCACTTCCCACTCAGCTTCTCGGTGTGGGCCGGTTTGCTTCCTTAGGACTCCACCTGCGGTGCGTTAGTGCTTCCTGACATCACCAAACTCAGTGCGCTTCAACATCATCATCCACTACACCTCCAGGGTGCGAGCCTGGTTGCTTCGAGAAGACTCCAACCCACCCTGAGACGCGCTAGTGTTGTCTGGCGTCACCACGCTTAGTGCGTTCCGACGTCAGCACACACTACCCTCTTTGCCTCTCTTCTGCTTCCACATGACCCAACCCCACCCTAATCGCCTATGACCAAAGGAAAGACAAAGAGGAAGTCTTTCTTCACCGCCTCGGTCCAGTGTGAAGCAGCAGAGGAGCGATCCAAGGGTGGGAGAGTGGTGCAGGAGGCGCTTGCTCGCGAGAAGGGAAAAAGCAAGGCGATCAGTAGAAGCTCGCCTCTTCCTCAAGCCCAACAACCTCGATCAGAGTCAAGGCGTCGTCCCCCCAGTGATGATGGGGGCTCAACCAGCGGGACCAAGGATGATGCGGGCGGCGAGGTGCATGGGGACGACAATGATGGTGTTGTTGGGAGTCGACGGCGCCCCTCCCAGGCACCTGCTTCAGCGGCTAGGCGCGGACAGAGCCGACAGCACAGCGACCAAGGAGGGTCCAAGGCGCGGGCCACCTCGAACGGGAACCAGAGACGATCTTCCCGTCCGATGTCCCGAGGCTTACAAGGGACTGGAGGGAGGACCTATGCCCAAGTGGCCTCGTCAGGGCAGGCTACGGCGGTTTGGCCTATGTGCGAGGTCATGGCGGAATGGACGGAGTTGGCGGCTAGGCAGTCTTCGACGGCTACCATCCCTGACGACATGGTACTTAGCTTCATCGAGCCCACCCTGGACCCGGAGAGGGGTCCCATCACCGACATCCCGCTGGAAGTAATGGATTCTTATGCGGAGGTGTGCGCCAACACCGCTGTGTTCTACGTCCTGGATGCGTCGCCACATGAGACCAGAGACTGGCTCCGGAGGGTGTGGAGGCACCAAGGCAAGTTCCAACTCACCCGACGCGATGGTGGCTTCTTCAAGCTCAGATGCGACCTCAAGGCGGACCTAGACCTCTTCATGGAGGGAGGGTCGTGGTTCTTTGATGATAGGTTGGTGATCTATCGTAAGTGGACACCATCGACCAAGCTGGCGCGGGACCTGCTCGCCTCAGTCCCATGTTGGGTCACCTTCCCTACCCTCGTCCATCTCTACTCTCTGGAGATCTTGGCGCGGGTGGCGAGTTGTGTCGGGAAGCCATCTCATGCGGGGGTGTGGGAGTCCACTGCTTCAGGCGCTACGCAGGCCAAAGCCTTGGTGGACCTCGCTGCCAGCCGTGACCCTTGTATGAGGTGTGGGTTCGCTTCCCGGGTGGAGAGGCTGAGTTGGTGTCGGTCCACTACGGGTTCCTGTCGGTCCGGTGCTCTTCTTGTAAGGTGTTTGGCCATGGCCTCCACAGGTGCCCCTTCGTCTCCAACAAGACCAGGGAGGAAGCCCAGCGGCGACAGGTTAGAGGAGGTGAACATCCCACAAGCAGGCCATATGGTGTGTGGCGGGGTGATGGCCTGGGCGAATCGCTCCGAGGCAGAAGCAGAACCAAGAGGAGTCGAAAGCAGAAGAGAGGACCAAGTGGTGGCGATAAGGCGGCGGTAGTGACGAGTGATGAGCCAGAGGTGGAGGAGCATGGTGTTGGAGGTGAGATGGACATCCACCCTAACCCTGTCTGCCCTAGGGGGACAGGTGCGGATGCGATCCCCACCCCTCAAGCATCTAAGGTCAACCTCCCAGACCCTGTGGTGACGGCGGGCGACAGCGAGGCTTCCGGCGGGGTTGTCGAGGGTGTCCTGGGGGCTTCCTGCCCCTGTGACCCCAGGTCCGAGGCGGTGGTGGGTGAGCCAAGTCCTCCTGGAGTAGAAGGCACCCCCGCCACCAACCCTGACCTGGACCCAGCGCCTATGGAGGGACCAGATGTTACCAATAGAGACGCCTCGCCTACCAAGGTACCTACTAGGAGAGACAAGCACGCCATGTCCAGACCTAGCATGACAAGTACCAAAATCTTGAGATGCACCATCAACAGAAGGCATCTCCCCCCGCCATCCAGGAAGCAGAAGGTGGTCGGTGCACTCCCTGTCTCGGGCTTCTCCATGGAAGGTGAGGTGGGAGGAGGCGAAGAGGAGGGTGGAAGTGAGGCTGATGCGGTGGAGGAGATCATGGCTCCCGCTGATGCTGATGCTGGATCCAAGCGGAAGCTTGTGAGCCGGAAGCGACCCAACCCCTACCATTTGTTCCCAATGTCAGTGGTGACATGGAACGTGCGCGGCGTTTGCGAGCCAGCAAAAAGGAGAGCGGTGGCCCTCCTTCTACGACAGCAAGGTGCTTCGATGGGTCTGCTGATGGAGACCAAGTTGCGAAGGGATGCGGGAGGCGAGGCGGTGATCAAGGAGATGTTCCCGGGCGGATGGAGTTCCGTGTCCAACATCAAAGCCACGGGGAAAGCCCGAGTGTGTTGGGGGTGGGACCCCCAGGTGTGGTCTGTTGTGGTCACCGCTTCCTCGGCACAGATGGTGACGGCATGGTGCATCAACAGGGGTGGTGTGCGGGTCCTCATGTCGGTTGTGTATGCCCATAATCAACCTCACGGCGACATTCTCTATGGGACGAGTTAGAAGCAACCAAGCCAGCGGGCTCGGTACCCTGGTTGGTGGCAGGGGACTTCAACGCCATCTGCAATGATAGTGAGAAGGCGGGTGGGGGCGAGGTGTCTAGGAAAGCGATGAGGGAGTTCAACATGGCGGTGGAGAGAGCTGGCTTGCTGGAGCTGAAGACGTACGGGGGCACCCTCACCTGGTCCAATAGGCGGGAGGTGGGTGATCGGGTGTGTTGTCGCCTGGACCGGGTCCTGGTCAATGACAGATGTGTGGACCTCTTCCTTGCTGCCCACAATTGTCTCTCTTTCTCCCATCTCAGTGATCATGGCCTGCTGATCACCTCACCTTTCGCCACCCCTACAAGGAGTCGAGTGAGGCCCTTCAGGAGTCTTAACGCCTGGGCCAGCTGGGATGGATTTCTAGATGTTGTGAGGAGCGCTTGGGGCTCTTCTGTGAAGGGGAACTCACTCTACTTCGCTGCCATAAAGCTCAAAGATGTAAAGGCCAAGCTTAGGGCCTGGGAAGCAAGACGGGGTGATGTCAGAATGGTGAAGAAGGTGGCGGAGAAAGAGTACGCCACCATCCAGGCAGACCTGCAACAATCGCCATGTTGCCCTGACCTGACTCGGAGGGAGAAGGAGGTCAGGGAACGTCTGGACCAGCTCGGTGCCACGGAGGAGCTTTTTTACTACCAGCGCAGCCGCGTCAGATGGATGCAAGATGGGGAGCGCAACACTGCCTTCTACCAAGAGGTGGTCAAGAGGAAGGAGATGAGGGACACCATTCACTACCTCATCAACGAAGATGGAGTACAAGTCAACAACTAGGAGGAGCTCGAGGGGGAGGCGGTGGCCTTCTACAGTGACCTGTACAACTCCAGCGACGGTCGTGCCCGACAGATGCGCCTCCAACCTACTAACACACTAACGGCGGCCCAGGGACGCCACCTCTATAGGCCATGTACGCGTGAGGAAGTGAGAGACGCGGTGTGGTCGATTGGGCCGGACAAAACCCCGGGCCCGGATGGGTTCAACGCCAGCTTCTTTAGAAGCTGTTGGAGTGTCATTGGTGAAGATGTAACCAAAGCCATCCTTTGGCTTATGGGAGGGGGGGCTATGGTGCGGGAGGTCAACCACTCCTTGGCGTTGATCCCGAAGATGGATGGCGCCACTTCTCCCCACGACTTCATGCCGATTTCCTGTAGTAACGTGCTCTACAAAATCTTTGCCAAAGTGTTGGCGGAGAGGTTAAAGGGAGTCATTGGGGGGCTAGTCTCACACAACCAAGGAGCCTTCATTCCAAACAGAAGCATATCGGACTGCTCCCTCCTTGCAGCGGAGTTCCTCTATGGCTTCGACATAAAACGTTGAGCCCCAAAGGCCTGCCTAAAGATGAATTTATCCAAAGCGTACGACCACGTCAAGTGGGAAGCCCTTTGGACAATCATGGATAGGATGGGCTTCCCTCCCACCTGGACGGATTGGATCAGTCAATGTGTTACCACTTGTTCCTTTTCGGTCCTTGTAAATGGGCTTCCGGAGGGGCTGTTTAATAGCTCGTGTGGGCTTAGGCAGGGGTGTCCTTTGTCACCCCTCCTCTTTACACTCATCATGGAGTACTTCACTGTGCTCATGTCCGAGGGGGAACGTCAAGGCCGCTTCCGCACATACAAAGTTAAACGCACGGCCGTCATGTCCCATATCACTTTTGCAGACGACGTGCTCATCTTTGTGGAAGCCACTAGAAAGAGCCTCTGGGGAGTTAAGAAGATCTTGGAAGAGTTTAGCGATACAGTGGGGGTCCGTGTTAACCCGACCAAGTCCAAATTGTTCTTATCCAAGGCTGCAAGGAACAACGCCACCATTCTGAGTGGGGTTATGGGCTGCCCCCTGGACGCCCTCCCCACGCGGTATCTGGGCTTCCCGCTTGCTACAAGGAACCACACGGCAGTCTTCTTTAACCCCTGCCTAGACCAGATGAAGAAGATGATATCCAAATGGCCTCCGGATAAAATCACTATGGCGGGCCGATGCCTTTTGACTAAAGCAAATATTCAAGGCCTAATCATGTATTGGGCCCTGCAAGGCCATATCCCGGACAGCACGTGCGACCGTATGGAAATGGTGCTTGCTGATTTTGTTTGGGGATCCAACTACCACCACATGCGATATGAATGCCTGGCCAGACCAACTAATGAGGGGGCCTGGGGCTTAAAAGGGTCTGGGACATCAATCGTTGGGCGTCGCTGAAAAGGCTGGTTCGTTTCCACACCTGCCCCCAATCGCCGTAGACCCATTGGCTACGCAGACACTATGGGTTCTCCCTTCCCGACCCAACGTTGTTGCGCAATGGAACTTCCAACTCCTGGAAGAATATGGCACGGGCATGGGCGGAACACAGCCACCTTTTTGACCAGTCCATTCATGGCCATGTCAAGCTCGCCAACCCCAACAGCAACCTTTGGAGAGATATCCAACCCCAACAAGCCCCCTGCGTCGTCGGAAAGACCATTTGGGCTGGAACTCTTATCCACAGGTGGAGCTTCACGATCTTTATGGGCTTCCATGGGGCCCTTGCCACAGCGGACTGGATCCACAAATGGAATAGTGAGGCCAGCGATAGATGCACTTTCTGCAGACAAAGGGAGGATGTCCAGCACATCTTCTTCCGCTGCCGCTTTCCCAAACACATCCTTACGCATGTCATGGGCCTGTGCGGGCTCTACCATCACCTAAACTGCCAGCTTTATAAAGGACAAAACCAGGGGCTGGAAGGGTGGAAGTGGTTGGCCATTGCTGCTTGGACGTGTTCGGCGTACTTTATCTGGAAACAGGGAAATGAGAGACGGCACAACCAGCAATCCCTAAGCTCTGCGGAGTGCCGGGACCTGGTTGTCAAAACCACATGACGGCTCGCTGAGATACGCAGATGGAGCTCGACTATTCTGGCCCACATCAGCAGGATGTGGGGGATCTCCTTTACTTACTAGTTGTTTGTTGTTTAGATTCTGTACAGAGCCCATGGGCTTAGTCGGGGTTTTTGTAGAGTTACCCCCATATACACATCCCTTTTTGTAGTTATACAGGGATGGCGGGACGCACCCCACACCGTGGTTACTAGGTGTGTGGAGTGTCATGTTTACATGGGTTTTCTGTTTGAGGCTCGCCATGAGCCTGTTCGACCCGGTGCCTCTCGCACCTCGGGGTCCCTTGTAAGGGTGGTTCTCCATGGGCCACCTTCATCGTTATATTTACTTGTCTATCAATATAGACTATTCCGATAAAGACAAAGGCGGCCAAGAATCATACATCTTGAAACCTGATAGAGAAAGAAATACTGCCAATCTCCCAAATATATAAAATATGGGCCTACAATCATACATCTTGCCCTGGGTATGAGGTTCATTTCCATCCCAAAAGATAAGGAAATACCACATCTGCTCGACAGGAAATAACACATCTGCCATAAAAACCAATACAATTACATTACTCTAGTGCTACTGAATCACATAGTATGTTAAATGTAGAGGCATGTAGAAAGTATATTCAGAATATATAAACTAGTCTCCACATAAATGACCAACATATACATCCACCTCATAAGTGGGCAAAAGACATCACATGTCATCTTTTAGAGTTTCATCATGAACAAAGCATAAGATAAGAGTTCAAAAGAATATCCATGATCACATGATCAATATCAAATAAGGTAGTTCACATGAACCATAATTTTCAAAAGAAAAGACATTTTGTATAGGCTAATGTCCATAGGACAAAGAGAATGAATAAGCATAGGTGAATTTCTCAACATAGAAGAATAGGGGATACATCATACCTCAACTTCAGAGTCTAAACAGTCCAAGTCAGTCCTATATCCAAGCCATTGCCTCCTAAGAACCTCTAGGGAAGGTGGAGAGATCCAACAAGTAAGATTCCCAAGCTTAGAGAGGTTGGTTTCTCCAACAAAGCTCCTATCTCGAGCAAGAAGCACCTTCTCCACTTTAGAGGTGAAAAACGTAACAAAAGAACATGGAGATGAGGTGTTTATGGGTTCTAGGTGGGGTTTCACCATGGAAGGCCATGGTTTTGACCTGGAGAAAGGTGGAAGGAAGACAAACAACATGAAAATAGGGAGGGAAAGGAGGATACTTACTAGTTTTGGTCAAAATCACCAAGGAGGGGCTTAAGAAATCCTAAATAGAGAAGTTTGGAACCCTACGAACCTTCTTCACCAAGGTAGGCACCTCCTTTTATCTTGGGACAGAACCTTCATGGAAAAATAGAGTAGGAATGATGTTATAAGCTAGAGGAAATAAAGGAGAGCAAGATTTTTCAAATTGGGAGTTGGGAAGGGGTAGATGTGGCTATATAAAGAAAGAGGTCAAGTATGAGGTGTCTATGAGACTTTCCATGTGTCATGTATAAGGGTGTCCATGGACATGCAAGCCTTTACGGATAAGGAAGAATTCAAGCATGAGGTGTCAAGTTACTTTCCACGTGTACAATGCTAAGGTTGCCTATGGACATGCAAACCTTTATGGATAAGGAAGAAGTCAAGCATGAGGTGTCCATGGAGCTTTCCATGTGTCCTTAGCCTAGGAATTTCATGGACATGCAAGAGGACAGCTCATAGAGGCTTCTTGAATATCAAATTTCGGTTTATGGACACTTATAGGACATCCCAACCGACCTCCAATCAAATAAATAACCCCATTGGTTGATAGCTTTTAAAGATAAGCTCATTTATAAAGAGGGTAATCCCTAAAATGCCCTTGGAAAGAAACACCTTTAAACCAAGGTGAAAGTAGGCACACTATGATTCAAAAATTCGAGAATGGTAAGGAAATATATAAGGATTTTAATTCATGTTACAATTTGCAAAGAAAACCTCCCAATTGGGTAAATTGCAGAAAAGTCCAGAATGTACCTAAAATTGCATATCTTGTACAAACAACATCCAAATTGGACCAAACTTTATCCACAAGTTATCTTTGATGTGTTGAATATGAATTTGCCATTATTTCCATATTTTGAAGTTTATATAATCACATTATTCATTACTTATGCCTTTAACTCGTTTTCTCTCTCCTAAACTTATCCTAATATTTTAAGGTAGTCCAAATTAGATGAAATTTGACATGTAGCCTAATTTTGATATGTAGATTTTGAATTTGAAGTTTGTTTCCACTTTTGAGACTTCTTTTTATGAGATATGTCATATGGCCCATTAATGACCCATTATCTAAATTATTCATCCAATGAAGTTTCTTGTCTTCATATTACCACCAAAATGAGTTATGTGGCATATTTTATGTATCCATTATAAACCTAAGATTAATGTTAGAACATTAGGTTACATTAAGGTGATCTATACATGCATTAGCTCATTGGGATTATATTAAACATCTATTTAGGTCTAACCTTCAACCTTGTTTGGCTAAGTCCAAAATGTCAACTTCTAGGGTAGGGTCCGAGATCTAGTATGTTACATTACCATTCAACTATCATGACAAAATATGCGTTTAACTCCACTACTAAAATTTTTGATAGTAATGGGAACTTTTTAAATGATGATGAAGCTATTGTCAAAGAAACTATTTAGTTCTTTGATAAACTTTATAATTAAGAAATAGAAGACAGAGGTGAAGATGAAGCTAGTTGGACAAAGCTTGTCACTGACATTGGCAACGAGAACCTTTGTAAAAATCAAATGAAGAGGAAATTCATAAATTCACCTGGTCCATTGGAGCCTCAAAAATTCGTGGGCCAGATGGATTCAATGGTTTCTTCTTTAGAGAGAACTGGAACATTATCAGTAAGGATTTTGTCAAAGTTGTACAATGGCTCCTCAGAGGAGGCAACATGGTGAGACAAATCAACCATGTGTTCCTCACACTAATTCTAAAGAAAGAGATCATATCATCACCGACTGACTTTAGACCAATCACATATTGATCCTTGTTATACAAAAGTATTACAAAGATCATCACCATGAGACTAGCTAAAAATATGCTCAAACTCATTTTGACGAATCAAGGTGTCTTTGTAAAAGGCAGAAACATTGAAGACTATTCTCTACTTGCTTTTATTTTACTTTGAAATTCAATGTTAAGAGGAGTAATCCTTCAGCTTATGTTAATCTGGACATCACAAAAGCACATGACTCAATTTGGTGAGATTACTTATGGAGATGTCTAAGAAGAATGGGTTTCAGTGAATCATGGATTCAACTTGTCAAATAATGGGTCACTACGCCTTATTTCTCGATCATGTTAAATGACTCTTTATAATGTTTTGGAGGAAATCGAATGGGTTAAGACAAGGTGACCCATTTGGACCGCCCTTGTTCACCATTTCCATGAAAAGGTATAGAAAAAATCTCAAAGTGGCAGTCAAGTCCCATAAGATTTAAACATATACAATTAGGAAGACTCAAGTGACATCTCATTTACTATTCGTTGATGACATCCTCATTTTTTATGAAGGGAGAAAATAAAGCCTACATAATCTCAAGCATCTTCTACATGAGTTTGGCAAAGAATTAGGCATGAAGATCAATGATAACAAATCATGCATCTATATGTTAAAATTGTGTGTTGATAGACAAGGATTGGCGAGTGTCCTTGGTGTGCAACTAGGTACACTACCCAGAAAATACCTCAGTTATCCTTATTCAGAGGAAATCTAATAAGAACTCACTTCAATGAGTGCCTTGAAAAAATGAAGTATATGATCACCAAATGGCTAGGAACAAGAATATTTATGTCGGGCAAACTTTCTCATTCAAAGGTGTGTTATGGGACTCATACAATTCTGGTTAATTCAAGGTGAAGTAATGAAATCTACTCTAAGAAGGATGGAGATTATGATGGGTGACTTTCTCTTGGGAAGTGTTATCCATCCAGACATATGGGAACGTCTAGCCTTTCCCCTTGATGAAGGAGGCATAGGTATCATTAAACTTAATAACCTTGTAGACTACCATACTATGAAAAGAAGAAAAAGCTACTCCAAGGTGAATTCACATGGGTAGCATGGATGTAGAAAAGATATGGTATATAAGACTTTCATAACCCAAACAATGATGGGGTTACTCCACTTCATGGAGATGAATCATAGACATATGGTCAAATTTCTAGCTCAATATGAGGATGATCAACTATGGGAAACATGCGGGCAAAACTTTAGATGGAGTATTACGACCTTCAAGGCTTACAAAGATTATTTACCTACAATGGATAAAATTGGTAAATGGGTTGAAGGTGCAAGCACAACCTGCATCCTAGGTGAAACTAATGAGTAGAGTTTTGTGCATCTCATTTATAAAATGAAAATGGTGGAAGGATATGTGGGGTAGAACCGCACTAAAGATGGGTTTGAATCCCAAAGATGATATATAAAATAGTCTACTCTTCTTAAGATACTACAAAGAAGATGACATGATAATCTTGCTTTGGGGAAATACATACTTTGTACATGCCATATGGAATGAAAGAAACATTGGGAATCATGGTGTTAAAAGAACCAATGAACTGACCATATTTGCAAAAATCTAGAAAGAAATACAAATAAAAAATTAAGACAGATTGTGATCATCTCAAGAACATATATAACAACATCAAAAGGAACTAGGATCTGATGTGAAACCATGAATATAAAGGATTAGATAGTCTCTCATTTTATTTTTAATGTGTAATAAATCTAACAAGATATCCTCAGGTTTTGCATCACTTTCTAATACATACATACATGCATACAACATACAAACATACATACATACAAAAAACTTGTGTCTCCCTCTAGGTTTTTCTCTAGCAATTGTGCAAGAGAATGGTAGGTGATGACCTCAGTTGAGATACCCAGATCGACAGACAACCTGGCCACTGTCCACTAATCCAACACCCCACAAGTCGAGACCACCTTCCCTATTCTCGCACCACCACCACCAAACCCTAAACCCAGGGCCCAAACTCAACAGAGCGGCAGCACGGACCCAGACTCTGATGCAGTAGGAAAGGAGGAAACCTCTGGTTAGGGGTCGAAGGAGGAGCATGGAGCAGGAAGATCAAAGAGGAAAGCATCAAACTAGGTTCTCAAGAAGCTGTTGGTTTGCAAGGGTAAAGAGGTCAACTTCCCAATACATAGGGCGGAGGAAGGGGAGGTTCACGCAGAGCTGGACGCTGAAGAGTTCAAGTAGATGGTGAATGTGTGGGAATACATGATTATGGTCTATCTGAAGAGGAAGAGACCATATTACCCACACCTACAAGCATGGGTGTGGCGGGCCTAGAGACCTAAAGGTTCCTTCGAACTTCTAACAAGAGAGAATGGGATTTTCCTTGTTTGGCTTTCAAACACTAACAACAAGAGGGAGGTGATGGATATGGAACCTCATTGGTTTGATCTCCAGGTAGCCATCTCCAAGAACTACACCTTTGGTGATGAGTTGAAGAAGGACATCTTTGAGACTATCCCGATGTGGATTACCTTGAAGAACTTTGGGTGGTCATGGACGAGATAGGCCGACGGCACAATAGGTCCAGGTGCCGACAAGGTTCTGCATATTGATGAATGCTCACTTGAAGGGGAGGAGGCATGTGTATTGGTGGACCTGGAGGTCAAGGGAGTGACTCTGGTGGTGGTGTGTCTTGATGTGTGAGGTAGGGAGTTGATTCTTGTCAATATCCTCTAGGACCACTTCCTAGCAAGGTGCAAGTACTATAAAGCGTTTGGCCACAGAGACAGCCAATGCAAGAATGGGAAGATCAATACCCAGGCAGATAAGGTGAAGACTGTTTGGAAGGAGAAACAAGTTTGCTCCAGAGAAACTGGCCCTAAACCTACCAGTGTGATGAACTAGGTAACTAACAAAGACAGTTCAGTTGTAGCACAACATGTTGGCAATGTTGGGGCCGAGCATGATAAGCAAATATAGTGGACAATGACTTATGATAAGAAGAGGGGCTTGAGTAGGTTGGGCAACAACCAAGATGAGGAGTCGAGGAACCAAACTCCAGGGACACCAGGGAATACTGGGAATGTTGAGGAAGAGGGGGAATTCATCGCCTCCTCTAGGAGGAAGGGAAATAAGAAGATCAGTATCCCTAAGACCCAGGGAGTTGGAACTATCTTAGACACCAATAATGGTTTTGAATCCCTGAGTAGGTCTGACAAGGAGGAAGAGGAAAGACATAGGAAGAAGGATCCAAATAAATACAACAAGAAGAAGAAGGAGCCCCCAAGGTGCACTAGAGCCTAGAACAAAAATTGTTAATATGTACATGCTCTTATGGAATATTAAGGGAGGTTGTGATAGGGAGAAGAAGGAGATCTGGGATTAGATAACTGATAGTGGGAATTAGTTGCTTTGGTGGAAACCAACATAAAGGTGCAAACTAAAAATAATATTACATACATGTTTCCACAAGGTTGGGAACATGTGTTGAGTTGTCTAGAGTCTGTGTTGTGTGGAAACCAAATGCTTGGTAGGTGATTGTGATATAGATGTCAGATCAACACATCATAGTTGATTGTAGGAATGCGGGAGGCTTACATATGTGAGTGACATCTGTCTATGCCATTAATTATGCAAAGATGAGACAAAATTTATGGCAGGAGTTGGTTGATTTGTCAAGGCGTATCTCTTTTCCATAGTTGGTGGTTGGGGATTTTAATAATGTCCTACTACAGATAGAGAAGATAGCAGGAAGACCAACTATGGATGCATTGATTAATGTGTTCGATTGTACTATTGATAAGGTCAGCTTGTTTGAGCTACCCATGGTGTGAGGGGATATCTTCACATGGAACAATAAGAGGAAACTAGAGGACTGAATAGCAAGCAAACTAGATGGGACTCTGGTAAATGACGAGTGGCTACAAATTTTTTCCAATGTGCAGGTCAAAGTGGGGGGATCCAAACTAAGTGACCATGCCCCTATCTCAGTATAGATCACAGAGAAGTAACAAAAAAATAAACCTTTCAGGTTCTTAAATTACTGGGTTGATTAAAAAGGTTTCAAGGAGGTAAGCAAGGAGAGTTAGAATGTACAGGTGACAGGAAACCCAATGTATGTATTTGAAAAGAAATTGTAAAATACAAAGACTTCACTAAATAGGTGGGCCAAAACTAAAGTGAACATTCTGAATTAGCTGGCAGAAACTAAAGAGAATGCAAAGAGGTTAGAGAAAAATTGCTAAGAGAACCACTCAACATAGACTGATAAGAAATATGGAGAGATAAAGAGGATGTTGGAGGATCTAAAGAAGTTTGAGGAAAAAATATATTGGCAAAGGAGTAGGGAGAATTCGATGGAGACATGAATATAAGACTATATCATTCAACTGTTAAAAGGAAAGAGGTTGGGAACGTCATCTCTAAACTCATTGATACATATGGTAATGTTGTCAACAAGCAAGAGAATTTAGAAGAGCGAGCCATAAAGTTCTACTCATTTCTTTATAATAAGGAGTTTGAGATTGAGCTAGAAGAGGAGGAGATAGAATGAAATTTCAAACTCTAAAGTACTCACAACAATATTCTTACAATGAGGACCAATGAACAAGAAGTCAAAGAAGAACTTTGGAGTATTGGCAGCAACAAATCCCTAGGATTAGATGGTTTCAATATTTTATTTTACAAAAAAGATAGGGGAGATCATCAAGGAGGACCTTATTGCATATGTTAGATGGTTCTTAGAAGGAGGGAACATGGTCATGTAGGTCAACCATTCTTTTTTGGTACAAAATGATAGATTCTCTTGCTAACTTCAGACCTATTGCTTGCTACTCGGTGTAATATAAAATCAATGCAAAGATCTTGGCTGCTAGATTGAAGATAGTACCCCACTATCTTATTTTTTAAAATCAGGGAGCATTCATTTCAGTGAGGAGTATTAGTGATTGTGTGTTATTGGTGGGAGAGTTTTTGTAGGACTACAATGTGATGAGAGGAAGTAGGAAGGCATGCTTAAAGCTGGATGCGTCTAAATCTTATGATAGTGTCAGATGGGACAAGCTATGGTGGATCATGAAGCAGATGGGGCTCAATGAATAGTGGATTGGCTGGATGAAACAGTGTATGGGGACTACACGCTTCTCTATACTAGTTAATGGCACCTTTGTAGGTATGTACAACGGATGAAATGGACAACTACAGGGTGACCCCCTTCCCCTCTTCTCTTTATGAGTGTTATGGAGTGATTCAGACAGAAGATGCAAGATGCTGAAAGGAAGAAGGAGATCAAGCCTTATATAGTGTCTGGAACCAAAGTGATGACCCAATTAATCTTTGAAGATGATGTGCTTGTCTTTGTTGAAGCCAAACAAAACACTTTGGGGAGGTTACAATTGCTTCTTAGGGAGTTTGGTATATAGAAGGGTATGTGTGTAAATACAAACAAGATGCACCTTTTCTCATCCAAAAACTATTACCATATATAAGATAGAATAAAGGAGGCAATGAAAGTGGAGATGGGGAAGTTCCCTACAAAATATCTTGGTTTCTTGTTGGTTGGAGATAATTTTACAAGTCAAAGACTTTGTTGATTGCGTGGACATACTAGAGAAAATAATCAACATGTGTCCAACTCAAAAAAATATTCATGGTGGAAAGAGATACTCTTGTGAAAGCTTCTATAGAGGGACTTCTTATCTTCTAGGTTCAGCAAGAAGAGATTCCTAGTCCAGTCCTGTATAGAATGAAAATAAAGATGGTAAACTTCTTATGGGAAAGTGAGTACCACCCGATGAGGTATGCATGAATGGCTCTTCCAGAAAATGAAGGTGGTCTAGACTTGAAAGCACCAAGGGATATAGAAAATTTGGGGGACAATGAGAAGAATTTTTATCTATCAGGAAGGTATACATGGAGGAAATGGATGAGAGAGAGAGATGCCCAAAGGGGATAGACTTCATTCCAAAGACAAGGGAAGAAGACTCATGCACTATCAATGTTATGACAGAGGTTTGCCAGCAAGTTAGGCATTTGTTTGATCCTCATGAGTTAGGGGGATGGATATTCAAAGACACAAAGATCAATCTATGGGAAGTGATGAGGTCAAGAGCTGTGAAAGACAAGCACATGGAGTAGGTATGGGCTGGTATACATGTACCAAAATGGAGTCTGTGCATCTATAAAATTCTGCAAAATGTACTAGCTACCCTGGACAAGATACACAGATGGAATCATGAAGTTTTTGTTGTTTGTTTGTTGTATATGGATGTTGAGAAGACACATGCTCATTCGGTAGGCTGCTACAATTTTACAAAAGATGTTTGAAAGATAATATGTGAAGATTTTAATTTGCATCTACATGTGAAAGAAGAGCCAAGAATAATGTTGTCAAGCTATGGGGATATTGATAAAAAGAGGATCTTGTTTGCTGCTCTATGTTATCATATTTGGGAGGAGAGGAATGTACGAATACATGATGGTACAATCACAAATGCAAGGAGTATAGCTATAAAATTTTATAAATGTGTTAAATGAAAGTTACACATTAGCTAGAAGAGTGAGTTGTCCTTTATTTAGTGTATGGCATCGGGCCTATATGTAACTCTTATCCTCCTTTATTTTTAGGAGGAATTCAGAATATATATTTACATGATTCTAATACATGCATACATACATATATACTAGAAAGGGATAGCGCAATAGAGAATGTATGTGTTCTCCAATGGAGGGACTTGGGTTCAAATCAACAGAGAAGCATCTCTCGATTTCATATCCCCTAGGTGTCTGACCTCTGCTATAGGTTGTCAGAGAGGCCGACAAGGAGTGGCTCAAGTGGTCAAACACGGTGTCTCCTCATGAAGGGACATGGGTTCGAGTCTCGGTTTCTACCTTGATTTACCACCCTCTCGAGCGTTCGGCCTCCGCCACGGGCGTGGGAGAGGGGGGAGAAATGTTTCTCTCTTAATCTCATACATACATAAATACATACACATCACACATACACACACACATATATGTATATATATATATATTCAAATATATATTTATATATGCTAAGAAACTAATGGAAACAAATCAGAAGAATTTGGTCTAAGGATAAAGTCAACATTCCAAAGCTCCAATATGACACGAAGAAGGAATGCAATGAGGTAAAGGGACTTATCCTTAGTGACCCTTTGAATGAGGATATTATCCTAAAAGAAATGGAGTTAAAACGTACACTAGAAGATCTGAAAAGATAGATGAGAAATTCTATTGGCAGAGAAGCATACAAAAGTGTATTGATGATAGTGTTGTAAATGGGTGCGGGTAGACCCACAGACCCGCAAATCCGAACTCTTTAAAGACCCATTACAGGTCAAAATTCTTATACCCACATACCCTTGGACCCACGTATAAGTGGGTCCACTGATGGGTATGCTTAGACCCAGACCCGGAGACCCGCTATACATAAATAACTACTTAGATAATATGATATTTATATCATACTTTCCTAGCCTAACTAATATAATACTTGAAATAGTGTCCCACTTTAATTTTCATAAGGTTGAGATCAGTCGTCAAATTGACAATTAACTATTCTAATTTCAATCATGAGAAACATATGTAAACTTTAAATCAAAATAGTTACAAGATATGCTACATAATTAAAATATTATGATGATGACTACAAATATGTTACAAATTAACTCAACTAATTTTCAATCTAAAAAAATATTTAATATAACTATTGCATGTTAATATACTATATGATAGCAATATCTCATAGTATTAGTATAAATGCAACATAATCATAATTTCTTATAATAACAATATGATGTTCTATATGAAACCACTTACCTGTATACCCGCACCGCAAACCCGCTATTAATGCGGGTATGGGTATGGTGTGGGTCCAAATTTTTTATTATGCGGGTCTAAAACCAGAACCAGACCCGCTAATGGTTCATGGTAGGTGGAATCATGGTGAGATAAGTTAATCATACTTCTTGGTATTGATTCCAAAAAAAGAAAGTGATAGTGTCACTTAGTGATTTTTGACCTATTTCTTGTTGTTCGGTACAATATAAGATTATTACCAAGATCCTAACTGAGGGATTGAAGATGGTTCTTCCCTACCTCATTTCTAGAAAGCAAGGGACGTCATTATGGATAGGAGTATAAGTGATTGTGCTTTACTTATTGGGGAGCTTTTGTTGAACTTCTATGTACAAAGAGGGCACAAGAAGGCTTTTTTAAACATGGACTTATCAAAAACTTACAACACTGTCAAGTGGGATAAAATGTGGTGGATAATTCAACAAATGGGTTCCAAGAACCTTAGATATACTAATGCAACAATGTATTAGCAAATTATGTATTCAGATCTAGTAAATGATACCTCCACATGAATCTTTAGAGGTAGTAATGGTTTGAGACAAGGTGACGCTCTCTCTTCATTACTGTTTACAATTATGATGGAATATTTTACAATGACTTTTGAAGGTAGAGAAGGAAAATAATATAGCTACATATACGGTGCATGGCACCACGATGATGAGTCACCCGATTTTTGCAGATGACGTGTTAATTTTTATTGAAGCAAAGAAGAAGGCTCTTTGCAACTTACTAGGGATTACTGATGATCTTGGCATTCAGACAGTATTGTGCATCGATGATGATAAAACTCATATGTTTGTTTTAAGAAAAGTGTAGCACAAGGGAGGAAGAACTGGTGGAGGCTATGGGAGTGAAAATCAATATGTTCCTACTAAATATCTTGGTTTTCCACTTATAGGGGAATCTAAATGTATCAAATTTAGCTAATGCTAGTAGATTGGAGGAGATTATAAGTAAGTGTCCTACTACAAAAACATCAATGACGGGAAGAGTAGCATCAATAGAGTCAGTTATAGAAGGACTACTAATTTTCTAGGTGCAACAAGTAAAAATCCCATGGGTTGTGTTGAATATGTTAGAATTTCCATATCTAACTTTTTGTGGATAGTTAATCATCACCCAATGAGATATAATAGATTCACACTACCAAAAGAGGAGAGTGGTTTGGGGCTTCAGACTCCATTAGAAATTTCTTAATGGGGGACATTTAAGAGGATAGTCAAGTTATTGATATTTGAATATGTATGCGCCAAATGAATGAGAGCCATATATCCCTAAGAATTAGATTATATTACTACTAATATAGAAGGTTATTATAGAGTCAATAATAAAAAGTGAAATCATACTTTCGAGGAGACAACATGTGAGGATGGTGTCTATTGCATCCAGAACTAAACCAAACTAATTTGGGTGAAGTATTTCATACCTAAAGAGGTCGTGCTTCCTGATTAGAGTATTATATTCATCTCTACAAATGTTGGTTAGAGTGGGCAATTGGTACCTTAATGTGGACACATGTTGTTATATGTGTCAAGGAGAAATAGAAAATCATGAGAATCTTTTCACTAATTGTAGTTCTACAAAGGAAGTCTGGTGCAAGATTATGCAAGGTTAGGAGCTGGAAAATATTTATTTGACTTGGCCCAGGAACATGATTGAAACGTTGGGCATTGGTGTGGAAATGGGGACATGTGTTGGCCTATTCATGACTTTTCTTTCATATATGGAAAGAAAGAAATGCAAGGAAACATCAAGGCAAGAAATCTACACATGAAAGAATAGGTGGGAAAATTATTCAAACTTTGAAATGTAAACTGGATTTATAGTAGAATGATCAACAATGTAGTGTTGAATTATCTAGACAGTAATGTTGACTACATGTGTAACTTTGTCTCTCTATGAGGGTTTTAGAAATATATTTACCTAATTCTGATATAACTTTCATTGTTCCATGACTACATCCACATCTAAAGAATCAATAAGAATATCTTTACTATTTCAAATGAAGGAAAAAATATTAAATTCAATAATGATCAAAATAATTAATTTGATTTCTAAGTTTATAGGAATACCAAAATATCAATAGGGACGTATAATTACTAAAATTTTAATATTTTCTATATTTTCCTAGAATATAAAAGACATTTCTCTGTGTGTGTTTTCAATAGGACATTTTATTTATGTGCATTCAAACTTTACCTTAGATCCTATTTATTCTCTTTCCATTTTTTAGCTTAAACTTGTTTAATAATTTGCTTATTATTTGTTGAATATTTAACTTATTGAGGATTTTATATGATGATGAAAATGAATGCATTCTTCACATTACAAGGATACATAATACCATGATAAGCTAAATGTTCAACATCACTCTTTTCATGTTTCTTTTTATAAAATATGCATGCTTCCCTATTTACTCGTATACATGAATCGCTTACATCATTTACTTATTCGAGACATTAAGTGGGTCAATGAAGGAAAAAAAAGGTAACAGGGGTTTACTTATCTAGTAAAAGATTAAATAGCTAAATATGATGCATGTATATTTTCATGTAGATTAGGTTGCTTGAAAATGACCCTATGAACATTTGATGCCTCAAGATACACTATTTTTCCTATGGTGCATCTCTAAATTGTATTATTTTTTATTTTCACATATAATTCATTCCTTATTGTAAATAAAGGTTTGCCTTTTTTTTCTTATTCACATTTTAGAAGAAGAAACTAGAACTTGTTCATAAAACTTCCAATAAAAATAGCAAATGGACTATTTGATTACTACTAGAGAACCCTAATGTGTGAGAAGTTTAGATACTTATTCTATCAATCAAGTATGAAACTAGATCTACAATTCAAGTAAAAAATGACATCTTCGATATATCAAAAGAGCAACTATACAACTTGTAGTACCTCTTCATGCTACCTCACCACAAAGTCCATCTTCAATATGGATGTGCAAACATGATTGTGCAAAATATGTAAGTATTACTTCATAAGATATAAATATAGTTTTTCATTTGGGGAAGGGGGTATTCTTTACATAATATGTTATGTTAGACAAACTCATATTCATAAATAATTACCATTATACAATAGTTTGACGATATGATTTGTTTGGTAAGTTTTTCCCTTGTTATTTGAGGTAGCACATGTATTTTCTAGGTAATGGGTTAAAGATCTAGGGTGGGCTGCATGACAGTCCAGTTATTTCCTCACTCATCTTGAAGAAAATTTAGTGGTAGAGGTAACTGTTTCTAAGCTAAAGGTGACACTTTTTATCAGTTTGATAATATTCTTCCCATGCATCTTGTCAGTGTCACCAAAAGTGCCTTTATACAGTCTCAAATATATGTGTCCTAAAGTATCATATTATTAAATATTTATATGTAAATAGTTCTTTAATGATTGAGTATTATGTCAAAAATTGCATGGAGTGCAACTCCATTCCACCTCCATGTTTCAAAATAATGTGGAATTGTGTGATGGGAAGTCAATAGTGTCCATGTATTTAATGGTTAGTGAATCACCTTTTAGAAAACAATATATGTCTAGTGTATGCAATTAACATAGGTTTTGGGTTATTAAAATAGTTTCTTTGGAATATATTGTGTCATCCATAAAACATCAAACAAAGTCCTTCCTTCAACTATTTATTTTTTATTTGTCTTCAATGGCTATAGTAAATTGAAACTATGCAGGGAGGAATCTAGAACCATAACTAGGTATCATGAGATGGTGTTGGGCCATAAAGGGTAAAGATTGGGTTGCACTCTAGTTTAAAAGAAAAGAAGATACCAACATGAAAATGAAAGAATAATCGTAAATAGTATGATCTCAAAATTTATTGCTACAGATCACTTATCGTGAATCAAATGTGATATATCAGACCGTTGATGTCTACTTATTTGGACTTCTGATTGCATTCAATTTTCTTAGTATAAATGTTTCAATAATCCAAATCCAACAAGTTATAATTTGATCATATGAATTCATCATGATTTCAACTACAATGGATTTGGGCAGTTGAAGGATAAAGTCATAAAACCATGTCTCTTGAACTTTTTCCAAATTTAGGTCTTAAACTATTTGGAATCGTTTATATATCTACCTAAGAATTAAAACCCAAATAAATCCCCAACCAAATTTTCCACTAGATTAGCATGGCCTTGGTTGCAAATATATTAAATAGTATAAACTTGTATTCTTAGGTCCATTCTTGTAGGCATTGAAATTAGTAATCTATAAAACTTGAATTTCTTAAGATAAGTATTTATATGCTATTTATAATTAAAGTATTTTTTATCACGGTAAGATCAAAATATTTAATACTCATTTATACAAACTATTTGTTTTCTCAAATTTGTATTCTTGATTATCACTTTCAATAATAAATTTAACAAATAGGTTCTTAATATTAAATAGGCCCAGTCAACCCCTCATAGAGTGCAGTACCCTCCGTGCAAAGTCAAGTTTGGACACATCGTTCCTAAGAACATGGATTGAGCACATCTCTCACAGAAAAAGTCAAGTTTTCTTACCCATCCTTCTAGTTGCCTCCCTCCTCCACTGCCAAGTGGAGCACTAAATAAGACCAATGAATCCTATGCTTGATAGACACCATGATAATGTACACCCAAAATGGTTCTTGGTGTAATTTTATCAAATATAAATAGTTCATTTTAAGAAATCAAATATGAAATACAGGATATTGGGCCAAAATAGTAACCTCGGGTGATCTCATGATAAGACGAACCCTAAATTCATTTTGAAAATAATTCTATATACATTGTAAATTTCTTGCATAATTTATTACATGTATATAATAATTTAATATTGTAGTCACATTGTAATGTTGCATATACTAATCAATTTCTAATTTCTTATCCATTAATATTGACTAAAATATAATAAAACTTTGCTAGGTAGAATATCAAAAGGGAACTAGTCAAACTCTGAGTGACAAACAACTTTGATATTACTTTATCTTGTAGGAAAATATGAAGATACTAAAAAGTAAAGATTCATTTTAGTAGACGTAAATAAGGTACAAATGACAATTGTGGTATACTAATAATTTGAGAACCAAGATGATAACAACAACTTGGATTTTTTATCGGTATTTAAAAGAATTTTTGTTTCATATTTTATTTTAAAATTAAAGTGGATATAAATTCAGTTTATTTAAGACACCTAATATATTATGTGATTCCTTCTTCTGGAATAATTACTTATTACTTTCTAAAAATAATTTAGATATAACGTACAACACATCAAATAAATTTTGAAAAGAAATGGTTATGAATTCACCTAAAACAAAATTAGAAAAAGGAAAGTCGTTCTAAACCATGTTTAGATATATATTTATACAAATAATTAGGTACAAGTTATTCTAAGTTGTCTATACGTTGATATATGTGTTTTCCATCTTTTCCTTTTCGTCTCTCTTTCATATTTACTTTGGGTATCTCATCATGTGGACCCACAGTGTGGGTCGTATGATTGGCATTGATTATCATCATTAACTTCCACTTAGACCCTCTATAAATAGAATAGAACCCAAGAATTCCAGTCGCTCATATCACCACTGACAATGAACGATATATTATAGAATTTACCCATCAAGATTAGGATTGTATGCATCAATTGAACCTTAAAACTAATTGTATCTTTGCCTAAAATTGAAAATGCCAAATTATAGTATTTGTACTTCTGATCTAAAAATCCCACCCACCTATATATGACCCCTTGGTGGGCCCCATCGTCCTCTTCCCAACCAAGAGAAACCTCACTGTAGTTGAAGACATCTGAATGATCCTATCCAACTTTGTAATCAGCCTTCAATACCTATGATTGGGGATGGATTCCAAAGTCTCCTCTCACCAATTCATCTGGAAAAAGCACTCTTCATGCTTCCTTTTATGTTTTCCTCACCTTGTTTAAGGTTTCATTCCCCTCATCCCAATACCAACCCCCGTGGAAAAGCTTAGTGGAGATCCATAGATGGACATGAGAAACCACATGTATTTATTATTGGGCTCCTCTAAAGCTCCTAAGTCTTTAATTTCTAAAAACCATACGCATTGTTCCTTACCCCTCTTTTTGCATATGCATCAATCCTAATTTTTTGGACACTGCAATTATTATTCTTTTGTGATTTTGGTTCACCATGAATCCCACAAGGATGTTGTGATGGTTTTCATTACATGGTCTTGGTGCTAATTTTTCCTTCTTTCTTCCTCCCTTGAAATTTGTTTTACAACAACACATTTATAGACCACATGCCACATCCATCGATCCATAATATCTTATTGAGCTCGGGAAGGGGTCGTGGTTGTGGTCTTGATTCGACTAGGCTTTGTTTGCATCTTCAAATATATCAGTTTTATTCATTGTTTTCAATTGTATTTAGCTTCCAGGAAGGTTAAGATTAATTAATCCTAATTCATTTCTATATAAATAAGTAATTATCTAGCCTAACTTGGGTTTTGTTAGGAATAAATTTAGGATTTAACGTGCTCTTAAAAACAAACATATGACATTCTTTGATTGGGTTAGTAGGAAGATTGGAACTTCCACATCCCTCATCCTAGCATGTGAAGAACATACTTTTTAAGATTTTTTTTTAATTAGGTTTATAGCATTTAATCATATTAGTATAAGAAAAACTCAAAACATCACCAAAATCTTAGTGTCTAGGACATCGTTGGAAATCCCTTATGCATATTCAATATGGTTTTGGCACAATGGTTTGACAAATAACTTAAACATCTAATAAGAATAATATACATTGAACTATGTATTGTCTTGTAGAGACTAGCGAAACAAGTAAAAAAAATAGCATTTCTCGACCCAAGACTACCAAGTAAAGATAATCATGATCTTTTATACTGGAGAGGAGATCTTGATGGGAGGCAAGCACGAGAAAGGATACCACATAGAGTAAGTATGGGATAGTATACCTTCTACAACATACGAACATAGAGTAAGTATGGGATAGGATACCTTCCACAACATACGAACTTACGTATTAAGCATGGGACGTGACACCTCGTGGGAATTCAAAATTGTGTTTACTTTTATTAGATGACCCTAAGGGACATGAGATGTGAATAAATATGAAGATCAAAAAAATTTGATACATCAAACAAGTGACGTAAAGCCAAGAGAATGAGGTCGTCACGTGTATCTTCATTAATAGACTAAGATTATGTGCAAGTTTTATTAAGCTTGTAACTATGTTTCTTTATTTATATCGAGTACATGTTCTCATATCGGTACCATAGCACATATTCCAATCAATTCATGCATTGTTGGTGTTAGGCAGTCGATCTAATTCCAAAAGGAAAGAAACCTGAATCATATTGCTAGCCCTCCAAAATGAGGGAATTACTAAAGTAGGTAACTAGTTACCAACGCTTTTAATCCATTTACTGATGCTATCACGAGACCACTGGACTGGATTTTTGGACTGCTGAAGGACACCAAAAATGGTGAACTAGCTTGCAAGCCTACGCCGTTTGATATTTTACCATTTCCTAAAGAATGCGACCTTCATTAGAGCTGACGCAACAGCACAAGGAACCAACAGGCGATGAAATAAATCATGCACACCCGAAGAGTGGAAGAGATGACATGGAATCAACGAAGGAGAAGGACGTTCTCGGAGAATGGTATACATGACGGCATCAAGGAAGGAGAAGGGTGACACGATCACCCTTGAGCAACAACGAAGCCGACCAGTCTCAGCAATCATGTGACTGGGTGATGCAATCCATGTCCCCTGGGCCCATGGAAGCAATGAAATAGCCCAGGGAATGTTGAGGCAGTCTTGACTTAAACCTGCCCAGCTGTCAAGACACTAATCAGTCTAATCCCATCACTGATTGGAAGCTAGAGCGCCAAGGCAACCATGCCTTGAGTGCCCCCACTGAACCGGCGCAATCACCCAAAGCAATCTCGACCTATACGCACAATCTATAAACAAACTATCACTGGCTGTTTGCAAACAAAAATTCCAAGACTAATGCATTTCTTCAGTGTCGTTTTCACTAACTGATAATGTTTCCTTTTAAACGGGGGCTTCATAGATTAGGAACAACGTCCAGTCTTGGAAGGCCCAGAACAAGCATGCGACTACAAGACACCGGTGAAAACCATTTTCAGCAAAAGATTTTTGGCCCCTAAGGGCCTTCACTTTTCTCATTAGCTGTGTGACCCATCAAAATTATGGAACATAGTGCATTATAATGTGTGGGTGCACAGCCAACTCCTGTATTCTCTTCAAAGATTCTCTCCCTTTGTTATCCTGGTGCGTACAATTACACGTTACTCAAGTTAGGCAGCATCTGAATCTGCAATGCTGGATGATTGGACAGAGGTAGGCAATGCAAGAAGTCTTATACACTGGGGCATATTAATGTCACATACTAGGTCACTACCACTATGTTTTCTTTGTGTTCTGCGATGGGCCTGCGAAATACAGTGAATGCCAATGAGTTTTTTTTTTTTTTGCCCAAGGGATTCACACGTAGAGAAACCAGTCAGTCCCGTTGTCCCCAAATAAAACTTTATATTCCATGACACAACCATCAAAAAATCCAAAATACAAGAAAATTGACCAGCACACCAAATAATAGCCAATATGCTTCGGAAGGAGAGAGAGAGGCTCCTCTTATGTAACGAAAAGCATTATACAACAAAACGCCACAAACTGTTAACCATGCACAAAAACCACATAAGAGTCCCAATAAATGATTGAGTATCCTGTTGCTAATACACCATCATCTGGCATCTTGTAGAACATTGAAAGTGTCCCGCAACTGTGATTGTAATACAAATAAATTCTTCAAAGAGTCTGGAAAATGATATATATATATATATATATCAACAGGTGGGAGTAGCATCCAGTACTTGGTTGCAATAATAGCTCACTCCAGCTTCTCCAGCTCGCCCAGTCTTTCTATGATGGCCTGGAATCGGATTGCACATATAAGACCGGATGATACATGGCATATTCCTCTATTTTTTTTCTTATAAGAAATCTCTGGCAAAAAGTGGGCATGGAAAAGCAAAACATGGACGACACCATACAACATGCTATCTGTTGTTCAAATACAGTTCAGGTCTGATTACTAATTTACTACCCTACTGACTGACATGTCATGTGTCAAACTGCCCATGATATGCATATTACAAAGAAGTAACTGACTGACCTGGTTTTACATGAAATTAAGGTATGTTTACCCTATCAATGAAAATCAATAAATCTGATACTCATATCAGCAACTATCTTTTAGGTGAAAGATGGTTGGTTCCTTTAACAAGCACTCCAATATCGACGGACTGCTTTAATACAGGAGCGGCTGACAAACAGGACATTAAGAGCGCTTAGAAGCTCAAGGACAAAGGGTCTGGAAGTCGACCAGACCATTTAGACCGAACGAAAAATTATCAGGACTGGCTCACGGATTGGAAGGGCTTTGATACAGTCCTGGTTTTCTCAAACCCATCCGTGTTGATCAGTTATGGCTGGAGCACCGGCTTGATCAGTCTCACCTAGCCAAAATGGTCTTATATAATATTATTAATACTTGTAAGATTATGTGGGTGTGCAACAACATCATATGATTTAAAAATATTGATATGACTGTATCTTATTTAACTATTACATGTCAGATAATCAATTTTCTGCTACATTAATACTTATACGAATTATGAAGAAGTATTTTGGAATACAATATGCCTAAAACTTTAAGGATAGATATTGTCTATTCATCCATAGCACTCAAGCTGAAATCAAAATCCAGATTTACTTCTTTTTTTAAACCAAAATCCAGATTTACTTTGTTGTGTTACTATGTTCCACTACAGTCAACAGGAGACCATCTTATGGCTTTGTCATTGGAAACTGAGAGCCAATAGAACTTGCATGCAGTCTGCACGTTACCCAGCTAGGAAGATTCATACACCACAACGACCTCGAACATATTGACACAACTCACAGAATTGTAGGTGAGAGTTCTATATCGGATATTAAGTGGCTAACATCTTTTAAAGGGTAGTTCCACAGATTGCTGGTTTGAGATCAAATCAGCCAATTCAAACCACTTCGGTTCGGTTTGCCCTGTGAACACTTCTGTCAATTTGGTTTGGTATGGAAATTGTTAGAACATAATTAGAAGTCAAAGAGATGAGTTTTAGTAATGAGTATAAAAGAGAGGGGACTAATCCGAATTGGACTTAAAACCCTAAAGACAACATTAGGCCCATATTACAATAAGACCCAACTCAGAAATTAGCTAATACTCTCTAACACTCCCCCTCAAGCTGGAGCATGGTTGAATACCATGTTTATTCCGATGGTTGAATATCATGTACAACCTGCCAAGACAAATGCAGATAGGACATTAGTATTCAAACAAGTATAGATATATTCAGCCCATACGAAGTGATAACTCCCCCCTATATACTGCAACCTAGGAAGCACAGACACTTTCCCGGAGCAGCCGTGGTCCTGGATACGTGTCAAATACGGACACACCGTGGACATGACTAGAAGTGTCCACTTTCTTTTAAAGACAGGACACAGTGGACATGGCATGGACACTGCCTGGACACACCATGGACACGACAAGCCCAAACCAATTCCATATATAATGGAGACGTAAGTTATATACCTCCTCCCTCCCTCGTATTCCAGAATCCTACCATTATATCTCCTCCCCTTCCTGCTCCTAATTTTTATTAAATAAATATCTATTATACATCATATTCACATATACTTCATCATTCTTATAAAGATTGGTCTAGGAATTTGACGTAACTCATCATTCTTCATTCATACTTGATTTCATATTGTAACCGTATAGATCAATTGTTCTTCATTGATCATTTGTTATCTCATACTGCAAATATACTAGTGGTTTCTTATAAAGTATGCATTTATATCTTAAGTGGATGTTGGGTTCAATTTCATAAGCAACAAGATCAGCAAATGCAGGCAAAAAACAGGTGCAAGTTCAAATAGAGCCTTGGTGAAGCTAAACAGTACACATGGAGCACAGAAGACAGAAGCAAGTAGGCTCGATAGTCAAAATCACAGATAACGATGTCGTCTAGTCCAGAAAACTAGTACAGAATAGCAGAGCCCAGAGACGGCAGTTCACACAGGTAGCTAGCGCGTATGAAGAAGCACAGGCATGCAGACAGAGTGGCAGTAGCAGCAACATAGCCAGATACAGATCTCCCACTTGGAACAAGTGTGCTTGATATAGCACACAAGTAGGTGGACAAGCTACATGGCCCAATATGTGCCAAGAATAAAGTAGAAAATCCAAAGAGACAGATGGTCAAGCTTGCATGAGACAAATCTCCAGAAAGATTTTTGCCATCTCTTTCTCTTCCTCACTCCATCTCATCTTTCACCTTGGCTTCTCCCCCTCACCCCAACTATGAACACAAGAATATTAAGAATGAGAGTGGATGAGGAGGATGCTCTCATTAACAAGGTTTAGGTAAATAATGAAACAATAGATGAAAAGGAAGACTAAGGCTGTCAGGCACAAAAAGGATAAAAAGTTCCCCAAGTACAAGCAAGGCAATGAGCTGATTACAAGAGGAGTTAAATCACGCACTACAATAAGATGATGCAGCCCTGAATCAGTGAAAAATGGAACACAGAATAGCAATAGGAACAACAATCTTAAAAATGGTATGAGCAGTTAGCAGATAATATAAAGGGTGTCCAACTAAAGAAAACAGGAGGGAACCGTACCCCACAAAAATATCAACAATAATTTTGAGTTTGAGTGCGCATGTGACAACAAAATAGTAAACAAAGTGACTTCAGACAAGAAAATAATTTGGACAACAAAAAGATGAATGGAAGCAGGGATATTGTAACATCCCAGGCATAGTCACAATAATCGGCGACTTTTTGAAAAAGTCGCGTATTAAACGCGTTTTTTTGGGGTGCCGTATGTAACGGTCGTTTAATTCGCCCGGAACGTTTTAATCGCGTAGTACGCGTTTTATTCGCGTTTTAAACGCGACTTCCGTTTTATTCGCGTTTTATTCGTTTTTAACCCGTTTTAAACGTCCGTGTTCGCCAATGTGTAGCGGGTTCCGTAAAATCCTCCCCCGACAATTTTTTTGTGCCGCTTTCTCCTCCCTGTTTCTTTCCGCACTCCGGCTCTTGTGGAGCGAAGAACCCTAGCTGCCGGCCACCACTGGAGCTCCAGCCGCAAGAACGGCAGTTGCTGGAGGCGTGAAGCATCTCCAACGCCGACGACAGCAGCCGGCAGCCGTCGGAGAAGCTCAAGCTCAAGCGGGCGGAGGAGAAGCGCGCTAGCAGCGGGCGGCGGGGGAGAAGCTCCGACGCTAGCAACCGGCGGAGGAGAAGCTCCGGCGCTACAGGTACACATCCTCTTCCATTTTCTTTTCTTAAACTCGTTCCTCCTCTCTTCCCATATTTTCTTCTTTCTTCTTGTGGTATCAGCCGCTTCCCCTCTCCTTGTATCTCTCGCGGACACTATCCCTCTCCCTTCCTCTACCCTTCTTTTTCCTCTGTATTGGGTTTCTCCCTTCCTCTACCCTTCTTTTTCCTCCATAATCGGCCAGCAGCTCCAGCCCCAAAGAGCAGCTGCTGCATAGGAGCATAGTAGCTCTAGGCTCTAGCCGCATAAGCGTGAAGAATCCCTGCTTCTTCTTTTTCCTTGTATTCTCTTCTTCCGTTTTCTTCCTTTAATTGCAGAACAACTCCCTGCTAGCTGTATCATATTGCCATTGAGAATTCCTATTCTTCTTAATTTCTTATTCATCATTCTTTCTTCCTATTTCTCCTCATAAATTACATTTACAGACCTCTCAGTACCCTTTGTCCTCCGATTTTACAGGGAGTTATCCCCCACTCTACATTACATAATGGTGTTTTCCCTCCTCATCACTTCAATAATCAAATGCACCCTTATTGATTGCAGTCGTAGTTCTGTAGCAAGGCTAGCACATAAAAGTGATCCTATTGCTGGACAAGCTCGCAAATCAAATAGATTCAAGGCGTTGAATATTGTAAGTCATCAAACAGTAACTACAATATGTTCTATTTCATAAGAAATCAACTTTTTTACTGACTGTTTATATGTTTGGACCAATTAATATAAATCTATTAGAAGATTAACAATTGAGCACTATATTAATGTGTTATTTATTTTATTAATTAATTAGGATACAAATGCCACGAGGTAGGGATCCAATTTGGGAGCACGTTGAGCATCAAGATGATGGCAAAAATAAATGCAAGTTTTGCCATGAGATTTTTACTGCAGGGATCACACGCCTGCGCTATCACTTAGCCAAGTATCAAGGAAAGGACATTCGACCTTGTCCGTCTGTGACAGACGACGTGAGAGTCGTGGCACTTCAGGCAATTCAAGAGTTGAGTGTCAAATCAAAGAAGCAGAAGGTGACAGAATTCTGGAAGACAACCAGTTCTCATGGTTCTAGTCCAGCAGGAGGATCTACAATTGTAGATGTGGTTGATGTTGATAGGTACAAGATGGAAATGTCTGGTCAACCGACTCTTCATCGTGTGGTGAAAAAAGGGGAGAAGAAGTTGGTTGATAAAGCTGTTTTGAAGTTGTTGGTTAACAACAACATTGCTTTCAATATTCTTAGATCTCCTGAATTCAAGGAGTTGTGCACTGCTATTGGCAATTTTGGTCTTGGCTACGAACCACCTAGCAGTGAAACAGCTAGGACACGCCTTCTAGATGAAGTGAAGGAGGATATCGACGCATATATTACCTCTGTCAAAGAGAGCTGGCAATTTTTTGGTTGCCCTGTCATGTCTGATGGTTGGAAAGATATGAGGAGTAGGCCTCACATTAATTTGTTAGTTCAAAGTCCTAAAGGGGTCATGTTCTATAAATCATTGTGCACGGTTGGACACGTCAAAGATGGTCCCTATCTTGCTGATTTTATCTCTTCTATAATTGAAAAGATCGGTCCGCAAAATGTTGTCCAATTCATTTCTGATAATGCAGCTAACTATGGTAGTGCAGGATCTTTGTTAGAAATAAAGTATCCACATTTATTCTCTACAAATTGTGCAGCACATGGTATGAACTTGATATTGACAGATCTTGGTGCTCTTGACATAGTTTCTCCTGCCCTTGACAATGCTAAAAAGATTGTCAAATTTGTCTACAAGTATCAGCATGTGTTAGACTTGATGAGAAAGCACACAGATGGTAGGGAATTGAAAAAACCTGGTGCTACTAGATTTGCTACTCATTTTCTGTGTTTGCAGTCTGTGCTCGCACAAGAGCAGGGATTGAGGTTTATGTTTGCATCTCCTTCTTGGAGAGATTTGCCTCAATCTAAGACCGAAGATGGCATTGAAATCTGTGATATCATTCAAGATAACAATTTTTGGGAGTCTGGTAGGATGATAATTCGTGTCATGGAGCCGCTAATCAGAATTTTAAGAATGGCAGATAGTGAACGTTCTACTATTGGCTACTTGTATGAAGGATTAGACAGGGCCAAGGAGGCGATTAAAGAAATATTTGAGGGAGCTATAGACAAGTACACACCTTTCTGGAAGATCATTGATTATAGATGGGATAAGAATTTGCATAGTCCTCTTCATGCTGCAGCTGCTTACTTGAACCCCTTGTTGCACTATAAAAAAAGGGTCACCATGGATGCAGAGGTTAAAGAAGGCATGGAAACAGTTGTAAGGAAAATGGTGGCTGATTTGCCTAGTAGGACTTTGATAGCAAGGGAGATTCGTGATTATCATTCAAAGTCTCCAATGTTGTTCTCTCCTTTGGCAATTGAATGTCTCACTACCACTCACCCCAGTAAGATTTGAACCCTCATTCTCCTATAATTCTTTATGTTTAAAATTGTAGCTATTTATTTTGACATGGTTCTTGCTTTTGTTTAGGGGTTTGGTGGGATATGTGGGGCGGAAATCTGACCTTATTGCAGAAGTTGGCTATTAGAATTTTAAGCCAACCTTGTAGTGCGTCTTCTTGTGAACGCAATTGGAGTGCTTTTGATGCTGCACACACCAAAAAGCGCAACCGCCTTGACCCTGAGCGGCTGGAGACTTTGGTGTATATCAGGATGAATGATCATTTGATGAGGACAACAGGAGCAAAAGAGGAAGAAGACACCTTTCCCATTGATTTGGAGAAGATAGATGCATACTCGACTGATCTAAATGATGCTTCTCCAAATAATGAAGATGAAGACTTTGAGGAGGAAGATGAGGAGGAACCTCAACATGAGAGTGAAGATAATGCAAATGATGCATTTGATTCTGAGCCATTCACTCTTGATTTTGATACTGAGCATGTATAGCCTTATATCTGGCTAGTGGTCATATAAATGTATTGGGCTAGACTTCTAACATCTGAGATGCTTCTTTTGTAAGGCCTATGGGCTATGGCAAACTTTGACTTTATCTTGTAGAACATTGGTTGCATCTTCCACTTTTATTTGTGTGACTGTGGCTTTATATTGTGTGAAATGTAAGCATATATATATTGGTACATCTCTATTTTTCCCGACTTTTTCCCGAATAGTTGACCGTACTTTGACCGACTTTGACCGTATTTTTACCGTTTTTTATCTGAATTTTCCGCATAATTCCCGAATTCCGAATTTTTTAGCTCCGTCGTACTTATCCCGAATACCGAATTTGTGACTATGATCCCAGGTCTTCAGGCCTTGGATAAAATGATCTTAAAAGGAATGATTAGACTACCCATATCACCAATGTGCACCTCCATTTCAGGGAGTCCAAACTGTGGCTAAGTGTGCTCAGCCCAGAGTAGTATTAAGATGAATGGAAGCACGCATTTAACGCCAGTCAATCGTCAAATCTGAAACTATACTAGAGCCTTGAACTGTGGGCCCAGACGTTACAAATGATATCACATCCATAACCTTCTAGTAGGTAGGGCTCACATGGTCATGTGGCATGCCAGTCTTGAGTTGTGCGGTCTAGGCATGTTAGAAAGGGTTTCCATGGCGATGTAATCACCCTTGCGCTAGTAGCCGTGATTGGGAGTTGAGTATTCATGGGTCATTCAGGGTCTGCATTGAAATGGGAAAATATAATGAGGCGTTATAGTTGAGCCTTAACGAGGACGTCAAAAGTCTAAGTAGGGGAGATTGTAATCACAGGTCTCGAGGCCTCGAATAAATAATTTTAAAAGGAATGATTGGACTATCCATATCACTAAGGTACACCTCCTTTTCAGGGAGTCATCACTAAGAACTTTGTGGTTAAGCTGCTCAACCCAGAGTAGTACTAGGATGGGTGACTAATCAGGAAGTTAATCCCGACTTGCGCGTGAGTGAGGACAAAGCACGCAGTTAGGGCCAATGGTGGTTTGTGGGGCTAGTCGTCATTTTGAGGCCTCGGATAAAATAATCTTGGGCAATGGGCCCACCGCCCACGCATTATAGATACGCATGGATTGACTTGTTGAGAGAATTAAAAGAAACAACACTCCATCAACCTTCCATGTCCATGTCCCTACCTTCTGTATTACGTCTTTTGGCCGAAATTAGAAAGAATAGAAGAGTGGATTTATTGATGCACTGGTTGGCACAACTGGACAAAAAAAGGAACATGTAGCAAGTAGCAACACTCATATGAGAGAAGGCAATCATGTTCATGTCTTCATTCTACAAATAAGACGGCGTTCCCAAATTTAGCAACGAGGGCAGTCCGGCCTTTGGAAGCAGGGGCAAGAACGGGCCACAGGGTAGGAAGCTCTGACACTGACCATGGCAGCAACGTCATTTTACAATGGCCACACCATACGCACGTGGCAAGGGAAGGGTGAAGTAAGTCGTCTACTTTAGTAGGATCTGGAGGTCTTCCCCTAGGTCGTTGTCAACTAGAATGGAGATGATCAGAGGGAGAAAACAGCCATTACTTAGGACAACCAGGCAGACCTCTAGGGGGGGAGAGAAATCAAAAGAAGAATGGGACAAGGATACCCTGCAGCTAGCTAACATGGGAACAGACTTCCTCTTTTTCTTTGTTCTTTTTAGGCTTTTGAATCCCTGGAACGACAAGAGACAACCTGACAAACTGAAACATCTTAATAGCCAGAGGAAAAGAAAGCAAAAGCGATTCCCGGAATAGCGGAGAGTGAGAGCAGCCTAAACCGTGAAAACGGGGTTGCAGGAGAGCAATACAAGTGTCGTGTTGCTAGGCGAAGCAGTGGGAGGCTGCTCTTATACCTTGTTAAAACATCATTAGGAGATGGAGATATGTCTTTTACTACTGAAATCCTACTCCTATATCTATAAAAAGGATTAATACAACTTAAGACACAAACACCAATGGGCCAAACATACTCAAGCCCATGTAGCTAATCTCTCTAACAAAAACCGGTGTGTCGTTTTACATCTAAACTGAACCAAACCAGACCTTCCCCAGACATATGGAAGCTGGCATGAGAAAATCTGAATTTGTAAACAGTATTCATTAGCGACATGGCTCTTATAGGGATGATTTTTTTTATAATCACTTTGTGCATTGCTGCCTCCATCAACTGCGGATGTTGCATATCTCGACTCTCAATTGCAGAAAACCTATACAAAGCTTAGAGTGCATACAGAGTTCTGTAAGGCTAAAAGACCCTTCAGTTCCGAACTAGGCCTGCCGAATCATATGCTGGCATGTTACATGGCTACTGTGAAACTGGAACCATTATCATTAGTTGATAATATGGACAAAACTTCCAGAAACAAATAGGAAAAGTACACACGATACCCATATATGCAAATACAGGAACAGGATAAATAGAAATGTTAGGGACTAGGGATAAAAGTACAAACCCTTTTGCTCGTTTCTTGCAATTCTCCAGCAAGAATGAATTCATCTAGTATAACATAAACCTAGCAGAACAGGAAACAAGGTTAGGTAGTAGGCATCTGAAGCCAAAAGCCTAACTAATTCATATAAATTCCTAACTAAAGAGACAAACATTTAAAATTTATTTTCACAAAATGTGTAATATTTTTTGTGAAAAGCTGTCTCAATGATTCACAGCATTCAATAAACCACATGATAGTGACAAAATGAGTGGCATATAAAAGGAATATGCTAGGTGGACACCATTTTGGAACCCAAAATGAAACCCCACTCATTCTCCACCACAAGTTGGAGGGTATAACAAATAAAATATGTATTTTATTGTTATACCCTCAAACTTGTGGTAGAGAATGAGTGGGGTTCCAAAATGGGTCTAGATAGCAGATCCCTATATAAAATATGCTCTTCCTGGCATGTATTCCAAGAAACAATCACCTACAGTGTCAAACAATAACGCATTTGGGAAATATCATGGATGGTTAGCATCAATCATTTGAAGATAATAATTCATCATATATCAGATTAACCCACACCTCTCATTCATAAGAAATTGTAAAGTGTGTAAGAAGGCTTAGTATCACAAAACATTATAAAATGTGTTACATGGCTAAATGCCATGTAAATTATCAACTGTGAAGCATCGCTAGAATCAGGTTATCAACAATTTAACTCTAAGTGATAGATGATGTGACACTTTGGCACTGTGTAAATGGTAAGTTATTATGCCGTGCATATTATGATGTGTTTGGCAACAAGAAGAGAAGATCTGTATCCTATATAAGAAACAATTTATCAAGTCGGGTTCTGTATTGCAGAATAACACAATTTATACTTGTTGCCTTGTTAAACATAATTTATACTTGTTGGTTTGCCACCAAGGCATACAATACTTTGAACCTTATCTCCAAATACATGGACTAGAAGGTCAATAAAAACCTGATGAGACCGGTAGTAAGATCAAAGCATAATAACAGAGAATCTATTGCCGACAGAAGCAGATAACTGACAATTTGATTATTTGAAATGGGATTGGATTTATCCAAGGACACAATTGTCTAACAGCTGTTTCGTATTTCAGAAAAAAGAGGCAGTTGTAAAAAATTAAAAAATCACTGAGATCATAAATAATGAAGTAAGAAGTCTACAAAGGCTATGATATCATCATCATCAACGTCATCATTGAAGGTTCATTCCAACTACGTTTGGGTGGCCAGATCAGCTAAAGTATAACTGTATAAATTATTTTAATACAGAGCTGCAACCTGCAGTGTACTTAATGCCGAAGTAGCATAACTACCCACAATATAACATATTTTATTCACAAAAATTGCCTAAAACTAATCTTAAAGGACATAAAATTTAAGATGATTTTTCTAAATGTGATCAGCTTCCATTAAGTTTTCCAATGTCTAGCAACTATTCAACCATATTACAGTTAATTATTATCATAATACAACAGGAAAATGGAGATACTATGAATAATATAAAAGACTCATGTGACATTGAAAGAAGTATCACTTGCACAATAAGTTTCATTATCTAATGTCAAACATGTTTACAAGAATTGAAAATGGGAAAGGCTTATTGTCAGATGGTATTCTTAACGATGTATGGCAGAATATACGGGATGAAGTAGACATGCAGTAAGGATTTTTGTCAATAAGATTATGAAAACCAAGAAAATGCCGGATGAGTGGAAAAACAGTACCATAGTCGCCATCTAAAGAACAAAAGAGATGTCCAAAGCAGCACAACTATAGAAGTATCAAGTTGATGAGTCATATTATGAAGCTTTGGGAGAGGAATATTCACCTAAGGCTATAATCTATAGCACAGATATCAGGCAAGGAGTTTGGTTTCATGCCTGGAAGATCCACAACAGAAGCTATTTTTCTATAAGGAGGCTTATGGAGTAGTAAAACGAGATCATCATATTGTTTTTATTGATTTGGAAAAGGCTTATGATTGAGTAACTAAACAGTTAATTTCACAAAGGAAAGGGAGCAAGTCATAACTAAAAACCAATGAGCCTTATACCAGTTTTTTGGCAGCTGAACTCAAGAAAGGATATATGTTATTTCGTATGGTACCATTAGCATGGTTGTTAAACAGTGCATACAACGAATTAATGTAGAGGAACAAAGAACGAGTTGAATAGAAGCACACCAACCTTGTGGAAATTAAACACCAAGTCTAGTTCACACACGTTACTGAAGAAATGATCTAGTATCTCAACGAAGAGATGAATGCACTCCAAGTAGGCTAATTCATTATCTGTGATGTCAACACATAAGGAGAAAAACAACCCAGCATATCTCCTATAGATAACTTTGTGAGTACGAAACTGCAAGAAAAAATATGAAATATTATCAGCAAGCTTAATCAGCAATGATAACATACACCATAATACACATGATAGAGAAATGAGACTGAGTGTCTAGATATAAGGAATAACACGCTAAAAGCTAGCATGCAAGCATATTTTTCATGATAATTGTCTCAAGATCTGCTAGACAGTTTGATGGATTTCCATATTTTACATTTTCCTTTTTTAAATTCCAGTTTATAAAGCCATACAAATAAATCTGACAATGTGATTTGGTGTCTTATATAGGTAGTGTGTCTAGCAAAATCAGATAGTAATACAGGATCCTTCATGTTGCTGAAAAAGTTGCACAAAGTATTGCAACCAAGCATCTTCCATGACTTTTAAAGGTGATGTACAAGTGCCGGCCCATTTATGAGCCCAATAGGTGCCAAAAGGCCCATATAGTCATTTATGTTTTTTTGTTTCAGATTTCTTCAAACTGTGAAATTGGATGGGTAAGTAGAGTTCTTATCCTAATTTATGTTGGTTTGAAATTTATTTCCCAGTTTGCTTTCCAGTAAATTTTTTAGTAAAATAATTCCATATAAATAGTTAGTGGAAAGGGCTTTTTTTTTTGGAAAAGCTGATACTTTTATTAAACCTACTCTAAATGGAGAAGTCGTCAAAGTTTACAAACGAGTGAATGATACCAAAGGATACAATGTACCCTTATTACATAGGGTAATAAGCTAAGAAACCAAATCCTAAAACTAACAACGTCACGAAGAAGTATCGATCACCTAGCAGCAATCTTTATACTTCAGGCCTTCATTTAGGTGAACCATGTACTTCCTCGATGCATTTCATCCGCAGATAATATTCAGCATGATTCCTGGCTTGGCTGGGATGCTCGCTCATTCAGCTGCATCATCTGCACTAAGTTCTTCTGCAATTCAGTGAAAAGGGCTTTTTTAAGCATATTGATATCAATTCAGTCGAAACTTTGCTCTGCAAAACCCTCTTCCCGTCTGGCATTAGAGGCTAATTGGCAATTTCTTTTGATCTTTTCTTCCCATAACCTCTCTCCTACATCTTCTTCAGAATCTCTTCTCCATCATCATAGTCATCCACTGTTCAGTTTATAAAGCCATAGAAATAAATCTGTCAATGCGATTTGTTATGTTATATAGGTTGTATAGTGTGTCTAGCAATATTAGACAGTAATACATGATAATTCAAGTTGTTGATAAAGTTGCACAAAGTATTTCAAGTTATTTTCAACCAAGCATCTTCCATGACCTTACTGGTGACGTACAAGTGCCGGCCCATTTATGAGCCCAATAGATGCCGAATAGGCCCGTATAATCCTTTATGCTTTTTTGTTTCATTTTCTTCAAACTGTAAAATTGGATAGGTAAGTAGAGTATCTAATTCTTATCCTAATTTATGATGGCTTAAAATCAATTTCGCAGTTTGCTTCAGTTAATTTTTTATAAAATGATTCCATATAAATAGTCAGTGGAAAGGACATTTTTAAGCAGATTGATATCAATTCAATCAAAACTATGCTTTGCAAAACCATCTTTCCGTCTCGCATTAGAGACTAACTGGCAATTTCTTTTGATCTTTTCTTCCCATAACCTCTCTCCCATATCATTTTCAGAATCTCTTCTCCATCATCATATTCATCCACTGTTCCTCCAGGACATCAACAAAACATGCATCAAGCCATATCCTTCTAAAAGCCAAAATAGCAGTAGGGCTAGCTAATGCCCTTTCCCAAAAGCACCCTTACTTCTCCAAGCAGCCAAAGATATGAAATCGCACTCTCAGTCAACCGCATCCCTGTTGTCCTCCGTATATATCACACCTTGTTAAAGAAGGCTGCCTAATAGCCCTTGTGAAGTACTTTCTCCAAGCCTGACCATCCTTCCACATCAGCTATAGCACATAGGTGAGTTTGGAAGCTCACAATCGCATCTCTTGCATCAGACTGTCACCCACCTAGCTAATGACGACTGAGCATTAACCATTTAAATGCAGGCTAACAGCCCATGAACTGTGTACAGAAACAAAAACTGTGACCTTCCCAACTGCCTCTCCATGTTGCCACAAAATGTTCATTGTGGTCCATTCAGACACTACTCACCACCAGTCCTTTTGTAGCCACGCATGTGAGATGACATTAGGGATTTCAGGCTTCTAGCCATGCTTGTCAAGGCTCAAGTCT